>OW240919.1:24118052-24308640 GCA_933207985.1 Pelobates cultripes | reverse complement strand
GGATAAATGGATAGGCAGGGTGGGGGGATAAATGGACAGGCAGGGTGGGGGGAATAAATTGACAAGGTGGGGGGGAGAAATTGACAGGGAGGGGAATTGACGGGGTTAGGAGGGGGAATGAGAGTGGGGAGGGGAGAAGAGAGTTACAACGGGGGAGACGAGAGTGACAAGGGAGGGGGAGAAGAGAGGGACACGCAGGGGAGAAGAGAGTGACAAGGGAGGGGGAAGAAGAGAGGGACAAGAGGGGGGAGAAGAGAGGGACAAGAGGGGGGAGAAGAGAGGGACAAGGGGGGGAGAAGAGAGGGACAAGGGGGGGAGAGAAGAGAGTGACGAGGGAGGGAGAGGGGGAGAAGAGAGGGACAAGGGAGGGGGGAGAGATTGACATCCATCACACACACACACAATGCACCCCTTGCACACAGAAAAACGCACAATGCATTACACACACAGACACACACACACACACAAGCAATTCAACCCTTACACACAATGCATCCCTTACACACACAGAAACACAATGCATTCCTTACACACACTCAATGCACCCCTTACAGACGCACACACTGCATCCCGTACATACATTGAAACACACATTGCAGCCCTTACACATACAAACACAGATTCACACAATGCATTCCTTACACACATATCAGGACATCCCCTACTCCTGTGAACAAAATAATTGGTGGAACATGAAGGTGGACCCTGGGGCCCAGACCTTGAGCTGTGTAAAGGGCCCCCAAAAAATGGAGCTGCTTCCCGTTCTCCCAGAACACAAACAGCCTCCAGACGAGTGGAGCCAGACTGCAGCTAGAGCCCATCACCATCCTCATCTGATTGTAAGTAGGCAATCTAGTATATTATTCGTGGCACTAAGCTCTAATTTACCTCACATTAAAGGGACACTTTAGTCCCCAGAACCACTGCAGCTTAATGTAGTGGTTCTGGTGTCTATAGCCTGTCCCTGCAGGCCTTTTAATGTAAACACGGCGGCACTGCAGCACTTGCGTTAGTTAAAATGGGGCATTGTGATGTCATATGGGGGGGGGGGGCGGCAAACTTTACTTTTGCCTAGGGCGGCAAAAATCCTTGCACCGGCCCTGCTCATAATAATGCACTTTTCTGTATTGCTCCCCTGTGGACCATTAATAGGAATAGTAACCACACATTTTGGAGGGGTCAGAGGGATTTAAATATTTTAATTTCACCTCTGCTGGCTGCCACACTTTTCTCAGGCTCCTGACCTCTCCAGGAATTATCTTATCTTTAACCTCCTTACAATCATAATTCATCACAAATATTTCAAGGACCAATATCGACGCCAAATATCACACAACTGGATTTACCACAATTGAGCGGATGGCATTACTAAACTGAGATACACAATGGATTGAAATATACTTCCACTGGACCATCTTACTACCAGGAAGAGATACCTTCAGCTGAACACCACAAACAAGGTACATTTAAACTAAAAAAACAACTCACCTCCATGTGTACATTGGGTTTTGGATTTGATCATCCATTCAGCAATGCTCAGATTTCATTTCTAAACACCAAGAAAACTAATTGATAAAAACTATTTCACTAAAACACATTGGTTTTGAACTCCTGTAATCTGACCTGCATGCATGCTCTCTTATCTGTTATCTACAATGCAGCCTGAAGTGCAAAATCTCACACCTCACTGTGGCCTGAATCCTATAGAGCAGGGAAATGTAACCAGCCCCCACTGCTAACATCCCTACAAAAACTAGAAGCGATTTTAAGTCCTTCACTGCTAAGGGAATAATCACCTATACTCCCTCATATCTGTATTCCCTAAGACCCCAAAAAGCAGTCATCGCACTCAGTCCCTCACTTGGCATCTTCAAAGGGACTGACAGGGGCTATCGTGGAGGAAAATCAAAACTTAAAGTTCAGTCTCCTGACACTATCACAGCTCCTCCACCACTCTGACTACCTGCAAGCCCAATTGAAGTGATTCAACCTAGAAGCCACAAAAACCGCACTATCAAATCAAGGAAACCTCTTTGTGTGATCCCAATTAGAAGACACACTGTTTCCAAAGTACAAAGCAAAAACTCAGAATCCCAAGACTGTCCATCCTATCAGATCAATCCTATGCAATGCCAGATCAATAAGAAACAAAACAGCTATTATTGCCGACCTCATTGAAACATGAGAATTAGTGTGCATTACAGAATCATGGCTAGATGAAAATGCGGGGCTGATTCTAGAGGCACCTATTCCAGGCAATTACACGGTGTTCCACTGTCCGAGACAAGATCACAAGGGAGGTGGAGATATAATCTGTGTGAAATCATCCATAAATCCCAGACCAACATCAGTCCACAAACCCCAATCTTTTGAATGTGTAGCTGCCAGCCTCTCAATAGATAGAGGATTCTGGAGACTGTTAATATACAGACCCCCGGTAGATGGGAAGAGATTTCTTCAGGAACTCTTAGACCTTTTGGCTGGTTTAATCCTTGAACACCCCAGATGGCTTATATTGGGAGACTTCAACACTTGGATTGATGACACCCTATCCCTTGGGCAGAATCTCCTCAGTTTGATGAGTGCACTCGGCTTCACACAAATCGTCGCCACTTCCACTCACAGAAAAGGTCAAACACTTGATCTAATGTTCCAGTCTGGACTAGAAGTGCCCCCAGTAACTGTATATCCTGTTGTTTGATCAGACCACCACTCCATTCACTTCTCCATTGTATCACAATCAGCCAGACCCCAGCCTCAGAACCTGGTCAAACACCGCTCATTACAAGGGGTGACGCCATTGGATGTAACATCACATATGGATCTAAGTGAATTAATGGGCACCTGTGAAGACCTTAGAAAGCATTGCACCAACATGCATACGCACTGTCAAAACCCACAACAATGCACTGTGGTATGATAGCACCATCAGAGAAATGAAAAGAACAGGCCATAAACTCGAGAGAAAGTGGCGCACGACGCATAATCCAGAGGATAAAACCACTCTTACCAAACATCTAAATGAATATCAATTTAAGATAACTCAAAAAATATCTTAATTTTTATTATGTGAAATTGTACTTTCCCACAATAGACCCAGGCAACTGTTTGCACAGTAGAAAGGCTCTGCAAACCAGCATGCATGCATATCCCCACCAACTTTTTCCGGATACGTGTGAAGCATTTGTGATCTTCTTCAGAGACAAGATTTCAATAACCCGGGCCTTTATCATAGCAGGCCAAACAGTTACACACCAGAACCACTACAATGGAATTCCAGATTGCCCCAGTTTATGGTCCACTTTTACAAATGTGGATATAAAGGGAGTTAAAAGTACCATGCAAAAGTTACACACTACTATGTGTGACTTAGACCCTGCTCCAACGCAGCTCATATCTGGATGCATTGAAACACTCGTGCAGTGTTCACTAAAAACTGGAGCCTTTCCAGATCCTCTAAAAGAAGCTGTGGTAAAACCCCTCCTAAAGAAACCTTTATTAGACACAGACTGCATGGCTAATTACAGACCAGTTCCCAACCTTCCATTTCTGGGGAAAATAATTGAAAAAAGTAGTGGCAGCTCAACTGGAGGCCCATCTATCAAGCTTGAACAGCGCTAGTCCGAGTGCTAAATGATCTCCTTATGGCGAGAGACAAAGGTGATTACTCCATCCTAATCCTCCTGGATCCCTCAGCTGCATTTGACACCATTGACCATAGGATTTTAATAGAGCGCTTGCCGCACATCTCTGGTCTAGGAGGCACAATCCCTAACTGGTTTAAGTCTTTCCTCACTGGTAGATCACAGAGAGTAACATCAGGATCAAGCTCATCAGTGCCAACAGAACTGGCCTGCGGAGTACCACAAGGATCCATCTTGCCTCCCATGCTATTCGCAATTTACTTGTTACCAATGAGGGACATCACATACACACACCTTTATACAAATTGTATTCATTTTACCAAGAGGAATCCTCTTTTAGGAGTATGCACTGCACCTCGTTGTAAATTACTACGATTCTTGCCTCACTGTAATGTTCCCCTGTAAGCAGACACTCTTGGACCCATACGCACACATGCACCAACTCCCTGGGAATATTATAAAATGTATCAACCACTCAGTAAATTACTACTAGTGCTGAATACAAAACACACCACTTGTGTATTATAACCTCTGTATCAATTTTGTAATGATTAAATATAAGTAAATATATAAGTGAATGCCTCCTTTAATTCTCTCTTCTGGTTTACCTTTGCTTAGTGAAGGAGGCGATCATTTAGCCTTTTTTGTTGCAAGCACAATGTGTCTGCTTGTCAAGGTAACAGAGAGCTAGAGCACTTTCTCTCTTCCTGATATCATGCCAAACAATGGGCATCTAAAAGCCCATGCAGTTTCTGTAGTTCAAATAATGCATACTTTATGGTCAAATAAACGGTGCTTCCGACCTTACAGGCCTTCAAACTGGCCACTCCCATAGCCTCTGTGTGCACCATTACAAAATATAATAATAGTACCACTAGTCATAATTATTATTCTTTCAGTTTTTTCTGTAAGTGTAGATTATAGTCCAAGTTTATTTACAGTCTCAAAAACTGATTTTTATTTTTTTTGCTTTCTAAAGTCATCTTAAAGCTATTAAGGTGTTTTGTGTAATTCTTGTTTTTAGGTTCTTTCCGTATTAAATTGTGACTATCAGATTTTAAAACACTTGCTGGTGTTTTTCTATCTTATACCAAGTCGTGATTTCCTAAAAACACCAGTGAGGATGTTGACGAGACCCCATGACTCCTCAAAAAAATTATAGTCTTCTAGGCTCTCTTAATATAACCAATCATTCACATTCTCCTCAATGGAAGGGCTGGATTCCCAAAGCAGTGGAACGGTTTACTACGATTATTGAATAGGAATTCCTCCGTTGAAGTCTATGGGAAAATTTTAATTCAGCAAGCTGAGTATACACTTAGTATTTTAAGAGAATCCAGTCCAGTACCTTTATCTTATATAGTTACATTTGTAATGCATAGATATGAATGATGTAGCTAAGACCGTTCATTATATTATACGTGACTTTAATACATTATTAGTTTTGTGTAATATGAAAACATGGGAATTTATATCCAAGCCACAACACCTGCGATCTTCAATTTAAACAGAGACGATTCTTCAATTCAGTTTCGCAACTTATAAAATGTAGGCATTCTCTAGATGCCACTAATGGGCAAGTTTGGCACAACAAATATTCCTGAACTAGCCTTCCCCTGATGGCTGGCTACGCATCGTGACGCATGTAGTTCTGTATCTGACGTGCCAAGGCTAGCTGGGTTTCAAGGTGAAATGTAGTTCAGAAACATTTGGGCTTCAAAAGCTAGCTAAGCATCTTAGAAATTATACTTAAAAAAATAAACTCGGGTTCCAAGGCTTGATATTATAGGGAATGTAATTCGATAAAATGTCTGGTTCTAAAATGTTGTTAAGCATCTTGGGAAATCTAGTTCAGAAACATCTGGGGTGGCACGGTTAGCAAGGTATCATGGGAAATGTAGTCCAATTACACCTGGGGTAAAAATGGTTAGCCATCAGTGCTCCAGGCTGTCGGTTCTACTTTACCCTTGACTTAAGGTCATTGAACGTGTTCACAGTGAAGGTGGTGGGAATGAGAGATGTCTTGTTATTTGACTCTAGATACATTGATTTCCATCCTTTCCATTTACAAGTCTTCCTTGCACAGCGAGTTCCTTTAAATGCGCTAATCAACAGAGGCGTTATCAGTAGCACAGAGACAGGTTCACATCTCTCCACTGCTCAATATCTGCTACACACAGATAATGCACGGACAAAAATATTGACATTTGGAAAATCTGTAGACAACTCCCAAATCAGCCAGCTGGGTTGTTTTTTAACCTTATTTTTTTAGTTGTTTTTTTTTGTTTTGTTCATCATGCTGTCTACTAAGGATGGTCTGGTTTATGTAACATATATGTTTTTTGTAAGAAACCATAGACATCATCAAATAGCTATTTTTGATGCTGGATAAAACAAACTTGTTATTTTGCTTTGAAATGCAGGTGGTAGCTAACTGTAAAAATGAAGTTTGGATATCACATTTTGCAATTACAGAAAGCCTTAACCCATTCACTGCAGCACGGAGAGCGAGACAGCCATTGCTTGCAAACTTTGCAACGCATTTCTCTCCTGCCTAGCACTGAAAGGGTTAGCTGCCCTCTACTTTAAATGGTTTGATGCGTGATGAGCAATATTAATTAGCACAAAATAATCTGTGAATCATTCATCAATTGTTAGAAATCTGAAGGAGAGCAGAGAATAGAGAATGCCAAGGAGTGACAACTACTAGCAAGCCAGCTGTTACAAAATGCAACTCCTAGTATGCTCAGTCAAATGCTTGTCTGTAAAACTGAGAGTTCTCTATAGCAAGGAAAAGAAGCAGAGAGTTCCAAATACAGACTCTCCCTAACCTTAATGTGCAATGTTGTGCACAATATTTTTTGAGTTTAATGATAAACAACAGGATTTATACATAAAGAGCAATTCTGGGTCAAAGTTCTAAAAGTGGTACAATACCCATGGTAACCATGATATGTGATGCCAACTGTACCAGTGCATGAACTTTGTACCACTATTGCTTTGTCTACAAAACCCCATTTATTCTGACACTTTGCACACACTGCCCTGTTTGTTTGCAAGAAGAAATCAAATAATCAAATCAGCAATAGGAAAATCCCACCGTCAGAAATAAAAACCTTGCAACCCATTCATGAAATGGCAAAAAAACAAAAAACCCTGCTTTTACGATAAATGTCTTACCACGTATGAGCAACGGTAAAGCGGCGGCGCTGACGAATGCTTTTATTCACCAATAATTTTCGAAAAAAACACGGAGAGTTTCTGGGGGAACTGCGAGGGGAGATTTTCGGGGATGTTGTGGTTCTTTTCCCCGAAAGTCGGGGCAGTTCAAGTTCTAAATGCATATGTTCCTTAAAGGTCTTAATGTAGACTTCGGTATCTGGGGTGGCGAGTTCGTTGGAAGAATCTTTTGCAGTCATATCTTGAATGTTCCGTCAGATGCACTGCTCAAAATTCATATCAGCGAGTTAGATTGCAGGCAGGTGAAATGGTCGTGGAGTGAGATGTTTAAAGCACTCGAAGTGATGCACAAAGCTCACAATAACTGATGTTTTGCCACAGTTGGCTGAACGGGCTTTATAAGCCCATTTTTCTCCCCCGATACGGTGCCAGTTCTCTGTGCATCAGTCTAGCCCGTTGTGAATGTGGTCTGCCTTCAAGCTACTCTCTGACAGTCACTGGGTTCATTTAGCTGAATGCATCGGCTCATTCAATATTCATAGACATTCTTCATCCATCCTTGTTAAGAAATATTTTTCTTTTTTCTTTTTTTGCTCAAAAAAGCCGCAATACGAAAAAAAAAAGGAACAATAATCCAGTGGCTCTGAAATCAGAGAGAAAATATATGTATATTTAAAAAAAATAAAAAAAATAATAATAATGTGAATTGCTTTTGAAACAATGATCTTCAGTGCAACCAGTCTGGTTAGCTCTCTGGGAAGGAAAAAAAAAAAAACAGCTCTTCATTGAGAATTCCACACTTAGATCCTTCATCCAAACAGTGCTTGCTCCACCTACTGTAAGCGTATTGGATAACATGGCTATTGACATGTCAGGAGCCCTTTGATGAGTCTTCTGCTGTTTCTTAGCAGAAACAATTGTTTATTAGGAGATGCCACATTACTTTCCCAAGGAGAATCTTAAATATTAGAATAGCTTTGACATCACGAACAGTGTGCATTAATCAGTACAATAACCCTAGTATTACCATTAATACTAACATCAATTATTTTATTACAATATTATTATTTTATTATTATATTAATGTTATATTATTTTTATTATTATTTTAATATTATTATTCTAAAATATTTAACAAGGCCGTGCACCCAGCAACATTTTTAATAAATCCTGAACATCCATTGATTTTCGAATCAGTAAGAAAGTGTATTTTAATTCATACAAACAAACAAACATGTTATGCATTTTATGAATTAGCAGCTAATTTCTACCTAAAAATACAGGTTTAAAATTATAACTTTTTACTATGTCCTATATTTACAATAATGTAATCAATTGCCATAAAAGGGCAGGTAGGAATCTCCTTGTTCCCCCTTCTATACATTCTCCATGGCTGAGCAATTCTAATTGTGAATTCAGTAGCAGATTGCAGTACGGATATAAACATGTTGATACCAAAGGGATTAAGGATATTGCCATTTAGCGTACAGTCTAGCAAGTAAAGCACCATAACATGTTTAGCAACATTTAAAAAGTGTTTATCACAAAAATAAAAAAGATTAAAATAAATTGGAGATTATTTTGAACAGAACACAGTGACAGCGATAATCACACATAAGATATACAGATTTTACAAGTCTGTCGTTTTAATTGAATGGGGTTGTTTCTTATTATTTATGTTAGTTAAAATTAATGTATTTGTTGGGGCACTCCTTAAAACAAGGCACATTCAAATGAATGGGACCGTACACCGGGTTATTTGAGATTTAGAGAACATGCTTGAGACACAGAAAGATTAATTCTAAATGTTTTATGTCGGGGCTTACGGAACACTTTACGCTTAATAACCACTATGAATTTGTTAAGTGGTTATGGTGCAACGAGTTCCCCAAAATCCTCCTACTGTAAGTAGTCAAATTATTTTGTAAGTCTTTGACATTTTGTACCTAATTTCTTACATAACGAGAAGAGGCTGGATTTACCTGTGGGGGACAGAGCCTGATGCAGAACTCCCCACCTATCTTCACAGCACCTGGCTGTTCCACACATCCCCATTATCGGACCTGACCTATGACCTATTAGACTGGTCCCACACACGGTAGCAGACATTTGAATTTGCACTCACAATCCGCACCTCCCAGGATATGGCCTGTCATAGGTTCTCTCTTTTTTGGCACAAATTAATTTTTTTAGGACCACCTGAGTGTGAATCCCAGTACAAAATTATCTTTTTTTTAATTTTTATTATTTATTATTATTATTTATTTTTGTTATGCAAAAGTTGACATACATGTTTGCAATGCCACAATAGTGAAAGAAAGAACTCAGGAGAGACCATAACATGGCATAGGATGAAACTGCAAATTTTTACACGTAATATGAAACAATCTTGGTTTATAAACTTAAAGAGAATTGCAAAGCGACCCGACATAAATTGTCAAATTTCAGGTGCAGCACTGAGCATGTTTAAAACAAGCAATACATAGACACCGAATGGGATCATGTATATGATAAGTAAGCAAGCTCGAAGGGTGTCTTTTGTCAGTTGCACATATTCTCAATCTAAAAGCTGAATACCAAAAACACTAAACTATCAGTCCCACTGGGTATGGACTAGGAAACAAAGGCAACAAGAATTTGAAAACATGAGCGTGTTTGTAGTGTTAACTTTGCAGTAGTGACTAACTAAACGCTGTGGTTGTGTCATGTAGCTAACAATTCAATTCACCCAACGCCCCAATGGGCCATGGCAGAAAATCTCTCCCTGTGCTAAGGGGATGTCCCTTCTCTTTGTCACCATGTTTTATGGGTATCGCTGGGTTTACCCCTTGCTGGTTGCTCCCCGACCCGCAGGACAACAGCGCCTCGTTACTTCGACCCCAGGCCTGAATTGGAGCCTGTGCCGTATGTCATGTATCCCCTATACAAAGATGGTAGGATTGTGGGCTCTGCAGGTGCACCCAATTCCAGATCAATCCCTGGGTAAATAGACAGCTGTATGGAGGCACTTCCAGGGGTGCCCCCGGCCCAGAAGAGGAACGAGCAGCCAAGGCATCACTCTGGTTTGGCTGTGCCACAGGAGGGGTGAGCATGAGGGATCTGCAAGCAACAGTAAGCCAGAACCCCTGTCAGATTACATCAAATTTCACAAGAGAGAGTACTCTCCATCCCTGACCCACCAGGCCCATTCAGCGTCGATGGAGATCCGATACGGTGGCCATCATGGCTCCGAAGGCCACAGGATTACTGTCATGAGTAGAGAAATAGACTGTCTCAGTGGGGACCGGGATGACCCCCACCGGTCCAAAGGGGGGGGAGGGTTAACGGGACTCTTCCTCCAGTTGCATGCATGTACAGCTGTGGGATATCGGCCGCCTGTGCACTAGTCACAGAAGGCCTCAGGTGCAGACATGGCTGCTACCTGGCGAGTTACACCAGTATGAGCTTAGAGGTTTGTACTTGGCTCTTAGAGTAGTTGATCTGGAACTCAGGAGCACAAGCTGCAGGTTTTTAATTGTTATGTGCTTGTTTTTAGCTCGAGTCCTCAGGATCTACTGAAGAGCACGACTGGCCATCTTGGAGGCCCCCCATAAGGATTATTTTCTGGGTGTGTTTATTCCACTTTTTATTTTAGTAACATATTTTTGGGACTCAAAAAAGTCAAAGAGAGTAATCCATTTGTGGATTCCTTGCTCACTTACCTCACTTGCCATAAAGGGGTTGCCGGGGTGTTTGTGTGTGTTTGCATGTGTGTTCCTTTGTTTACCAATAATTTTTTTTGTATTTTTTCTGAATTTTTCACTATAATGGGGTAGTTTTTCTGAAGACAAAAGATGAATAAATGCAAGAAAAAAAAGAGTCTTGTTCTTTTATTAGTTTGCAATGTTGGTGCAATTTTCTCTATTTATTTGCGAGACACTGTTTATTTTTAGCATGTTTTAAATAAACAAGTGAAATGGAAAAGTACAGACCTTTCTACAAATCATGAAACATATGTGCTTTGGGCTTTTGTGAAATTTTATGTTTTCAATAAATACTCTATATTTAAACTTTCTTAAGCCTAAGGTTGTACATAATGTTTGTCCACAAGTTAAAATGAATACATTCCTCATAGAAATAGCCTGGTTTCAACAGAGCTCCAATAAAAACACATTTTGTATTGATCACGTAAGTACACACATAACAACTGTAACTATATTAAATCGGTGGGAATTCACTTTCTCATTCTTGTAATTTACCTCAATAACTTTTTTATGCGTTCCCTTGAAAAACATAATCTTTCTTATTGTGGGTTTGTAACTAAAATCTATTTGCAGCTCAGAAGTATTCAGTTACATGGAATTGTATCGCTTATTAAACATTAATTGAACCGTGGCCATTTTTTTTTCTGAATAATGAAAAAAAACTCTTATGTGACAAAATAGAAAAATCATATATTAGGTAATATAAAAAATACATTTTTCAGCAGTGGCGGCTAGTAAAGTTTTCACATGGTGGGGCGCAAGGTTCTACCCCTGTAATTTGATCCCCCCCTCCACATGGCTACTAGGCAGCCAATGAGGGTGACTCACACATCTTGTCATAGGACTTGATCAGATTTTTGGACAAATGACAATAAATCTGGTTGTGCCATTTTCCCCCTCTACCTAGCAGCAATAAGGGGACATAATAAGAGAAATAATTAATTAAAATGACATAAGCAACACGTTTGATCAAATGAACACATGCTTGTGTAAATAGTTTATTTATTTTATTTATTTATTGGCTACCTTGGATATCATTGCCAACACAGTTATTTATGTCTAAATTTTGCAAGTCAGTGGATAAAAGATTACTCCAAATACCATAACCACTTCAGTGTTTTGGAGTGGTCATGGTAACTAGATTCTGTATATGCTATGTTTTGCTTTGAAACGCTGCACTTACAAAGATTAACACCTTCGCTGTTGGAGATGTAACTCCACCTCCGCCAGCGGCATGAGCCAGCCTAGAAAGTTTGCGTATAGACTTTAAAAGGAGTGCCTGACAGATTTACACATGTGCAGTGGGAAGATCTTATTACTTTGCTACATCTTGACAGAGGTGAAGTATTAGTAAAGTATTAGTAAAAGAGGTGACAGCGGTTTTGCAGCACAATCATTTTTCTCTCACTAGTAGACTGTTCTAACACTGAGATGGGCAGGTAAGAGGGGCAGAGGCTGAACAAACTCCCATAGCTGAGAGGTGTGCCCAGCAATTTGACCAAGTTTATAGCAAGTTTATAAATGTTTATTACATACCTATTAAAGTTTTTCTTGCATTAATTTGGTTTGTATATTTGTTTAAAAGTGTTTGCTTGCTGGTTTAAAAAGTAATTGTCAAATGATGCATGTCTCTTTAATACTCACAGTGGTATGAAGTAATGTAACACTCACCCTCTGCACTCACTTGGCCATGAGTGACTTTGACAAGAGCCAAATAGTTATGGCTAGACAACTGGATCAGAGCATCTCCAAAACGGCAAGTTTTGAAGGGTGTTCTCGGTATGCAGTGCTTAGTACCTACCAAAAGTGGTGCAAGCAAAGACAATCACTAGACTGGCTTCAGGGTCATTGGCACACATGGCTCATTGATGCACATTAGGAGCAAAAACTACACAGAGCTACTGTAACCTAATGATGGCCATGACAGAAAGGCTTTACAACACACAGGGCATTTTACTGCTTACGGAGCTGCATTGATGCTCACGGTCCAGAGTGCCCATGATGACCCCTGTCCACCGCCGAAGAGGTGAGCATGAGAACTGGACCTTGGAGCAATGGAAGAAGGTTGCCTGGTCTGATGAATCACGTTTTCTTTTAAATCAGATGGATGGTTGGGTATGTGCGTCCTTTATTTGGGATGGCAGCAGGATGCACTATGGGAAAAAGGCAGGTCGGCAGAGACAGTGTTATGCTCTGGGCAATGTTCTTCTCTGAAATCTTGGGAGTGGATCATGTGGATGTTACTTTGACACGTACCACCTACATAGAGATTGTTTTAGACCACATACACCCCTTCATGGCAATGGTGTTCCCTGATGGCAGTGACCTCTTTCAGCAGGATAATGTACCCAGTCACACTGCAAAAATTGTTCAGGAATGGCTTGAGGAACATGACAAAGTGTGCCTTGGCCTCCAAATTCCTCATATCTCAATATGATTGATCATCTGTGGGATGTGCTAGAACAACAATTCGATCTGCGGAGGCCCCACCTCACAACTTGCAGGACTTGAAGGATCTGCTGCTGATGTCTTGGTGCCAGATACCCCAAGATACCACAAGACAGAGGTCTTGTGGAGTCCATGCCTCGGCACATCAGAGCTGTTTTGGCAGCACGAGGGGGACCTACACAATATTAGACAGGTGGTTTTAATGTTGTGGCTGATCAGTGAACATACTTTTTGATTTCAAAATCTATATAATTAGTAGCAGTTTTCCTAATACAATGGATAAATCATTTTTAAATGAGCTTTTTTTTAAATCCAAGCTGTGTGTACCATGAAAGCTATACTTTATATTATGGTTTTCTGACAACACCTTGAACAAGTCGTATCACCAAATGGTATTGCTTAAAACAACAAAATAGAGGACTGGAAAATAGGGAGTGCTATGAATGTACATTTCGTTTATGATGATTTGGTGGAACGCACAGTAATACAAGCCTTGTGTTCTATTGTCTAAAACATTAAGTACATTTAATAAGTACAATGTAAGGACAGGCCTAGATATTGCTTGGCAAAGACGTATGGTTTTTTAGTTAGTCAGATTCCATATTTACAGTTTCCTATCATTTTGCATTTGGATTGTACTAACTTCTGCCAAGAAAATAAGAAAAAAACACAGAAAAAAACAAGCACTTAGGAATATAAAACATGTACAAGCAATAGCTGAGTATTATAAAAAAGGGGAAATGTGCATTTAATAGAAGATAGAAAAGGTGTGCCATTAGTTGTTTGACGTAAGAAACAGCCTCGTTATAAAGATTGATGTTTGGGTCCAAGGGAAAAAAAGGCACATTTTAAAAAGCTAATTCCAATGCAAGGGAAAAAAATACAAAGACCAAAAACAGCTGTCTAAACAGAAGATGGATAAAAAAAAACAAAAAAAAAAACCATTTTGTAGAAGAAGAATAAAATGCTTGAATATGTGAACCCAATGAAATTAGGTGTAATCCTCTCTTGGTTTGAGAATTACAAACTGTTTGTATTGAGTTAGTAAACAATGCGTATTTCTAACGTCTGTGTTTACGTGCAGGAAAAAAAGGATGTTAAATGCGTAGTCTTCTCGATGTCCAGTAGATCATTAAAGAATAATGTATCCTTGCCAGACGGTTTAGTGAACGTATACTCTGAATATTGTACTAACCGAAGCATGAACAGGGCAGGGCACTAATACGCTGATCTCTTTGTGTTAAGAGACCAAATGATACACCTCTTCATTGGAGCAAAAAGCCAAACAAAGAGGAGAAACCGGAGAATCAGAAAGAATTGCATTGAGATTCTTGGGTATACTTGAAAACATAGCAAAAGCCGATGTTTCATTCCTCGTCCGATACATTCGTATTATTATTGATGTCAAGCAAAACAATGCAATTTCAGTGAGGAATCAACAGGAAGGATCAATGTCACCATTACAAATGAATTTCAAGAGAAACCTATTAGAACCCAAGTTATCAAATAGTAAAAAACTGCAGCATGTTTATCTGGAGGTATAATTCTAAAACAAAAACAAGAAATAGAAATAGTGCCACTGCAAGCGCTCGAAGTCCACAGGAGGTTTAATCAGCACAAAACAAAAAGTAACAAACTGACGGAAAGGTCACATGGAACACCTAACGCGTTTCAGACGTACAGGTCCTTAGACATCGGCAGAATACCTTAAGGAGAATCTGGACTTTAAAGATTTAAAACAAATGTTTTAATTAAATTATGCTACAACCAAGTTGTTGCACAACTGATTTAACACCTTTTGGGTTCGTTTCCAATGTTGATTCCAAGTTAAATGGCTGCTATTCACCAAAATGGCTATCGCTAACAATGGTGAGTAAGGTCTGTTTCTAAACTACAAAGTTTATCTGCATGTAGACAAACTTATACAAAGTAAAGTTAACAATTGCAAACTCTTTGTACATCATAGAAAGAGACAGTTGTCTCCCTCACACTCAAACTGATTGTCTTTCTCTTTTATTAGAATAATTAAATAAACAAAATGGAACTCCTAGGACTCCATATTAAAGCAAAAGGCTGGTATCTCCTGACCAATTTTGGGTGCCGGCTGAGGTCCTCTGTTCCCGCTGTGCGCGGTCCTGCATCTGCACGAGCCACGCGCGGCTCGTCCGATGGAGAAATCAGGAAGGCGTGCACTGACCGCGAGATGCGGTCACGTGACTCGCCTGGCTCTTGAAGTGCGCCGCGCGTCTTGGACGCGCTCTTAAAGGGAGAGTGGGAGCCGAAATGTCAAATGGTCTCCCATTGGCCCATGTCATTCCACATTTCCCATACACTTACGTTTCCGGGGCGTGGATATGACTGGGGCCAATTAAATTGAACACTAGGGTATTTATACTCACCTTTCCCTTAGCTCCTTGCCCTATCGTGGTTTCTGCCTCAGTTCCCTTTAGTGCTTGTATTGTTCAGTAGTGTTTTTTTCGTGCATGACCTTGGCTTTGTACCTGACTCTCTTTTTCTCTTTTTCTCTTTTTCTCTTTATCCCTTGTAAGGAAACCAAGTATATTCCAACCTCATTCGGTAGTTTCCTCCCGAACCGCCAGAGCCTTAGTGATTATAGCCCTCCGTTCGGTAGATAGGGTAGACGAATCCTATAGTAATTCCAATAGCTTCATAAGATAATTCCCTTAGTGAAACACACAAATCCCCAAACAGCAGCTGAAGTCAAGAAGAAGGGTACAAAATGAACTGAGCTTTAATAGGTGCACACAGCTTTTATGCAAGACCCCATGTAAGGGGACAGCCCTCAGGGAGGGACAAACAATAGCCAATCATAAACAGTAAAATGTTAGCACACACCTACAATTCTCTCCCCTAGCCCAGGAGATAATTTAGTCTGATAAAATAGTAACTTAATTATCTCCGGGCTGAAAAATCAATTTTTTCCCCAACTTTCAGAACACCCCTTTATACTGGGGGTATCCCCATAAATTATGTGTCCCCTGATAGCCCTGATTTGGGTGACCAACATATTCGAATTTCATCCAGATCGGTTCAGAAGTTCGCAAATTTTATAGAAGTCTTGTGTGACCGGCTCACCATGGGTTGCATGCCCAAAACAGTTCCACGAATTTGGTGGGTTTTGCCGGTCATGTTTGAAAAACATAAAAACTAAGAAAAGTACTGAATGGATCCCTCTGGCTCCTAGCAGCGTTCGTGCCCCTCTGTCGAATGCACCAAAGTACCGAATAGCGCTCTTCTAGCTATTCTGTAAATAGAGTTCCAGCGTTCGTCTGTTTGGGACCGGTTTTCGGGAAGTCGAGTGTCCGCAAAACAGTTCCATGCACTCGACGACCAGGTCCCGCTGCCTTTGTTCGCATGAACAAAGATGGCTGCGGTTTTCTCTGACACGTGGCGTTCGACTAACGAACGCTGACCGCACAGACAGAGGTAGCAATTTCACTTAAATCTTTGATGTTTAATGAGCCAGAGGGTGGTCCTCATTCGGTAGTTTCCTCTACCGAATGCAATAGGCAGTACATAATGAATGAAAAGGGAATGCACACTGTAAATCACATAGGTATAGGGAAATTTCTTCACATCCCTGCTTTGTCTTGTTTGCCGGCTTCCTGACTCCTGTGTACCAGACCATGGCTAGTTCTTGTTTTCGCTGTCTCTCTGTTCCCTTGACCTCGGCTCGATTCTTGATTCTGTCACTTCTCTGTACTACGTTGAGTCCGGCCATTCTAAGGCCCGGTAAGACGTATCTTCTTTAACTTGTCTCTTGTTGGACTAAATCTTGCGTGTTGGGGTACACTACCGTGACATTACGATAGGGCCATGGACCCCGCAGGTTTAGGACAGCAGATGGCTACTCATGAGGCTAGAGTTGTAGAGCAGGATCACCGTATGGATCAGATGGCTCAGGCCATCCAGACACTCTTATCCAGAACGACTCCGGTACCTGTACCAGCTTCTCCTGCAGCCCCTGTACTAGACACTTCTACCATGCATAATGTTTCTGCACATCTAACCCCTCCACCTATGTATGGAGGGGATGCCAAGACATGCAGGGGATTCCTTAATCAATTGGAATTCCACTTTGAAATGTATCCATGTACATTTCCCACTAATAGGTCTAAGGTGGGTTTCCTTATGCACCAACTTTCAGATAAAGCACTTGAGTGGGCAAATCCTATTTGGGAGGCCAATGGACCTATGGTGCATGATTTCAATAGCTTCCTTATGGCTTTTTGTAGAACCTTTGACACAACTAAAAGGTCGAAGAATGCTGCCAGGGCGTTAATGAGAATTAAACAGGGATCTAAGTCTGTTGCCGATTATGCTATTCAGTTCGGTACCCTTGCTTCACAGGTAGATTGGACCAACAATGGGCTGACTACTGCGTTCATGGAAGGTCTTTCTGAAACTATATTGGATAAGGTAGTGGCTAGGGATCTTCCTGTACCCTTAGAAGACCTTATCGACTATCTCATCGATATAGATAATAGGATTCGTGACAGGCTATATACCTAGACTAGGTATAGACACCTTGTTACACTTAATACACCTAGAGCTGTAAATCCTGAGGGTTCCAAAGTATCAGAGGAGGAACCCATGCAGTTAGGGGTTGCTAAACTCACTGATGCTGAAAAATTGTATAGGAGAAAAGAGGGACTTTGCCTTTACTGTGGTAGGAAGGGCCATATGTGACAGGAATGTCACGTGCGTACGGAAAACTATTGCACCTAAGACCGTATAGGGGACTGGCCTTGGGTGTGACATCTGAGTCCCCACATTTGCCTCTTAATAGATTGCTTCTCCCGGTTTCCCTGCATCTTGGGGAAAACAGCATAGCAATGAATATACTAGCCCTGGTTGATTCCGGTGAGGCCGAGAACTTCATAGATTCCGGCTTTATTAAAGAACATTACATACCCACTAGAGAGAAGAAGACAGCCTTGGCCGTTGAGGCCATAGATGGTAGACCATTATGTTCCCCAGTTATCACACATGAAAAGGAACCGTTGCATATGTCTACAAGGTTGTTACACTCAGAAACCATTCGGGTTGAAATCATCACTTCTCCTTCATCTCACCTCGTGTTAGGGTACCCATGGCTGCATTCTCATAGTCCCACTTTTGACTGGGAGTCAGGACAAATAGTATCTTGGAGTGATGCTTGCCAAGAGTCTTGTATTGTTAAAATCACCCCTTTGAATTCTATTAACTTTCCTACTACTCCTCCCTTGTCTACTGTTATACCACCTCAGTACATGTCTTGCGGCTAACAGACATGTCGAGCGGGCGGGCGGCGCTGGGCGGGCGGCTGGCGAGGGAGCTCTTCCTCTGAGCTGTCCACTCAGCTCCCTCGCGTGCCGCAGAGTGAGGCTGGGAGCTGGAATATTACATCATCTTCCGGCTCCCAGCCTCACTCTGCGGCGCGCGAGGGAGCTGAGCGGACAGCTCAGAGGAAGAGCTCCCTCGCCAGCCGCCCGCCCAGCCCAGCGCCGCCCGCAGCCACTGGACCACCAGGGAGATAGAGAACCCCCCCCAGCATTCCCAAAGGTAAGGAGGGGGGGTAAATTAAAAAAAAAAATGTGTTAATGTGAGTGTGTGCGTGTGTGTGTTTGTTAGTGTGTGTGTGTTTGTTAGTGTGTGTGTGTGTCTGCTAGTGAGTTAGTGTGTGTCTGTTAGTGTGTGTCTGACTGTGTGTGTCTGTTAGTGTGTATGTGTGTGTCTGATTGTGTGTGTCTGTCAGTGTGTGTGTGTGTCTGTTAGTGTGTGTGTGTCTGACAGTTTGTGTCTGTTTGTGTGTATGTGTGTGTCTGACTGTGTGTATGTGTGTGTCTGACTGTGTGTGTGTGTCTGTTAGTGTGTGTCTGTTAGTAAGTGTATCTGACTGTGTGTCTGTTAGTGTGTGTGTGTGTGTGTGTGTCTGTTAGTGTGTGTGTGTGTCTGACAATTTGTGTCTGTTAGTGTGTGTGTGTCTGACTGTGTGTATGTGTGTGTCTGACTGTGTGTGTGTGTCTGTTAGTGTGTGTGTGTCTGTTAGTGTGTGTGTCAGTGTGTGTGTGTGTCTGTTAATGTGTGTGTGTGTCTGTTAGTGTGTGTCTGTTAGAGTGTATGCGTATCTGTCAGTGAATATGTGTGTGTGTATTTAGAAGGCGGGGGGAAGGGTCGGGTGGGGCCTAGGGCAGCACAAAACCAGGATACACCACTGTCTTCAACTCACTTCACCTGCCAGGAGCCGTTACAACTATTATACTCTCTTTCACGGGCAAGAGTACAAAACATGATCTATTGACGATTCTCCGAGATCTCTAGTCTGTGGAAGACATAGGTCATTTCATGCTTGTGCAACAAAATACCACAGTCATCTATTGAGCGTCATGCTAAAGGAAGCCCGTTCCCACCGGTTATTTTCACCAACGGGTCCTTGCTTGGTCTTATCTATACCAGTGGATTGCTTTGGAATTTCACTGAAATTGTAATGCAGTCATTATGAATTTGTCATGAACAATCTATCTTTGTAAGACGAAGATCTATCTATGTAACAGTTCTGTTTTTTTAAGCAAAATTACACTCTAAAATATGGTTCAAATGCAGTTTATAAAACTCAGTATTTAATGCAAGGACAAAGCAAAGCTATATGTTATCATCACACAAGAAAAGCACATAGGGATTCTGCACATGTCAATATTTCTTGTTTTTTCTATAATATGAAGAGCAAGTGGTTCTGTGACATCAACTGCTCGCCTAATTCCTCATCTTGGAGCCTGCGACTCACGATTCACAGCAGAAAGCTTTCACAGATTGACCTTTCCTACGACTTGCAGCATCTGTTCTACATTCTTTGCGACTTCCCTGAAAGATTTGCTTATCTCTCAGTTGACATTTTCCATGGCATGAGTGTCACATCCCCGAAAAGGAACTTGCACAAGTAATTTAAACATCTTCTCACATGATATCAGCAGACAAGAGCAAATTATTCCGACCATCAAGGCAGGTGACAGATAAAACAAATGGAACAAATGGAATCATGTCATCGTCACTATATATTCATGTCGAAGGAAAAAAATAAACAGTGAAAATTTAATGTTTTTTTACCTATTTTGTTTTAATCTAATTTATTTATTTATTTCTAGCATTTAAAAAAAAAAAAAAATTGGTGACGTTTGACCTTGCAATATCTGTTAGGAAGATGTCCACAATCACGTCCACCTTGCAAATCTTGTAATCCTTTGCGTAACCGATTGTGACGTATAAATTATCATTTAGCTTGTGGATTCTGGATAAAATCTGCTGCCATAGCAACAGAAATGACATAGATTCTGTTATGGATTGTGAGTGGGGTTTTAAACCCCAGGACAAATTCTGTTGCAAATTGCTATCGTTGGGGCAGCATTATCCCATTGGTTTCCATGTTGTTTTCTCTAGAATTCTTTCTGACACAGTGGGCCATATTTGAAAGGGCAAAACAAGTGCTATTCTAGAATGTTAAATATTAAAATACATCCTATCCATGATGATTGGTCTATAGCATTCAGTGGGACTCTCGCAATTGTGGGTACTCTCACACTTTTTTTCTCTTGTGACCCATTTCTAGGGATACCAGAAAACTCCCCAGAACATCCAGCAGCAATGGTGCAGAATATATTTAGGAAATTTGGCCCTTATAAGAGAACTTCAACAGCTCTCTGTGCATAGGTTACCCTAAATAGGGATGGCTAACAAGGCTTCCCAGTCAGTCTGGAGTGCATACATTAATTTTTGTCCCATTTTCTGTGCAGCCCACCGTCTATGGTGTCACCAGTGATCCATATAAAGCTCATGGCTTTCTTACGCCACCTCCATTCCTGCATGTGTACCTGCCAGTGTTGGAAAGTTTGAGTATTTGTCTTGATAAATATGACCAAATGTATTATCAGGCCATGCAATTGTATCTTTAAAAAAAAAAAAAATAATAAAAATATTATGAGCAGGATGCATTCGGCTCCGAATCTCATTAATATTGGTGAATATTGTGAATCTTCCAAATCCTTACATTATATAGAAATCGCATGCCAAGGCACCAATTTTAATCCGAACACCGAATGCATCCATCCAGGCAATTAGTGCAGATTCACTCAGGCCGACCAAATTTGGTAATTTTCCCCAGATTTTGTTCTTGAAAAAATCCAGTGTTTAGTGAATAACCCTGTGAACCTTTTAAAAGAAAAGAGACAACGGCTACTGACTAAAATGCGTCCTATCGCTCTAGCTCCGCCAGTCAACCCTTCCTAGAGTATTAGCCAGGCAGAGCACTGCAGGCTGCCTAAAGTGATTGGAGTTGTAGAGACTGTCAGTTAAATGAAGCCTATCTTTGTGTTAGATGTTGAAAAGAGAATATAAGCATGAATCTGATGATCTTCTGACAAGGTTACAGGAAGGCTTTGAAATGGATGGACAAAAATAGGATTTAATTGGAAATAATAACAGAGCATTGGGTGCGCAGTGTGATACATGGTATTATACAGAATTTGCTTTCTAAATTCAGTAACCGGAGGAATGAATTACAGGCCTGACAGTAAAAGTACCACCCATCTCAAGGTCAGATAAATTAGCTAATGGGATTCTTAATCATTATTAGTCTAAAAGTGGCTTATTTATGATGCTCCACTAGTGCGAACAGGACATTATCGCAGCTCAATGTCTTGAAAGGAAGTTAGCAGAGTTTAACCATTCTAATGCAATCATTGGAAATTGGGCACAGTTCACGGGCAATGGAGGGCTATGCATTCTGTCGATCCTCAGATACATGAACAGTAAGAGAATGTTAGCAGTTTGAAGATCTGGAAGAGGCATCACAAGGGTGAGTTTAAAATATTGAATATGATGGGAGTTACACTGCATTTAATAATTCATAATGTGTCCATTTTTAGTATCACCTCTAAGGATTAGAGGGTATTTAGCCAACTTTGCCTCTGGAGGAATCAAGACAAGAGGAAGGGGGTCTTCCTAAGGCTTGTTGTCAGAGACACAACCTGCGTCAGTGACACAACCTGTGTCAGTGACGATTCCCTATAATGGGTACACCTTCCTTGATAGTAGGCGGGTCCGCCCACTGATGGAAATGTGTGAGTCTGGCATACAAGGATGCCAAGCTCACAGACAGCCTGCCACCAGCCTGCTACATAAAGGACTATGCAGGTAGAGCCTGCTGCACAGAGTGAGTGCATCTAATGATGCACTCCCACTGTGCTACCAGTGCACAGTTCCCTGTTGTCCCACAGGTGCCGGACATTAGGGAACAAAACTGGGATGGCGGGACAGGAAATCAGAGCTGTCCCACTTGAGAGGCTTGGTTTAGGATTAAGGGAAGCAGCACTCAAGACTGATTGTTGTAATATCTGCCAAGTCCGCACTGAATTCCTAGTTCCCTCCAACACCCTGTTCAATTCCACTCATGGTACCTAGGTATGTCTCTGCAGTTCAGATGTATCAGTTGAGCAGATCAGTGTATAAATGTGATGGGTAACATCTAAAGTATTTAAGCTTCATGAGAAATTAATGCAAAAAACATTTTGGAAAAACAATTGTTGGGAAAAATGCGTTAGTGAGGGATCCACTTAACAAGAGCTGTATTTTGTCTTTCTAGTTCACCTTGTCAAAATGTTTACCACCTTTCTAAGTACTGCAGCATTTTCTCAGTTCCGAAAAAAAAAAAAAAATTGAAAAAATAAAAATCAATTCGCTTTAGTGAAATCCCACACGTACAGAGCTGGAAAGCACCCAAAAAAGCCTCCTGTTCGCAGTCCTTTGATGAAATGCTCGTATTGTGAGATGTGTTATCATTGACAGCACCTTGTCAATCGAAATGTTCAATAAACACAGTTAGATCACAAAACCTTGGATCTAGGAAATGACATTTACTACAGCTCAAACAATTAAAGCATCCAAAGACGTGCTAAGGTCAAGTGAAGGGATTATTCCAATTCAACCTTGGTGAGACTAGTCAGACTTTAGGACATAGATAGAGAGTGTTGTGATACTTCACTAAACGTTAAAAAATCAAGGATGAACTTTGGTCAAGAGGACTCAGCTGAGTAAGATAAAACCATGAAGTGCTAATTCTTCAGGGATTTAAATTTACCTGAACTAACATACAATGTAAGCAAATAACTTTTCAGTTAAAAAATGTTGCGTTGTCTTCTTCTGAGTGGATAAAATTATTTTTAAAAGTTTTAAACGTTTATTTTAAATGTTTTGTACAACTTGTATCAAATCGGAGCATAAAGACGGAACTTTATCTTTGTATTGTAGCAGGTTGATAGGAAATTCATTAAGAATGTGGAATTCTCTGCCCAAAGAGGTGGTTTAGAGTCTGTGCAGATTTTTAAAAGCAACTGGGTGCATTCTTGCGAAAGCATAATATTCAAGGATATCATTTTTAATAGTTCAAGGTCAAAAATCTGAACTTGACTGACACAAGTCTTTTTTTCCAGCCTATGTAATATTATGTAAAATACCCCAGGCTCATTGAATTTTGGGGTTCCTGACCCAGTCACTGATGAGTGCCATGCACTGTTTAATATTGTTTTACCCTTTTGTGGCGGGACTGCTGCCGGTACGTGAATTGCCTGTTTGATATTATGTGTGTTTCCCATCTTTTCATATGCTTCTGCTCGCTTCCCGTTCGGGAGTGCTTCCACAAAGGGAATTAATTTGCCTCCCGAGGGAACCACCCCTATACCCCATTTAGAATGTTGGCTTCGAACCTTCACACCTCGCAGCATAGTGTAAAACCGCAAGGGAAGCAATTAATGCTGGCCACCATTTGTACAGACAAACGCCAGCCAGGGGGAGCGTTCGTGGATTATTTCCCGACTCGTTCATTTTTTCCAAAAGAGGACCTCCCCAGTGCCCCATTAGAAAGTTCACACCAATTAATCAGAACGTTCGCACTTGCAACATAAGTGTGAAACCGCAAGGGAAGTATTTAATGAATGCTCCCTTGGGTGGCCGCCATTTCGAATAGATGAATGCCGTCCAGTGGGAGCATTCGCATCCCGAAAGGAGACGCTTCCCTTGCAGGATTTCACACAGAGACCTTGCGAGCGGAGTCTGGTCAAGGAAGGTACCGCTGAGATTGGTGTAGGCACTTCTGGTGCACTGGCGGGTTTGGCGAGCTTTGCGGTGCCCGCTGGGATAAAGAGACCAGTGCCTGGGAGACAAAGGGACGGTCTCTTTTTCCCACTCTTGGTCTTCCAGGTACAGAGGCTCATGGGATGAAGATCGCCCTGCCCCCGGGTGTGGGAAACCCTGTGTTTGGGTGGCGGGCTTTTGGAGACAAAGGGACAAGGCCCTTTCACGCGTTAGGTTCCCGGGAAGGGGACATTGTATGCTGTGTGTTACACCCCTTGCATGGGGTTATGTTTAAAAGCTGTGTGTGGCAAATAAAGTTGTTATATCCTAAAACTTTTTAAAAACTTGTTATGATTTTCCTCCACAAAAACCCCCCAACAAAATAACAGTGCCATTTAAAAATAAATATAATTATTGATAACATATAACTGGTTCTAGATCATGACCACTGTACTTTCGTTTCTATGGTGATCTGATGTTGCCAAGAGTGTTTCTTAGAAAGAAAATCTTGACGTTTTAGGCAGATGCTTGCTAGCCATTTATCTCAAAAATTACCTCCAGGGCCGTCTTTAACGCGGGGCAAACGGGGCAGCTGCCCCGGGCCCAGTTGCTCCTGGGGGCCCAGAGCAGCTGCTCTGTGGGCCCCGCGATTTGCACAGCCCCTTTGGACCGGGAGGCTCCCCGGGTGGCCCATGCACTAAGGGCCACCCGGGGAGCATGTGTCAGCAGGGGCCCGGTCGGGCGCCGTGGCGCTTAAACAGCGCGACCGGGCCCCTCTTCCGGTTCTGCAGCCGGCTGGGAGGAAGTGACGTCACTTCCTCCCACCGGAGATAGCCGCGCGGGAGGAGGAAGGCAGGGAGGAGGGGAGTTAGAGAGGAGAACTCCCATTTGCCTCAGCCTGCCACTGGACCAGGGAAACCACCCTCCAGGAAAAGGTAAGAACCTGGAGGGTGACTAAATGTATGTCAGTAGGTCTGTGTGTGTGTGTGTGTGTATGCCAGTATGTCTGTGTGTGTGTGTGTGTGTCTCAGTATGTGTGTGTGTATGCCAGTATGTCTGTGTGTGTGTGTGTGTGTCAGTATGTGTGTGTGTGTGTGTGTGTGTGTGTGTGCCAGTATGTGTGTGTGTGTATGTCAGTGTGTGTGTCAGTATGTCTGTGTGTGTGTATGTAGGTATGTCTGTGTGTGTGTGTATCAGTATGTCTGCCATGATATATTTGTGTGTCAGTGTATGTGTGTGTCAGTATGTATCTGTGAATGTTTTAGTGTCTGTCTGTGTGTATGTGCCAGTACATCTGTCTGTGTGTATGTCAGTATGTCTGTGTGTGTATGTAAGTATGTCTGTGTGTGTATGTGTGTGTCAGTCAGTATGTCTGTCAGTGTATGTGTGTGTATGTATGTATGTCTGTGTGTCAGTATGTCTGCCAGGATATATTTGTATGTCAGTGTATGTGTGTGTCAGTATATATCTGTGAATGTTTTAATGTCTGTCTGTATCAGCCATTACGTCTGTCTGTGTATATGTCAGTATGCCTGTGTGTGTGTGTCAATGTGTCTGTCAGTGTATGTGCTGTGTGTTTTAGTATATCTGTCAGTGTATGTGTTTGTGTGTGTGTCAGTATATCTGTTAATGTATGTGTCTGTGTATGCATGTATGTATGTCTGTGTGTGTGTCAGTATGTCTGCCAGTATATATTTGTGTGTAGTGACTGTGTGTGTGTCAGTATGTATCTGTGAATGTTTTAATGTCTGTCTGTGTGTGTATGTGCCAGTACGTCTGTCAGTGTGATTGTGGGTTGGACGTAATTGGGGGGTGAGGCAGTGGCAGGGACAGGGCCCAAGAAAATGCATTGCCCAGGGTCCTAATCATATTAAAGACGGCCCTGATTACCTCATCCACCATATTCAACTTTAAGACACAAATTCTGCTGCAAAAAATTATCTCAGGTTAGCAGAACACAGACAGTTTTTGACTCAAACTTAATTTATTGGAATTTGGAGTCCTTGTATTTTACAAGACAGTATTATTTCAGGACTGCTTCAAACATAATGAAAACTCAGTTAAGTGACAGTTCCACTTTAAATGGGAACAACTTTGAAAGTGTAATTGTTGCTGCCAGTGATCCTGCTCTAAGCACTGCATATCAGGCTGCTGCCAGTGATCCTCCTCTAAGCACTGCATATCAGGCTGCTGCCAGTGATCCTCCTCTAAGCACTGCATGTCAGGCTGCTGCCAGTGATCCTCCTCTAAGCACTGCATATCAGGCTGCTGCCAGTGATCCTCCTCTAAGCACTGCATATCAGGCTGCTGCCAGTGATCCTCCTCTAAGCACTGCATATCAGGCTGCTGCCAGTGATCCTCCTCTAAGCACTGCATATCAGGCTGCTGCCAGTGATCCTCCTCTAAGCACTGCATATCAGACTGCTGCCAGTGATCCTCCTCTAAGCACTGCATATCAGGCTGCTGCCAGTGATCCTCCTCTAAGCACTGCATATCAGACTGCTGCCAGCGATCCTCCTCTAAGCACTGCATATCAGGCTGCTGCCAGTGATCCTCCTCTAAGCACTGCATATCAGGCTGCTACCAGCGATCCTCCTCTAAGCACTGCATATCAGGCTGCTGCCAGTGATCTTCCTCTAAGCACTGCATATCAGTCTGCTACCAGTGATCCTCCTCTAAGCACTGCATATCGGGCTGCTGCCAGTGATCCTCCTCTAAGCACCGCATATCAGTCTGCTGCCAGTGATCCTGCTCTAAGCACTGCATATCAGGCTGCTGCCAGTGATCCTCCTCTAAGCACTGCATATCAGGCTGCTGCCAGTGATTTACAATGTTAAAAAGGACAACTGTGGTCTGTAAACTACAAAAAACCTAACATCTTTGAAACTATGGTTATTGTATTACATTGCAGATTGGCATATATTAATATATGATACATATCATGTTATTTACCTACAATAGTTTAGTAGTGCCTAATACAATACTGAGTGTACTAATAATAACTCATGCACTGATGATGTAACCACAGTCAGCAGCTAAGATGTATTGCAAAGAGATATAAAGATCTTATTTTATATTTATACCATTCCTTCGAGAAATTCATATCAACACAAATTCTTATTCTATTTTTAATTCGATGTTTTTCTTTTGTTTTGTAATAAATGCTATAAAATGTCAACATATAATTTGAAATTGGAAATATTAAGCAGTTATTTATAGCCAGATTTATAATGTCACTTTACAGGTAACAAACAAATTATTTAATGGAATATTGTGAGCTGTCTTGCTTCATTCTTACAAATTGTGGAAATAATGGAATTGTTTAAAATGTAATAATTCAGTGGATGTAACAAGATGCATGCAAAACAACAGCGAATTAATTAACGGAACATAGAAAATATCTTAATCGCGAGGAAGCATAATTGCGGCCTGGACAGCAAGTCACAGAATATCAATAATACAGCACAGCATCATCTGTATTAGATGAAAGATACAAACTGATTACTGCTCGGTAAAAAATAAAAATAAAAAGAGCTACAAACTAACTGAGCTCTTCCTACCTATTGAAAAACACCATTAAATCTTTATTTGTTTTGCTTGTTTGGTCAATATCAATGCGGCTCAACTTGCATTTCAGATGCTCGTAAAATCCATTTCTTGCAATTCTTCCAGTCAATGTACCGGTCATTAGGTTACATCAAGACACTTACAGACCCGCTTCTGACAGTTACAAAGTATCTCATTAGATAATTACATTAACTGTCACAAAGAAAATACAGGAAAGTAAAACTGAGGGCCGGGTAGGACTAGAGAAAACAGAATACTAAAACATTTAAAATATAAAATCTTGTTACAGTTTTAGAAATAAACATGTGATCTATGAATCATTATAAATGCAGATGGTTAGGAGGTAATGTTTAGATGAAATCATACTTGTAATTACTAAAGTAGAATGAACATTTTTATTTTTATAAAAAAAGGTGCATTTTGTTTCACCATCAGCAATGGCAGACGTTTTTCATGGCGATCGCTGTCATAGAGTCCATTAATTATCATCTGACCTGGAGCATATGGACAGCACTTTGAATTTAGGTTAGTCAAAAAAATCCTAACTAATAAAATTCTCTATGAAAATAACAACAACAACAATAACTCGCTACCCAAAACAAGATGCTGGGTGGAGGGGGACAGCCCTGAATCTGGAACCTGGCCCTAAATTCCATCCCTAGTAAATAGAAGCTTCTGAGAATTGTAAAACCTTCTAATTTCTTAGAAAACGTACTGAGAAGTAGAATATGTTAAGTGTTTTTGTCTGTTAAAGCAGCTCTGTCGCCGTCTGGAGTCTTAGCATAATTTGCAAAGACCCACGACGTGACTTTGCTGCTTGGTGTCCGGTTGCTAAGGTGCAGGAGAAGGTGAGTTATCTTTACCTGAACCTGTCCCTCACGGTCGCTGCTACCATACTCTTTCTGTTAGTCTTCTTTAGCTCCTGGTGCCTCAACTACCAGAAGTCCATATTAGCACTGTACTCTTGTTTATGTGCAAGAGTAAAACACAAAGGTCTATCGAGGACCCGCAAGATGATATTCCACAGACAGAGCCTTTTTCACTATTTGTCACTAGTGACAAGGCTTGATGAAACGTAGCTCCGCCGTTTTGTCTTGCTTGACAAACATAGGAAAAATAGTAAGACAAATAAGTCTCTCCTTTCTTTTAGTATATCCTCTGTCTCTGTTGGAATTCCAACCCAGCCAATGTAAGCATTCATGAACATTTTATCTTTATGAAATACTCAATTTGTTGGGGGGAGGGAGGAGAGTTCGGGGGGGCAAGGGGGGGGGCGTTGACAGTGCTACTTTAAGTCCTTCTTACATTATAGCTATAAACAACTCGAGGATTAATGGGGTTAAAGGTTAGAGTCTGAGTTTAAGGTTTGGGCCTAGAGAAGTTAGGTTATGGTTCCAGGCCTAGGTTATTGATACCAGAGTTAGGGTTTATGTTAAACGTTTGGAGCTCAAGGCTGCAAGGTTAAAGATTAGAAATGTTAAAAGGACACTTGCTTGCTGAAATGCTTTATGTGTGACAAATGTGTGCTCTCTTTTTTAAATTTTACAAAAAGTGCAGATTTCAACAGAAATTGGCACTTTTTATAAATTAACCAGGTAACACCCCCCTGGCTGTCAATCAGACAACCAGTCCTGTAACTTCCTGGTATTTAGCTCAGTGTAACTGAACTCAAGAGGCAGGAAATAGCCCAGAGCAAATGCCCTACATGTAGCTCAGGCATCCACGTACACATTGTCAAATTCCCTTCTCCAGCTAAAATGAGGAAGCATCAATTATTTTACCATTAGAAATATTGGGAGGGATCAGAATCTATAAAAAGGTAATAAATCACTGAAATTGTTTATAAGACTTTTCTAGAAGAAGACCAGCATAGAGCAGGTTAATAAAACTTCATGTTTTACCACCCATAATATGAAATTAGTGATTTAAATTTTTACTAGGAGGGATTTTAAATCAAGACGACATTTACAAACGTTCCCCATTTTCATATCAAGAGGGTATTATAGGTGAAAGCAACACTGCCAACTGATTCCGAATCTGTGAGTGTGCAGGAAACATCTGGAATGAGCTGAAATCGTTGCACCTCGTCAGACCTGAAATAACTTCTAGACCCAGCTCGTTGTCAAGGAAACTCCCAATAATCACTATAATTCGCTTTTCACACCCAAACTATAATTTATTCTGTCCAGAAACAGAGCATTAGCATTACGAGTTTCTTTCCCGCAGAGTGCATTACATTTTAGCTGTGTTTGTGACCTGATGAATTTAAGAGCACAAAAACACAAATACACCATTTCCCATGTGTCAGTGACAGCTGATTAAAATATTACCCACTGATAGTGATGTCGCGAACCGTTGCGAACTTCCAGCGAACGGCTCGCCACAAACCATTCGCGTCGAACTTCGGTCAGCTGACACATCCCGGCCAATCTCCAGCAGACCCTCCCTCCCAGACCCTCCCACCTCCTGGACAGCATCCATGTCAGCTGACCGGAGTTCGCCACGAATGGTTCGTGGCGAACCGCGGCGAGCCGTTCGTTGGAAGTTCGCGAACGTTTCGCGACATCTCTACCCACTGACTGACCCAGGTGAATGCTGGCTGTTAAAGATCCCTGAACATCCATTAATTGGATCACAAGATGATAAACATATTCTTGTTTTTGCCCTTTTTGCTCTCAATAGATGGCTTAGGTAGTAATGTAGGTTTTGCTGCCCTTGGCTCACAAACTATAGGGGCACTTGTGTCCCCTGTCCTTGCTCTACCCACACCCCCACAGAACCTCTCCTCGATGTGAATTTCTAATTTGTACATGTGTGTATCTACATATGTAATATGTATGTGTGGAGAAGTGACCTATAAGGTGTGCATGTCAGCACTTTTAATGTATCTCGGAATTACTGTGTCAGGATCCTATCCTGACAACTAAGTTAATGTTTGTTTATTCCTGTTTTTTTTTATAACTAGTTCCAGATCTGCACCACTAGTGGCCCCCCTAACCACTAACCTTGGATTTCACCTTAATCATCCTCACCTGACTGGACTAATCAAGAAGCTACAAAAGGCTACACCCAACTTACCACAGGGTCTTTACAATGAAGTTGATGCTCATCCTGAAAGACTTTGGTTCTTGGCTCCTGAAAACATTCCTGTGGACCTACGCTTCTTTCCTGCTAACCAGCTTTATACCAACCTGTTCCAAACCAGCTTAACCTACACGTCTATCCTGCTAACCAGCTTCATACCAACCTGTTCCAAACCAGCCTAACCTACACTTCTACTCTGCTTAATCCTGCCAACCAGCTTTATTCCGACCTGCTCCAAACCAGCTTAACCTACACTTCTATCCTGCTAACCAGCTTCATAACAACCTGTTCCAAACCAGCTTAACCTACAATTCTATCCTGCTAACCAGCTTCATACCAACCTGTTCCAAACCAGCCTAACCTACACTTCTACTCTGCTTAATCCTGCCAACCAGCTTCATACCGACCTGCTCCAAACCAGCTTAACCTACACTTCTATCCTGCTAACCAGCTTCATACCGACCTGCTCCAAACCAGCTTAACCTACACTTCTATCCTGCTAACCAGCTTCATAACAACCTGTTCCAAACCAGCCTAACCTACACTTCTACTTTGCTTTATCCTGCCAACCAGCTTTATACCAACCTGCATAACACCAATCTGGACTTTACCTCTGATATTGCAAGGTGTTATTTCCAATAGGGGACTGATTTTCCTATTTTCCTGTGACCTTGTTGTTCCGTTCCGTTCTATTCTTTTATACTTGTCCCTCTATATTCTACCTATACTTTCATCCATAGGTTCTCTTATTTTCTACCTGTCACATATTTATTCTCACCTTGTGATATCTGCGATAGTAACTGCCTTCCTGACATTAACGGAAGTACCACTCAGCAGCCCTACACCAGTATATCTGACATGTCGGTGGACGCCAGTCACTGTGGATCCACACCATTTTATAGCCCCACGTCCGCCCACAGTAATGACGACGTCAACATGCGTGTGACGTCACACAAAAGACACGCACACACGTTTTGAGGTGAAAGGCCGGTTACGGCCAATCGGATCTGAAGGAGGCTTATTTAAACTAATTTTTATTTTTCTTCATTGCCCTGTCGTGGCTTCCCTTAGATGGTTATCCGAGAGTTACACAGCACCCACACACATACAGCACAAACACACATACAGCACCCACACACACATACAGCACCCACACACACAGCACCCTCACAAACAGCACCCTCACAAACAGCACCCTCACAAACACACACAGCACCCTTACACACAGCACACAAACAGCACCCTCACACACAGCACATAAACAGCACCCTCACACACACACACACAGCACACTAACAGTACCCTCACAAACACAAACAGGACCCTAACAAACACACACAGCACACTACCAGTACCCTCACATACAAACAGCACCCTCACACACAGTACATTAACAACACCCTCACAAGCGCGCACACACACAAACAAACAGCACCCTCATGCACAGTACATTAACAGCACCCTCACAAGCACGCACACACAAACACCCTCACCCACATAGCACACTACCAGCACCCTCACACACACATCACACTAACATCACCCTTACACAGCACACACACACACACACAAACAGCAGTGTGTGTGTGTCTATATATATATATATATATATATATATATATATACATAGAAAAATAGCAAAGAGAGCACTCCAAAGGACTTGTTGAAAAATTATTTTTATCAATGTGCAGAAAAAATAGACGTTTCGACCCGCAGGTAAAGACCTGCGGGTCGAAACGTCGATTTTTTCTGCACATTGATAAAAATAATTTTTCAACAAGTCCTTTGGAGTGCTCTCTTTGCTATTTTTCTATCTATTTACGCTTTGCAGCACCGAGGCTTTTTCTGGGATCATCATTTTTTAAAGGTAGAGTGCCGGATTTTGTATATATTTATATATATATACATATATATACATACATATATATATGCGGCGTGTGCTTGTGCTTTAGGGTGCACACCCTAATGCAATAGGCTGCGCACGCCTATGGTTTATACTTACTTTTTTGTAAGGTCTGTTCAATTTAGAATTATATTCTGTGTGTGATGAAGCACAATTTACAGAGTAGGAGATAAAAACCACTAAAGTAAGTTAACTTCTGATTAAAATAGAAACATAGAAACATAGAATGTGACGGCAGATAAGAACCATTCGGCCCATCTAGTCTGCCCAATTTGTTTTAAAATACTTTCATTAGTCCCTGGCCTTATCTTATAGTTAGTATAGCCTTATGCCTATCCCACGCATGCTTAAACTCCTTTACTGTGTTAACCTCTACCACTTCAGCTGGAAGGCTATTCCATGCATCCACTACCCTCTCAGTAAAGTAATACTTCAGGATATTATTTTTAAACCTTTGTCCCTCTAATTTAAGACTATGTCCTCTTGTTGTGGTAGTTTTTCTTCTTTTAAATATAGTCTCCTCCTTTACTGTGTTGATTCCCTTTATATATTTAAATGTTTCTATCATATCCCCCCTGTCTTGTCTTTCCTCCAAGCTATACATGTTAAGATCCTTTAACCTTTCCTTGTTAAAAAATGAAACCCTTTTTTATTCATGCAATCTGTGTCAGTCACAACCAGGGAAGGTGTGCCTATTGCTGCTTAAACAGAAACAAATGTGATTTAACTCTTAAATAGCAGAGGTTTGAGCAGGGGTGTACCTAGAGGATTTGGTACCAAGTGCGGATCCTATATTTGCGCTCACCCCAACTTTAAAACATAAAAAACATCCACACAGGGTTTTAATGTTTTTAACCCCTTAAGGACGGAGCCAAATGTACACGTTGTGAACAAAACAAAATGTAAACAAAACCTGGCATTTGCGCTACATGTCTGTCCAACCGTAATACACCTCTTTCATAGTAAATGCACCCACCCTTATTATATATCATTTTATTCAGGGGAAACAGGGCTTTCATTTAATATCAAATATTTAGCTATGAAACATAATTTAATATGAAAAAAATGGGAGAAAATAAGATTTTTTTTAATTTTTTTAGTTCTACATGACATTTTAACTGTCAATGTCATAATACTGTTTGCTTTACTGCAATAAAATACACATATTTGTATTCAGCAAAGTCTCACGTGTAAAACAGTACCACTTATGTACAGGTTTTATGGTGTTTTGGGAAGTTACAGGGTCAAATATAGCACGTTACATTTGAAATTGAAATTCGCCAGATTGGTTACGTTGCCTTTGAGACTGTATAGTAGCCCAGGAATAAAATTTACACCCATAATGGCATACCATTTGCAATAGTAGACAACCCAAGGTATTGCAAATGGGGTATGTCCAGTCTTTTTTAGTAGCCATTTGGTCACAAACACTGGCCAAAGTTAGCGTTAGTATTTGTTTGTGTGTGAAAAATGCAAAAAACGCCAATTTTGGCCAGTGTTTGTGACTAAGTGGCTACTAAAAAAGACTGGACATACCCTGTTTGCAATACCTTGGGTTGTCTACTATTGCAAATGGTATGCCATCATAGGGGTAATTTTCATTCTTGAGCTACCATAGGGTCTCAAAGGCAACGTAACCAATCTGGCGAATTTTAATGTGAAAAAAATGAAACGCAAGCCTTATATTTGACGCTGTAACTTTTGAAAACACCATAAAACCTGTACATGAGGGGTACTGTTGTACTCGGGAGACTTCACTGAACACAAATATTTTTGTTTCAAAACAGTAAAAAGTATCATAGCAATAATATTGTCCGTTTAATGCTGTTTGTGCGTGAAAAATGCAAAAAACGTCACTTTTACTGGCGATATCATCGTTGTAATACATTTTACTGTTTTGAAACACTAATATTTGTGTTCAGCGAAGTCTCCCGAGTAGAACAGTACCCCCCATGTACAGGTTTTATGGTGTCTTGGAAAGTTATAGGGTTAAATATAGTGCTAGCAAATTAAATTCCCTTTACTTTCGGCATGGGTTGTCATGCAGGTCCCGCTAATTGTAATTAATTAAGATACCTAATTATGTAAAAATATTACATAAATATATATGTAGAATCAATATATGTATATATATACGTATGTGTATATATATGTATATATCTATATAATTTTTTTAAAATATTTTTATTTATATATAGGTATATATATAGTGATATATACGTATATATTTATGTGTATAAATATATATATTATTTCGTTCTATGTGTATTTTGATATATATATATATATATTAATTTCACAATACAGTTAGAACGAAATAACACACATCTATATATTTTTTAATTATTTATTTTTAATTATTTTTGTAATTTTATTTTTTAACGTATTTACATTTTAATTTTTTTTATAATATATATAAATATATATATAACAATAATTATATATATATTTAATCAGTATCAGTCTACGTGTAATTTGATATTAATATATATATATAATTATATATATATTAATAGTAAAATACACCTAGACGGTGTACATGTGTGTATGTATATGTGTATATATATACTTTGATCATATATATATAATATATATATATGATCTAAGTATATATAATTTTATTTTTTTACACTTTTAACTTATTTTACTTTTATTTTCAGCCAGCAGGGGGACCCCCTGTAATTACAGGCAGCCCCCCTGCTGGCAATACAGAAGCCAGCTATACCCGGCCATGTGATTGTGGGGTCCTCGCTAGGACCCCACTCTCACACGGCCGGGGGGCTTCCTGGAGGACGGTCGTGCCGCGGGGGGCTCCCTGGGAGTCCCCCACGGCGATCGCCGGCGTGGGACCGACCGGGTAAGTACAGAAAGACCGGAGGGCGTACTATTACGCCCGGCGGCGTTTAGAGCCGCCTATTAGAGGACGTAATAGTACGCCCTGCGGTCTTAAGGGGTTAATGTGTTCAGCACTGAGTAGTGTTTGTGTGTTTGAATGTAAGCATGTTCTTGTGTGCAATGTGTGTGAGTGAATGATTTGTTTGTATGGAGTGCTCGCACTTAAAGTGGCACTGTCATGTCGAACTTACCTTTCCCCAATCGATTCCTCTTCTCTCCCTCTCTTAGGATCTGTTATTCATTTCTTCCTGTCTGCTCTAGCTTTCATTAAAACGTAAGAAAAAGTAGGGACTCTTTGCCTTATGGAGGTTTCCTACGCCGTGACCAGCGGTGACCAGCGGAGGAGCAAAGTGTGCTTCGTTTCCGGTTGTCACAGAAATTTTCCCACAATCCTTACCTTTCCTCCCTGTTCCCACGATGCTTCCTGTCACTTAGACAGGACGCCGGCAAAACTGCCGAATTAAGTGCTAACAGAATGAGAACAGATTGTTCGTTCGTGTTAGAACGCAATTCGTGACTTTGTTCGTATAGGAATTTCATTCGAATGAATGAAACTCCGACCCTATTCATGCCGCGGCTGCATCTTGCATCCATTTAGTAGATAGATCCCTAATTCCCAAGGTATTAGGGAGCTATCTACTAAAAGGCTGAAAGACCTAAATTGGTCTTTCAGCCACATTTACTAATACTAAGTAAAGATTACTTAGTATTAGTAAATTCAGCCCCTACTTGCTATACTGCGAGTAGGGGCATGTCTAGTAAAAAACCTATTGCCCCCACCTCTGCGTGGTGGGTGGGGCCATAAATTACAATGGGGGGAACCTACTGTCCTCCCCCCACCGGCCCCCACCATTGAGAGGTGGGTGGAGGCCATAAAGATAATGAGGGGGGGACCTACTGTCCTCCCCCCAGCCCCCACCCCTGGGCGGCAGGTGGGGGCCAGAAAGATCATGGGGGGGTACCTACTGTCCTCCCCCGGCCCCCACCCTTGAGCGGTGGGGGCCATAAAGATAATGAGGGGGGACCTGCTGTCCTCCCCCTGGCCCCCACCCGTGGCCCCCACCCCTGCACGGTGGGTGGGGGCCATAAATTACAAAGGGGGGGGCCTACTGTCCTCCCCCCACCGGCCCCCACCCCTGGGCGGAGGGTGGGGGGTCATAAAGATAATGAAGGGGGGGGGACCTACTGTCCTCCCCCCCCCCAGGCCCTACCCCCCCACCACCCACTTAAAATAAAATAATTAAAAAAAACAGACGAAAAAGAAAAATACAGAGCACAAAAAATAATCCTTCTTCACCAATGGAGGGCTCCGCGCAGACTGAGCTCTGCAGGGCAGGGGAAGGCTTATAAAGCCTTGCCCCGCCCTGCAATTAGGCTAAGAACACTCTGATTGGTTGGTTTAAGCAAATCAGAGTACTCTTTGTCATTTTACACAGCGTGGGAAAGTCCTTTGGAATTCCTCCGCCTTGCAGAGCTCAGTCTGTGCGGAGCCCTCCATGGGTGAAGAAGGATTATTTTTTTTGCGCTCGGGTTTTTTATTTTTCGTCAAGTTTTTTATTTTATTTTAAGTTCGACGGGTATAATGGTTTTTTATTTTATTTTAAGTTCGATGGGTATGATGGTTTTTTATTTGGCCTTTTTTGGGGCTGAAAAATGAAGATTTTAGAAAAAAGAAGATGTCAAATGGTAAGTTAATTTTTCTTTATAGGTTAGTTATTCTATTCCCCCCTCACTATGTTTTAGGGTGAGTGGGGTAGGTAGGGGGTAACTTTTTATTTGGGTCGGGGGGTGGTTGGCTACGGGCTTGGGGACCCCTAGTCACCTTTGATGGGAGGGGGGAATTTGTCTTAGGTCCCCCACCTGCTGCCCAGGGGTGGGGGCCGTGGGGGGAGGACAGTAGGTCCCCCCCTCATTATCTTTATGGCCCCCACCCACCGCTCAAGGGTTTGTGTCTGCGTGTGTGTGTGACTGTCTGCGTGTGTGTGTGGCTGTCTGCATGTGTGTGTGACTGTCTGCCTGTGTGTGTGTGACTGTCTGCATGTGTGTGCATGTGACTGTCTGCATGTGTGTGTGACTCTCTGCCTGTGTGTGACTGCCTGTGTGTGTGACTGTCTGCCTGTGTGTGTGACTGTGTGTGTGTGTGTGACTGTCTGCCTGTGTGTGACTGTGTGTGTGTGGCTGTCTGCCTGTGTGTGACTGTCTGCCTGCATGTGTGTGTGTGTGACTGTCTGCCTGCGTGTGTGTGTGACTGTCTGCCTGTGAGTGTGTGACTGACTGTCTGCCTGTGTGTGTGTGTGTGTGTGTGTGTGTGTGTGAGTGTGTGGCTGTCTGCCTCTGTATGTGGCTGTCTGCCTGTGTGTTTGACTGTCTGCCTGTGTGTGTGTGTGTGTGACTTTCTGCCTCTGTGTGTGTGTGTCTGTCTGCCTGTCTCTGTATGTGTGGATGTTTGCCTCGGTGTCAGTGACTGCCTCTGTGTGTGTGTGTGTGTGTGTGCGCGCATCTGCTAGTGAGGGAGCTTGTATGTGTGTCAGTGAGCTTGTCTGTAGGGATCATATGTGTGTGTGAGTGTTAGTGAGCTTGTCTGTAAGGAGCATGGGTGTGTCTGAGCCTGTCTGTGGTGATCATGTGTGTACAGTGAGCTTGTCTGTAGGGAGAGTGTGTGCACATCAGTGAGCTTGTCTGTAGTGAGCATGTGTGTGACAGTGAGCTTGTCTGTAGTAAGCTTGTGTGTGTATCAGAGTTTGTCTGTACTAAATTTGTGTGTGTGCCAGTAACCTTGTCTGTGTGTCATTCAGATTATCTGTCAATTAGCCTATTTGTGTGCATCAGTAAGATTGTCTGTGTCTGTGTGTGAGTATGCCTTACTGTATAATTTAATTACCCTGAAAGAACTAATATTTCGAATTAGAAGAAGAAATGTATCAATAAAATATAATATATATATATATATATATAAGAGCTGTTGTACCTTGCACTCAGGCTTCAAAGTTGTGTGACCGGGTGCATCACCAGGGCTCCAGTATCCAGTTATCCAGTATATATATATATATATATATATAAAAACACCCTACATAGCACAATGACTTATGGGACTGGCATAGATTTTTTTCCAGGGCTGCTTCGTATCCCCTCATAGTGGTGCCTTGAATATAGATTGGGGCAGCAGAAAATAAAGTAAAAAAATTGGTAGTATGGGGGGGCTTAGGGACATTTGGGGGTGACTAAGCGGCCAATTAGATGTAGTGGAGTCGGGAGGGGGGTTAAAAAAAATGGGATTCAGCCATGACAGGGCAGCTTTACGTGCAGGAGTGCACTTGTATGTTGTGTGTTTTTTTAATACAGTGGTGTGTTTATAATAGTGGTGTTTTAATATAGAAGTGTGTTTGTATGTAGTGTTGATGATTTAATGCAGAGGTGTATTTGTGTGTAGTGTTGGCAAGATGCTTAGATTTATGAACATATACACATATGCAGTTACATAGACACACAGATGCACACTGACAGATACACAGACACATAATGACGTACATGCAGATTCATAGACACACAGTCACGCATGTATACACACTGACACACATGCAGCTACATGAATACATAAACAGACACACATACAGATACAGATAAAAACAAACATACAGACACACAGATACACACTGACACACATAAGGTACACTTAGACGGATATATAGACACACATACAGATACACAGATACACACACTGACACACATACATATATACACACTGACACACATATAGGTACACAAATACACAGACACATGTACAGATACACATATATATATACACACACACACACACATCTATACACAATATAACAACATGCAGGTACATAGACATATACAGATACACACTGACACACATACAGGTATACAGAGTGAGTGTATAGTGTATGTAGTGTGTGTTTGTGTAGTGTATATGTTTGTTGTGTGGGGGCAGTTTATATTGATTGTGTTTATCCCCCCCAACTCTTACCTGTGGCCAGCGAGGGGGGAAACTATATTCCCCAGTGGTCCTGTGGTCTGGCATGAATTTCCAGTGAGGAGGGGGCACAGTAGTCTCCTCTTAGTCTTCCAGCAGCAAGTCCTGTGTTCAGCGAGGGAGTTGCCGCGGGTTGCCATGGCAACGTTCCGGCATGTCACGCAGAGCATTGCAATAGCAACCAGCAGCGGCTATGCTCTCGCAAAGCAAGAGAACACAGAGCACGCTTCTTGAAAACTATGAGGAGACTACTGGGCCTCCAGCTGCATACATATATAGCTGTGCTCGCTATATTTGTATAAAAATAGGCGGCCAGGCGGCTTCCAGGACACACAGGGGTGCCCCTGTCAAGATGCCTGGGGCCATGGTCCCATCAGGACCAATGCACTGGCCGGCCCTGGATACCTTCCTTATCAGTGGCACCCGGGACGGACCGCCCCAGGCCACTTCTTAGTACCCCACTGGGTTTGATCAGTGAGACTGCAGAGGCATGATATCAAGCAAAACTGCTTATTAAGCTAAAGTTGTTTTGCTGCCTATAGTGTCCCTCGAAGTTTGTGAGATATTTTTTCACATCACCACAAACAATAATCATACAATAAAGGTATCCACTATTGCATTGCTTTGATATTTCTGCAACAAACAAAAAAAACATGTATGTATAGCTAACCTGTTATAGAACATATTGCCGTTAGAAATACATTAAAGTGACTCATGCATACATGTGGTTCTGATCAAGTGGCAATCTAATTTAATGGTTTATTTGTTTAAGTGCACGGAGCTCCTTGAACAATGTACTGTTTCTTTCACAGTGCTTTCTAATATTGCTATTGGACTGACCATATGCATGGGAAACAGTCATTAGCTAAGATTTTTTTCTGCGTTCTAATATCATGGCTTGTATGCAAAAACAGATGATTTGAGGTCAAATGTGTAATTCGAAATCAAGCTGCTCCAGAATGAGTGTATGATGTGTTTTATTAAACCAAGCCACAAGAGATGGACCCATTAACGTTTCTGTACCATAGTACCTTTTTCAAGTTTTGATGAAAGCACTAAAGTACTGAAATATTGCCAGGTTCACCTGTTCTGGCTTTGTATAACAAAAATAAATGTTATGTTGGCTTAATTTGATGATTCTTTGAAAGGATAATCCAGATAGGGACCCTTTGCTTACTGTGCCTAGAGGAGTAACAGATACACCACATTGACAAGGCCCAATGAAGGCCAAAAGGATCATTTGTGGTTGCGGTATCTCTCATGCAGAGCAGAACTTCATCAAATCAGTTCTTGACCATCTTTGTGGGCAAGATTAGTCAGATATACAAATGGTATAAGTTTTCTCTGTAATGTGAGCTAAAACTTGTTTGAGACCTGAGTGAAGACAAACTGTGTGGCAGGTCATGGAATTATTTTTGTCTATTCTCAATATCTTCTGTTTTTGGCTTGTATAAATATCTAATTAACTATGTGGGATTAGAACACAGGAACGATTATAAACGATCTCTAAGTCCTAAACTAAGCTCTTCTGGTGGCTATTAAACTGGAGATTATTCATCACTTACGGACCTTGAACGCAATAAATATCAAGTACATTTACTGGGAGAATTTCAGAAAAATTCTTGTTATAAAAAAAAAAAAAAAAAAGTGAATTAAAAGTACAGATAGTACTCAATAACCTGACACAACCACTGAAGTGTTTTCCGTGTACTTAATTAGTAAGTTGTTTAATATTTAAGAAAGTGTCTAGAACCAGTTGCAACATTTGATGGAGAAAGTTTAATGGAAGTATGAAACAAAAAACCCCAAAAAGATAAACAAAATATGCAATCATAAATGTATTCAACAAGTAGGAAGCCGAGGACGTCCCAGGAATCACAGTGATGGATGCACTTGAATAAAGACCCTTAATCACTGAAAATTATGTACTCGAAGGTACTTATTCAGGCAACTTGACCATCTGCTCTGCTTTCTATATAACATCTGAAAAACCAGCCGACTAAGCTGAATTCTCAAAGCTTTAAAAAGCTTTAAACATGTGAAATCTGGGAAGGAACTAAACACACAAACAAAATAAAAACACTGAAATAAGCATTTAAACACATAAATAAGGAGATCTACGCACCGAGAGGTAAAATACTAGTGCAACAGTATCGAGCATCCGCTCCCTTCAATCTACATAAAATATTCTAATGAAAATTGCCCGATATCAGTAATGTCAAACTGTTTGTCAAGGCCTGCCAACAATTCAGGATATAGCCATGTTCCAGATCTGTTTTCCTGGGTATACCTTACCTCCCCCACCCAAATCATTACTTCCATTAAAAAAAAAAAATTCTGAAAAATAACCCAGGAAAGTGCCAACTGTGTTTTATGCTAGTTAGCGCACTGATTTGTAATCACTGCATAACCTTAAAAAATATAACATTAGCAATGAATATTTTTTAATTTTGTAATTTTATTTTTTTATTGTTTGAGTGGGAAAAAAAACATCAGTTTATTTGCAGTCGTTGTTCCACAAAGAAAAATACGTCATTGATAGCTCCAACGTATTAAACAACACTGACAATTGTTTCACTAGTTTTAATCACATTAAAATACACGCTTTTGAGAAAGCCTTTTTAGAGGTGAAACACATTAAGTGTGTTTTTGTGCACTGCCTGAATTGATTTTATATATACTTATTTTGTCAAATAAAGTAGTTGTTTATTTTTAAACACCTTCTGGACTTACCCATGATCTTTTCTATAGGAGCCTGGACAGATTTCTCCTTGGTGGGGAGCATACCACTGGTGATGTCGCGAACCGTTGAAGGCAGCTTCAACGTGGATGCTGTCCAGGAGGTGGGAGGGTCTGGGAGGGAGGGTCTGCTGGAGATTGGCCAGGATGTGTCAGCTGACCGGAGTTTGCCGTGACATCACTACATACCACATAAAGTGCTGTGGCTTGAGCAAAACCATATTTTTGCTCTCCCTCTGTGAGCACCCCTCCTACCTTGTTTTAACATTTTCTGGTTGTTAGCAGTGTACACTGTAATTTTATTCTTGTTTTTATCTGCAAAAAAAATCACGTCATTTGATTGCAAGTTCATAAAGTCTTCTGCTAGGACATATACCACCCTGAGCTAACCTGCCTAAATGAGGTCACCACACACCTAAGTACCTTATTGAAGAAGAGACCAGCCGTCCTCTACATAGTAGAGCTACTCGAGCTCTATACTTCTTACCATAAGCTATTTTATAAATAATATACTGCACTATATATTGTATTCTTTCTCTTTTATAAATCCAACTATCACCTACATCTACCTCTGAGATCACACCAAGGGTCTACCCCCTCCTTACACCTTACACATCTTTTTGATTTGTCACAAGGCTTCCACCTAGGATTAGAGGGGAGTTGCCACTTTGCTGGAATCTACACCCTTGAAAAAATATTGAAAATCAAATATAATGTGTGTTAACTTTTCATGTGAAGTTCTGTTTTAAATTGTAAAATTGACATTAAATTTTAGCAAATGACATCATAATCCACAAAAAATTAGAACAAAAAAGCGCAATATAAAATTAAATTGTCTGTATGACACCAAATATTAAAAGTCCAAAGCTAAAAGGTTTTAGCTGCCAGACATAAAACCTATGTTATAGAATGTCCAAAAGTAGATAAATGTCAGCGCTGTGCAATAGCCCCAAATAAGTGTTTGTGGGGAAGCTGGGTATTGAGATAAATGTGTATGATTTCCACCTCCACAGCGGTGGTTTAGGAAATTATGAGAATTCTGTGTAAACTTTGTATCCAACAGCAGTGATCACAGTAACGGATCTTCAAAGATATAAACCAAGCAAAGAAAGTGCAACACAGTTTATTAATATCATGTAAAAATGAAACTCTAAATCCTTTAAAAAAAACTCATACACAGTAAAAAAGATGGTGTTTAATAGAGAAAATTTATAACAAACTTACCGTAATTTTCTCTTCCTGGCTATTTCTCATGACAGCATCACTTATGGGTAGCTCCTCCCTTAGCAGTCACAGGACAGGAATTAATTAGATTAATTAATTAGACTGATGGGTATAAAGAGTCCCTCCTCCCCTTACACCTCAGTCCAATTATAAAGCTGAAAATTAAAATAAATGATGCTGCCATGAGAAATAGCCAGGAAAAGAAAATTACAGTAAGTTTGTTATAAATTCTCTATTCCTTGCTAATCATGGCAGCATAGGTAATACCCAAACTCACAGAATTATAGGGTGGGAATAATAAACCGAGAAAAGACACTGAACAGACTCTTATGCTGCAATGAAATGTAATATCAACGGGATAAAGAAACCATAGACAGGACACTCTTCCCAAAGGAGGTGGAAGGAGAGTCCACATTCAGTTTGTAGTTTTTCAAGAACGTCATCGGGGAAGACTAGGTGGATGCCCTGCAAATATCATCGTATGGAACCTCTGCCCAATTAGCCCATGAAGTCGATAATGCTCTAGTAGAATGAGTTCTTATCTTCATTGGGGGAGATCAACCTTTAGAGATATATGCTTTCCTGATTACCAGTGAAATCCAATGTTTTAATGTAGATAAAGAAACCGCCTCACCTCTCCTGGCTCCCGATGGTAAAACGAAGAGTTGGTCAGTTTTTCGGTAAGACTCAGAACACTTAAGGTACATGGACAGGCAGTTCATGACATCCAAACGTTGCCATCTAACCTCCTCTGGAGAAGAAGGATTGGGGTAGAACGATGGAAGGACCACTTCTTGAGAGAGATAAAACTGAGAGACCACTTTAGGAAGAAACTTAGGTTTTGGGTTCAGACACACCCTATCCTGATAGAATTGTAAACAAGAATATAAGGTAGAAAATGCTTTAATCTCCAAAATTCTTCTTGCGGAAGTAATTGCCACCAAAAACAAAGTTTTATACGTCAGGAGGGTACCATTCAAACTCTCAAGAGAAACGAACAGATCCTCAGTTAGGTAATTGAGCACCAGAGGAAGGTCCCAAGGAGGGGTAGTAGATCTGGAAGGGGGTCTCAACCTGAAGGCTGCCTTGAAGAACCTGGAGATCAAAGGATCCGAAGTCCATGAGATGTTGCACTAAGCTGAAAGCGCCGAAGACTGAACCTTGAGAGTGCGGAGGCTAAGGCCCTTATCCAGACCCTCTGGCAGGAACTCCAAGATCTCAGTATTGTGAGGATGCAGGAAGTCAACATTTTTGGCCAAAGCCCATTCCCGGAACACATCCCAGATCCTATGGTAGCATGCGGAAGTAGAAGCTTTCCTTGATTGCAAAAGGGTATTGACCACTGCTTCTGAGAGACCTAGTAGTTAAAGTCTTTCTTTTTCAAGACCCATACCCCCAATTTGAGGTGTTCCGGATGAGGATGGAATATTGGGCCCTGCGTTAGCAGATCCTCCATAGCAGAAAGAGGTCAAGGCTGTTCTTGGCTCATCATAGCCAATAGGGTGAACCATGGCCTCTGAGGCCAAATCGGAATTATGGCAATAACCTTCTTGCCTTCCAACCAAACCTTCCGCAGGAACCTGGGTATCATGGGTAGGGGAGGGAACAGATACCCCAGATCGAATGACCAAGGAAGAGAGAGAGCATCCTGGCCCATTGCCTGACTGTCCGGGTGAAGGGAGAAGTAATTCTCCACCTGATGATTCAGGTCGATCTGGGGTATGAGAAAAAACAGAAATTTATAGGCGCTCTCTATAATACAACAAATAGGTGAGGGCTGCTGTATACAATACAAGGATTCCCAAAACCTTGTGTGATAGTGGAACAGAAATAAAAAATGGCGTATACTGTGCCCAAAATCATACATACATACAACTGGAGACGGGAAGGTAAATACCTCAAAATAATGAAACAGAAAAACAATAATAGTGCAATACAATTTAGTAAAGTGCGAGATATTAGCTAAATAGCTGTAGGAAAACCACTCACATTGGATAGAGCTATATAAGAGCTCTGCTGTATTGCGCGTGGACGATATAATCCCCGTCTAAGGATACAGGATGATAGAGATGGCACCGATGGGCAATCCATGCAAAGACTGCCGGGTGAAGTTTCCATTCTCCAGGAAGAATTTCCTTCCTGCTGAGGAAGTCTGCAGTCACGTTCTCCGAATCTGGAAGATAGATCACCTTCAGTCACTGGAGACTGGTCATGGCGATTGTCATCAAGGGAGCTAGCTCCTTCAAGAGCAATCTGCTTCTTGTGCCACCTTGGTTGTTCACATATGAAGCAACCGCTCGGTTGTCTGTTTTGATCAGTACCCAAGAATTTATGATCCTTGGTAGGAACACCAAGATGGCCTTGGAAACCGCTCTCAGTTCTCTTAGATTTGAGTGTAGCTGACTCTCTTCTCGGGTCCACTTCCCTTGAGTCCATGTGGAATTGAAGTGGGCAACCCATCCAAAAGAACTGGCATCTGTTGTAATAACCTTCCAAGGAGGTTCCTCCAACGGGAAGCCTGCTGCCAAATTCTTCTTGTTCTTCCACCAGTTCAACCCTTTCCTCACGGGCAGGGGTAGAGAGATCCTTTGCTCCCAATCTGATTCCACCCTGTCGAACTGGAGAAGGAAGCAATTCTGGACCGGATGAAACTTCCACTGGGCCCATTTTACTAACCCTATAGTTGATGTCAAAGAACCCAGGAGACTCATGACTTCTCTTACAGAGGCAGTCTCGAGCCCTTGTAGCTTCCCTACTTTGTCTCTGATTCTTGTGACCCTTTCCGGAGACAGGAACACATGGGCAGATACGGTGTTTAACACTGCTCCGAGGATTACGATCGTCTGAGAAGGAATCAGGGAGTTTTTTTCCACATTCAGAAGCCAACCGTGGTCTTGAAGGATGTTCATAGCCACCAACGTGTGATGAACTACTATCCTTTGAGATGGACCTATGATAAGGATGTCGTCCAAGTAATGGAAGATCTCAATACCTTTTTCCCTTATGAAGGCTATCAAAGCAACAAGAACTTTCGAGAATGTTCTTGGCGCCAAGCTGAGGCCAAACGGTAGTCCCCGGAACTGAAAGGGCCTTCCTAGCGCCCAGAACCTGAGAAACTGCATATGATCTCGGTTTATGGGGATTTGGTAGTAGGCGTCCCTCAAGTCTATGGAGGTCATCCAGTCTCCTCTTTTGACGCTCTTCAAGATGGTCTGTAAAGATGCCATTTTGAATGTTCTTACATCTAGCATGGAGTTCACAGCTTTCAAGTTCAAGATGAGACACCACTTTCCCTGGGGTTTTGGGGCCAAGAACACTGTGGAGTAAACCCCCAGGAACCTTTCCTGTCTTGGAACTTCTTCCACCACTTCCTGTTCCAGGAGAGTGGAAATGCAGGTCCTCATGGCCCTTCGTTTGATGCCTGCAGACACCCTGGATTTCTTGAAGAAAGCGCATTTTGGGCGAGAGGAAGATTCTATCCTGTAACCCTCTTTTATGATGGATGTGACCCACACATCCGTAATATTTTTGGCCCACACGGGGTAGAAGAACATCAGTCTTCCTCCCACAGTCGCCGAACGGGCCTGAAGACCTTCAGAAGGACTTCCCAGAGGTTCTAGCTCCTCTTCCTCTGGAAGCCCTATTGGAAGAAGAGTGTGAGAAGGATTTCCATGAAGAATTTCTGGAATACTCCCTTCTTGGTTTATAGCTTCTGCTGTCCCGAATGGACCGATCCTTGAAGCGCTTAGTTTTCCAGGAGGAGGGAAAGCTCTTTCTGCCTACTTGAGGTAAAAATGCTTTTTTCCCATCAGCAGCTTTTTGAATAGTCTCCTCCAGAATCTTACCAAATAGGAGATCCCCCTGGAAGGGAAGGCCACACAAGGATGCCTTAGAGGCATAGTCCGCTCCCCACGAATGAAGCCATAAGGCCCTTCTAGAAGCCACAGACAGGGCCATACTCTTGGCAATCATGCGAGTGATGTCTAGGCAGGCTTCTGAACAGAATTCCATGGCAAGGCTAAAGTCCTTGAAGCTCTCCAAGAGATGTTCCCTACGGACACCCTGATCAATGTCCTCCTCCAAATTAGCGAGCCACACTCTTAAGACCCTGGAGAGAGTGGTCAGTGACACTGCCAGATGAAGGGCGGAGCCCAGGGCCAAGTAGGCTTTAATCAAATCTCCATCCATACGCTTTTCCATAGGCTCCCTGAGATATGCCATGGAGTCAATAGGCAGCGTAGTTTTCTTTGCCATATGAATTACAGCAGCGTCAGTCTTAGGAACTGAATTCCATAGGCAGCAGTCCACGACAGAGAAAGGATAAATCCTTGTGAATTTATTTTTCAAGGTGGATTTCCTTTCTGGCTTATTCCATTCTAGAAGGATCATGTCCCTGATCGAGGAATGCACCGGGAAGGTAGGTCTATTCGGTTTTAGGTCCTCAAAGAACCTGTCAGCCTCTCTCAATTCAGACTTTTCTTCCGTGAGACTAAGTGTGTCTCTGAGAAGGGTAATAAGTCTATCAATAGACTTTGAGTCAAGGGACCTGGAGGTATATTCAACTTCCTCCTCACCATCATCTGAGACCTCCCACACATCAGGGTCTTCTCCAGAGCTGGAAGACTGAGGTTCCGCTCTGAGTCTCTTACTCGGACCACTAGACACCGTGGTAGACTTAAAGCCCTCAGCAATAGCTTGGGAAATCCAGAGCTTAAGGTCGTCCTGTGGGGAACCCCTAGTGGGGACATCTGCCGCTTCCAATAAGCATTCCCTGCAAAGGTTCCTTCCATTCGGAGCAGGCGACGAACAATTAATGCATTTATTGGTCTTTTCCCTTGATTTTCTTGCTGGAGAATCTAAATGAATGCTGGGGCTGGAATAAAGCCATATATGACATATATTACAGGCTCAGTATGGCACTCTTTTAACAACCCCCCCAATAAAAAATTATAAATGGCTCACCTATGTTTTCTAGAGAGGGATCTTGCAGAGGCAGAGGGAGAATCCATACTACAAAGGAGAATCAAAGGAAATTCAAAACACAATTCCCAATAAAAAAGCCAGAGGCAAACTGACAAGCAAAAAAAAAAAAAACCCTCAAACAAGAAACACAGATCCTACCTTATAATGACAGTAAAAACCTCCAGGCAGCCAAGAAATAACAGCAAAGGATGAATCTCAGAAAAACCAGGACCGAAATCGCCTTAACAGCTGATGCAGTGCACAGGCAGAGAGTCTGTATCATCAAGTTTAAATAGAGCCGGGGAAATGTCCGGTCCACGCATGCGCAGACCACTGGAACGCACGCTATGCGTTCCAAACGCTCGCGGACTCTGCAAATCACTTCCGGGTTCGGCCACGATTACAATTCCGACTGCTGGAACGCATACCGCGTTCCAGCCAGCAACGCTGGTACCCCCAGAAAGCCACAGTAAGTCGGCGAAGTGCACACTGGAAAGATAAGACTCAATGATGAGTTAGAAACCTTTCATCTTATCTTTCCAGGCAGACACCTTTGGCAGTTAAGTGCTTTGTCATCCCTCCATTTAAACTTGAAGCATTTCGGCTAGATCCTTGGACATTTTCTGAATTTCTACTGCACCAACGGAGTGGTAATACTTTCAGCACACTGCTTATCTGCTACATATTCTGGACTCTGTTTGGATCCCTTGATGGAAAGTAGGATTTAAAGGACCACTCTAGGCACCCAGACCACCTCAGCTTAATGAAGTGGTCTGGGTGCCAGGTCCAGCTAGGGTTAACCCATTTTGATATAAACATAGCAGTTTCAGAGAAACTGCTATGTTTATAAATGGGTTAATCCAGCCCTCAAATCCTCTAGTGGCTGTCACATTGACAGCCGCTAGAGGCGCTTGCGTGATTCTCACTGTGAAAATCACAGTGAGAACACACAAGCGTCCATAGGAAAGCATTGAAAATGCTTTCCTATGAGACCGGCTGAATGCGCGCGCAGCTCTTGCCGCACGTGCGCATTCAGCCGAAAGGGAGGAGAGGAGGAGGATCGGAGGCGGAGAGCTCCCCGCCCGGCGCTGGAGAAAGGTACGTTTTAAGCCCTTTCCTCTCCCCAGAGCCCGGCGGGAGGGGGACCCTGAGGGTGGAGGCACCCTCAGGGCACTATAGTGCCAGGAAAACGAGTATGTTTTCCTGGCACTATAGTGGTCCTTTAAACACCATCTTTTTTACTGTGTATGAGTTTGTTAACGGCTTTGGAGTTTCCTTTTAACATGATATTAATAAACTGTGTTGCACTTTCTTTGCTTGGTTTATATCTTTGAAGATCCGTTACTGTGATCACTGCTGTTGGATACAAAGTTTACACAGAATACTCCTAATTTCCTAAACCACCGCTGTGGAGGTGGAAATCATACACATTTATCTCAATACCCAGCTTCCCCACAAACACTTATTTGGGGCTATTGCACAGCGCTGACATTTATCTACTTTTGGACCATAATCCAGTTCAGACAAGGCAAACCCAGGAAAAACATTGCAATTAAAGAGTAGAAATAGAAAGATTGTATCATGTATCCTCTTCCCTGCATGCTCTTTTCATGCTGACTGCCAGGTGCAAAGGACAGAGCTTATAGCAATGACTGACAGGGAGCTAAGATGGAGGTGTCCAGTTGCAGGATATAGAGTTGTGCTTTTCTACATTCTATATTATTTTTCACTTAATGCAAATTCTTTTTTTTTTTTAATATATGGATAAGTAAGCAAATTATTAAAAATCCTGGGAAGTTGTTATTTTCTTTTTTTTTTTAAATTGAAGGGGAAACTATGGACAAGGTTTAATGGTTTTACCTGGGAGGAGAATGGCGCCTTAATGTGCAACTATATAATCATAATGCTTCATTTGGCTGTAAATTTAGCCAGGTAGCTGAAATTGCTGCCATACCACAATATTTATTGCATTCGTATAACATAAACAATTAAATAAAAGCATGTTTTATGCACATAATACATTTCAGAAATATAGGAAACATTTCTTTTTAATAAAAAAATGTAAAAATTAAATTGAGGCAAAGTGGTTATAACTCCAAGAAAAGCACTTTAAAAAAAAAAAAAAAAGAAGAAAATATCTCCTTCAAACATTCTTAGCTCTCCTGGCTGTAGTTACTATACCTGTTTATTATTTCTATGGCAACTGCCGTTACCAAGGAAACATCTGCCTTAATTTGCTAGAATGGCTGGAATGGTCGTGGTCATTTTAATATCACTAATATGTCACACAAAAAATTCAGCTGTCAACAGGGTTTCCTGTAAGACTAAAAGTTTGCTATTTGCATTCCTGTTTAATTACAAAGATTTTCACTAGATGCAAAACTGTTCTGGCACAGCCTGGCATCTGAAAATGTCCCATGATTCTCTGTGTGCAAACCATGAACATGCATGTGTGAGCAATGGATCGTGGGAAAATAAGGTTAGGTGGGCATATGTTTTATTAGACTAATATTAGTCACAATTATAGAATTCAGAAGAATATTTTATTCTCAAGTCAACAAGTATGACACGAGAAAGGAAACTCTTCTGTAAAAGACCCTTCAATCCAAGAAAAAGTTCTACATCGTGAAATATTGAGAAGGTTATCCACTGTTAATTGCTGGAAATTAAAATTGAATTACAAGTAAGTTTCACATTTAGGCCAATATAGGCAACATGTTTTCAGATTGTCTATTTTGGCCTAACATTTAAATTAAATTTAAAGGAACACTATAGGGCCAGGAACACAAACATGTATTCCTGACCCTATAGTGATAAAAGCACCATCTAGCCCCCCTTGTCCCCTCATGCCTCCCTAAATATAGTAAAATGTTACTTGTATTCAAGTCTGAAGCTTCTGTCTCTGCCTCTGACCTTCCTGCTTTCTGCTGACATCATCATAAATTGTAGTCGGATCTAATCACAATGCTTCCACATAGGATTGGCTGAGACCGTGAAGGAGGCAGATCAGGGGAAGAGCCAGCACAAGTCACACACAGCCCTGGCCAATTAGCATATCCTCACAGAGATGAATTGGATCAATGCAACTCTATGAGGAAAGTTCAGTGTCTGCATGCAGAGGGAGGAGATACTGATATGTTGTGATGTGATCACACTAGGCAAGACAGCTTAAGGAAGCAGCTCTAGCAGCCATCTAAGGAGTGGCCAGTGAAGTGATCACTAGGCTGTAATGCAGGGCCGGACTGGGAAAAAAATTCAGCCCGGGCATTTTTCAATCACAGCGGCCCCCTGAAAAGGGGGCAGGGCCAGAGAGGGTGTGTTTTCATTCGTGTTTGTGGTGTAATATGTGTGGCTAGGGGCTGTAGAGAGTGTGTGTATAGGGGCATTGTGTATAGGGGATGTAGCAAGTGTGTGCATACAGGCTGTGTTTAGAGAATGTTGTATATGTTTGCTTACAAGGAATGTAGTGTGTGCAGAGCAGATCCAGAGTTTGTATGTCAGGAATGTAGTGTCTGTAGGTGGTGCAGTGTGTGTGTAGGGGATCTAATGTGTAAAGGACCCAGAGTGTGTATAGGAGATTGTGTGTGTGTGTGTGTGTGTGTGTGTGTGTGTAGAGGATTCAGAGTGTATATATAGATCTAGTGGTTGTGTGTGTGTGTGTGTGTGTGTAGATTAGATAATCCAGAGTTGGGTAAGGGATCTGGCATGTATCTGGAGCATAATGTGTGTAGCGGTGCAGTGTGAGGGGTGCTGTAGTATATATATATATATATGTGTGTTTAGACGTATTGTATGTGTGAGGGGCGCAGTGTGTTGGTTGTGCTGTGTGTATGTGTGAAGGGTGCAGCATGTGTGTGTCTGAGGGCAGGGCTGGACTGGGAACTAAAAGCAGCCCTGTAAAAAATTCTATACCAGCCCAACAATGTGCCGCGCCAGCACAGGCAAAAATGCATCACCCCCAAACACACAAACAAAAAATGCATCTTCTCTTGTTTATCTTAACCCCCTTTTGAATTTGTTGCTGTTTTCTTGTGTTTCTTATTCCCTCTTGATTTTTTTTAACTCGTTTAGTGTATCTTGTCTCCAATTTTTCTCCTTTGTGCCTCTTACAACCCCCCTTATGTGTCTTTCAACTTGTGTATCTTTTACTTCATCCCAGGCCGTGTGTCTCTTTTTACCCTTCTCCAGCCCTCTGTATGTATCTTCCCCCATCGCCTTGTGTGTGTGTCTATGTCCCCCCAGCAAATCTTCTGTGTGTCTCTTTGCCTCCCCCAGTACCTCTACATGCATCTTTTTCCCCCAGCCCAGCTTTGTCCCCCACAAACCTTTTGTGTGTCACTTTGTTCCCCACAAACCTTTTGTATGTCTCTTTCTCCCCCAGCAAACCTTCTGTGTGTCTCTTTGCCTCCCCTCACTCCCTTTGGGTGCCTCTTTCTTCCCGCAGACCTCCTGTTTGCCTTTCTCCCCCTCACTTCTTCTCTGTGTGTCTCTCTTCCCTCTCTGTCTTTCTCCCCCTCCACCTGTCTCTCTTCCTCCTCTGTCTCTTTCTCCCCCTCCACCTGTCTCTGTCTTGTCCTCCTCTGTCTTTCTCCCCTCTGTCTCTTTTTCCCCCTCCCCATCTCTCTTTCTTCCTCCTCTGTCTCTTTATCTCCCTTCCTCCTGTGTCTCTCTCTTCCCCCTCTTTCTCCCCCTCTGTCTCTCTCTTCCCCTCTTTCTCACCCACTACCCCTCTGTCTCACTCCCCTGTGTCTCTTTCTCCCCTCCCCCTTAACCCTCTTTCTCCCCCACTACTCCTTTGTCTCACTCTCCCTCCTCTCTCTTTCTTCCCTCCTCTTTCTTTCTTCCTCCTCTGTCTCTTTCTCTCCCTTCCTCCTGTGTCTCTCTCTCTTACCCCTCTTTCTCCCCTACTACCCCTATATCTTACTCTCCCTCATGTGTCTCTCTTCTCCCTCTGTCTCTTTCTCCCCCTCCCACTATTTCTCCCCTTCACCCACTGAGGCTGACCTTGTCTGAAATCGGATCTGGAACGGCAGGGACAGCAATGTGCTGTTGTCTCTCTCTTTCCATCATGCTCCCATGTGGTTCCCACAATTCCCTGCATGGACACATCATAGAGTAATCACTACTCTATGATGTGGCTGTGCTGGGAATTGTGGGAACCGCATGGGAGCATGGTAATTAGCTCTGCCCCCTCCCTCAGTTCTCCAATGCTTACTGACAGCTGCACGGCTGTCAGTATCCGTGAGTGTGCTGCCAGACCGGCACACTCACTACCTGGCCCGGCGGCACCATCATACACTAAAAGGCCGGCCGCAAGGTAACTATTGAACGTGGCTGGCCCCCTCAGAGTGTGCCAATGGACGGGCACCCGGCAACACTTACATGCAGCCGGCGGCCACCGCCGCTGTGTTGCTCAAGCTGCCCGCATGGCTCCTTCTATTTAAGAGGGAAGAATTGGAGCTGTGCAGCCCCCAGGTGCCACGGCCCACCGGGAAAAATTTCCCGGTATCCCGGTGGGCCAGTCCGGCCCTATCTGAGGGGTGCAGTGTGTGTGTAAGAGAGGTGCAGTGTGTGTGTGTGTAAGAGGGGTGCTGTGTGTGTGAGGGTGTTTTTATCTGCAGTCACATTCTTTGTTTCTAATTTTCTCTGTCTGTTAACTCATTGAGGGTTATTTATATATATATCTATATATATAAATAACCCTCAATTATATATATATATATACATGTGTGTGTGTATGTGCTGTGTGTGTAATGGTGCTGTGTGTGTGTGAGGATGATGTGTGTATGTGAGGGTGCTGTGTGTGTCTGAAGGTGCTGTGTGTGTGAGGATGCTGTGTGTGTCTGAGTGTGCTGTGTGTGTGAGTGTGCTGTGTGTTTCTGAGGGTGATGTGTGTGTGAGGGTGCTGTGTTTATGAGGGTGCTATGTGTGTGTCTGAGGGTGCTGTGAGTGAGGGTGCTGTGTGTTTGAAGGTGCTGTGTGTGAGGGTGCTGTGAGTGTCTGAGGGTGCTTTGTGTGAGGGTGCTGTGTGTGTCTGAGGGTGCTGTGAGTGTGTGTGCTGTGTGAGGGTGATGTGTGTGTGAATGTATTTAAATATATTAAATATGTACTGAATAAAATTTTTTTTAAATGTTATATCCCCTCTCCCTTCTTACCTTTTGCCTGGGAGAGTGGACCGTGCTGCCATCCCTGGTGGTCCTAGTGGTGAGAGTAAACTCTAGCCTGTGGGGCTGGAGTTCACTCTCGCAAGATCGGAGCTGCAGGTAAGACATCCACCGGGTCCTCTCTCCCTCCCTTCCCTGCCCTTCCCTGCCGGCGGCCGCGCTTCACAGCCTGTGGGCCAGTAAGGGAGATCTTTGATCTCCCCACCAGCCCATGAAGGCACACAGCAGGGCCGGCGCTTGGATAGTGCCGGCCCTTCATTGGCCAGCTGGGGAGATCCTGTGAACTCCCCTGCCGGTCTCGGCCCATGGCCATTGCGGCCCACCGGGCATTTGCCGGTATGCCCGATGGCCAGTCCGGGCCTGCTGTAATGTAAAGACGGCATTTTCTCTGAAAAGACAGTGTTTACAGCAAAAAGCCTGAAGGTAATGATTCTACTCACCAGAACAAATTCAATAAGCTGTAGTTGTTCTGGTGACTATAGTGTGCCTTTAAATTCACTTTCAATAATTTGTCAATTCACTTTTAAGCAGATAACCTTGTGGCTGGGTTAATCATTAAAATGTTTATACTTGACAATGGAAAATTAATTCAAATTGAACTTCACCTTTTAGGCCTACAACTCTTAAAACCCTCCATCTTTTCAGTTCAACTTCTTTAACCTAAAATTTCCAATAGACTGAATTAAATTGGAATTCGTAAAAATTGATACTTTAGTGAATATGTCTGCCAGTGGCTGAATTGTATTCATAAAATGGAAGACTAAATGTATAATATTTTCGATATACTAAGAATTGAAAGTCAATGACCCAACATATACAAGTCACAAACATGAAGCATAATGGCGTGCCAAATGTAAAGTAAATTCAAGGTTTTTCCAAATGCAGTCTTTATCAGTTTGTAGGAAGCTATTATATATACGTGCATTAAAGAGGCACTAATAGGAGAAAATGTGGCTCTATGTGATTATAGGTTTAAGAATTGGGGCTTTAAAGTGCTCTCACTTAATAGCTCATTTTCAGTTGGCAAAGGAACCTGTATTTTTCCAGAATGCAGGTTGATGATAGCCTGTCTTAAATGCTGTGTTGACTAATTAGGATGAATACAGTGTTGTATTCCTTCCCACTGGGTCTTGTTCAAGCAGCAATGTTTTTGCACTAAATATTTGGAGCCTGTATTCCCGCATCTAAAATAAACATGCTAACATGCATAGAATAAAAAATATTACTATTGGGTCATTCAACAAGATTCTTTTGGGATTTATTCCATAAACTGTGACTTGTGGAGATTTGCCAATAGAATACCTCCTAATATTGGTAGCATTGGGAGATTTGAGATAGGGACAGGGTGGCGTGCCAGAAAAGGGGGCATCGCCAGTGACTACATTGGGCAGGCCCAGACATAAAAAGGATGGACCAGCTCATTGAAGTACTGAAGGGGTGCATATTGAAAGCCTAAACCTACATGGCTTTGCTGAGATGGGCTGCTGAAATGCCCATTCACAGTGAGAGTGCAGCTACAAATGCATTCGCATTGTGCAACCCAAGGACACTTCTCTGGTGTAAATTGGGATGGTGGGACAGTACCCTAAAATCGAAAATGTTGGGGGCTTGCAATAATCAGCCTTGAAAAGTATCTCAGTTTAAAGAAAATTCCAAATGGGTTATTTTGGCCTACAAATTGCAATTCCTTTATCATTGCTCCACAGTCCATGTTTAAAGGGAAACTACAGTGCCGGGAAAATAAGCTTCTCCTAGCACTATAGCTTCTACCTCCGTCAAGCCTCCTACCCCCCATGGTGCAGAAAGGGTTAATTATTGCTTCTGTCCCTTACCAGGCTCAAGCACTGATGACCCTCAGCACTGGCTCGGGTCCTCCTTCTCTCCTCCACCTGCCAAGGTCAACCAGAGGGGCAGACTTAACGCTGGATGTCCCCAGGCTTAGCATGAGGAATTCCAGCATCGGTTAGACGACCAAAAGACGCCTAACAGCTCCGAATTTCCCCTAGTGGTTGTCTAGCAGACAGCCACTAGAGGTGGAGTTAACCCTAGCAGATAATTATTGAAGTTTCTTCAAAACTGCAATAAATACCTGCTCAGGGTTAATTTACCTGGGGCACTTCACCCAGACAAGGTCAATAAGCTGAAGCACTCTTGGTGTCTATAGTGTCCCTTTACTGAATAATCATAGATTTCATGGATTTTTTGTTAGGTATTTCTTACAGCCCTGTGCTCAGCAATAGTTATTTCTCATACTGGAATAAAGGCAGAAACTGTAAAAAGCAACGATACTGAAATGGGAGACCGCGTAGAGGGAGTCTCTGGATCCTGTGGAATGGATAAAGCTCTTTGAAAACTCCTTTAGGGTGATGGCTTGCTCTCTATTGCTTTCAAATCTTTAGCCCCCCACCCCCATTAAACTACGGCATATTCGCCAGTCCGTTCTCCCTTATGCTTTAAGGGTTGTGGCAGAGATAGTTTGGTGGACTTGCCTCTTGTTGAGCTTTCAGCATTGTGTCTGTGGCAAAATTGGCGCTGCCCTTGGAGTTGGAATCAAGTCTTTGTCACAATGAAAACATCTCTTTAGTGGATCTTTTACAAGCGCTAAACAGAACTCTCTTAAATGAATAGCTGTTCTCTCATTGACATGCATACTGAAACCGGTAATTAGTTACAATAAGAACAAGATATGTTTCATTCTTATAAAAGAATCCTTGTGTATACAAATGTTGTTTGTCTTTCGATATAGTAATATTTGCTGTGTTATTGGTACAAAACACCCACATTTTATTTCACAAAATTATATTTTTTTAAAATAATTTTTACAAACCCAGAAAATACCGTATGTCGCCGCATAATAGTCGTCACCGCATAATCGTCGCACCTTGATTTTTCAGTTAAAAAATTGGTTCAAATCCAATTCGTTACGTAATAGTCGCATAATTGACCATTGCTGTTTTTGTTGTGAGACATTCTTATTCTTGAAAACTAATTGCGAACATCCTACTGTTCTGATACTGAAAAGAGGGTTTAATACCCATCAGTTTATTGTATTTTAGCGCTTTTTATCTATGTAATTCATTAAGAAATGACAGGAGGATAGGAACCAGGATTAGAGATTACGTGATGCAGAAAATATGCTATGTTATATTATTAACAACTATAATGTTATCAGCAACTGTTAAAAAAAAAACAAAGCTTTGCATATATAATACTGCTTTAAAAAAAAATGAAAGCTTTGCATATATAATATTGCAAAAAAAATAAAGCTTCACATAATGGTCGCACACCGCATAACGATCGCACCCCTATTTTTAAGGAAAGGAATTAGGCATAAAATCTGTGACCATTGTGCAATAAAATACGGTAGTACCTTTAAATTTTCCTATATCACCTAGACTCTGTTAGTTATGAAGTAATGATGTCAAATTATATATATGTATCTATATATGTATCCTGTGATTATCTGTATGAAAAGCAGCAAAACTGATATCTAGCCATACATCGCCCCCTACTGCTGACAAATGAGTTTGACATTGGTTACAGAGAGAATAATATAAAAAGCAAGCAGTACAGGAATAACTAAATTTTGTGGTTTTGTAATAAAAGTGTATCCAAAATTCAGCAATATGGAAACAGCACAAATATATGAAAAGCCTATGATTGGACCTTGGTGCAGCTCCGGTCATGTTAGACAAGGGTGAGCCGAGCTTTGCTTCGGCTGTGTTTTAATGTGTGATATTATTTTAAAAACGCTCCTTTACCAGGGGGGCTGATAGAATAATGCCATTAGGGCATCCATAAATACCAGGCTCTACAACCATTCTCCATGCTTGCCAAAACTTTTTAGCGTTTTTGGATGATTGTGTTAGTAAAATGTATGTTTGTCTCCTGTGTTATGTTTAATTGCCGTGATGTGGTCTGCCAACGTGGCTGTCTATTCCCTGACCAGCGTGGTATGGTCAGTAGCCAAGTAATTATGAAAAAGGTCACGTTTTACATCGGTAACAGGTGTCTTTTTTGAATAGCTGTAGCAGCATCTCAACAAATGCTGTCCATCTTGGTCAGACCCTAACTCTGCCAACCACGTCTCCTCACATTTTTCACCACAAATATAAGAATTTCTCTTTTGACAAACTCCTCCTTCCATTACTCCTCTTATGGCTCTAACCATTATATTGCTCCCTATAATTCATAAATAATTAGTTCTATATCAATTTATCATTATAGCTCTCTTACACATTCCAACCCTACTTGGGGTGTTCTTAGTTACCAAATCAGTTCTTGGATTGATGTAGATTATTTCACAGGTAAGGGGTCATTATTCACTCATACATTAAAGGGACACTATAGTGTCAGGAAAACATGGTTTGCATGAGCTCCACAATCAAACAGAGTATTTGGGGACTTTTGGGGACTTTTAAATCCTGAGAAAAGCATCAAACCAGACTTGCCTGCCGTCAGAACCAAGCAGGGTACAGTGTATCGGTGCCACAAAGAGCATGTCATTGGCTCCTATCAAAGCTCCTGGAAAGCCTACTGAAAGCGCTGGGCGGGAGAGGCAGCCGATCTCCCGAGTTCACGTGGAGCTGTCACGTGAGGTGTTTTATGAGAGCCCATGTCCCTCCCCCTCTGGCCCAGGGAGGGGGGTCATCCAAGCCCACCACTGAGCTGCATTACACTAATACTCAACTCGGCTTTCTGCTCCAGTCTGCACTCTGGTTGCAATTTCACTCACTAATATGGCGACGACACTATCTATGCAGGGGGACACTGACCCAGACAGCCCAATGCAGCTCTAGTATGAGCTCCCTCATGAGATTGGAAGAAATCATAGAATGGTTTTGGATGATGCTGAAGTCGAGTGCAACCTCTACACTTTGTCTGAACTTGGAAAGTAGGCTGAAAAGCGTGAAAAACTAAGACAGACAGAGCCACCCCTGGGTCTACCACCTGCTCCTATGCATATTACCTCAACCAGTAGCTCACCTGGGCTAAAGGCCAAAATGGATACTATCCCAAAGCATCATCCACACCAGCAGGAGAGAGTCAGCTTCAAGACTAGACTCTTCTCTTACTCCCTGCATGGGAGAGACTTGGACTCTAAGAGCCATCGAGTCCGTGGAGAGGAGTCTAACCTCGATTCAGTTCCACGGATGTCAGGTGCTTTATTCCACCACACTCCCTGTGTTCCCTGCTTGTGGGAGTCAGTTGAAGAGAGAAAACCCTGTATTGTACCTGACCTGCCGCTTACATTTAATATGGTTTCAGGTCTTTTTGTCTTAACCCATTTTTATTTGAGCTGTATGTTTTTTGGTTTTCCCATTTAACTTTTGAAGGTACAGAGATGGGACAGTGAAGGCCGTCTCAGTGGTTCCCTAACTCATGTTAGATTAGAGCTTGTTTATCTTTCAGTTTACTTTACTCATAGCATGATGCACAACGACTCTATCCTTATTAATGACACACGCATCTGATGCTATATATCAAGCTTCTATTTAACTAGTGTTTTATAGAAAAATAAAAATAATGCAGATTTAGCTACATGTCATGATATACATCTGTTGTTTTTTTTTTCATCTTACTGACTTGGCCTTCAAGCCTGTATGTTTATCACTGCATGGCATAAATAAAGAATGTCAGAAATGATGCCAATGCGTGCAAGGGGATCCAGCTTACAATTTAAGAGTTCTGAGAAGTAAATATTGCTAAACAGCAAGTATAATGCCAAATTCATCTTCTACAAAATATTTTTTCTGCAGAGGTCATAAAAATTGTAACTTGCAGGAAGTCAGACCAGAGAATGAAGGTTTTTTGTTTTTTTTAGCAAGAGAGTCTACGATGAGATGCACTCTGCTCTCCTATTATGTGAAACTTGTAGTAACTTCAAGTGCCCACTGGGAGCCGCCAGCGCTCTACACTTTTTTCTGCTCCAAGGAATATTTTTATTGGAGGAACAGTCATGAAAAGCATTGCTTTACACAACCCTCTTAAAATTACTAGGTAATAATAATAACAAAGTATTTAACCAGGAAAGGTACATTTCGATTACTCTGGTTTTCAAGTATGTCCTGGGGATGTTACCTAAGACCAACATCCAGGGGTTGTTGCTATTACCCAATTTAATAGTATTCATTTTATCTACCTCGGAAGGATGAAGGGCTGAGTCAACCCTAATCCCAATGTTTTTCATGCTACTCCTGAAAATCTTGAATGTCTCCCAGGGTTATTAACTAAAGTTTGAAATGTCAGGAATTTGATGTGGAATATTCAACAAACACCAAATATAAGTGAATTAAATGAGAATTTTGAGTGCTATGAAATATTATTTTCTGCTATTTTACATAAGGCTTTAAATTCACAGTTTTACATGCCATTGCTGCAGAACGAGACATTCATTTACCTCCAAGAAGAAACAGCAAAATAAGTATAAACAAACTTAACAATCGTAACGCAGTATTTAATTTGTTATAAGCAATCCAAAGGTGCATTAAAGCAGCAATTCATTGGTTTCAAGGAGAACGCTTTGTTAAATATCTTACTTGCAATTTTTTTTCCCATCTAATTTACAAATCCTTCGGGATTGTTCGCTCAGATATTTCGAGTTTGGTTCTATTCTCATCCCTCCTCCTTCTGACTTTAGCGAAACATATCAGTTTATAACAAATGAGGATTGATCATTATTGCAGATAAACTGTTATGTATCCGGATGCTCCCAGTAATGTGAGATATTATTCCACACTACAAACAATGAAAATCTGATAATGTTTTAGACTCACCCACTTTCTACCGGTGTGACTGCGATCCTTGGAAGAGGAAGCAATGGCAGCGTCGTAGGCCTGCGCATGTAGTCTGGCGTTTTGGCTCTTCTAGTCTGTCTCTGGTGTAAAGGAGGTAGTTGTAGGGCTCCGGGACAGAATCTCCTTCCTTTCCAAAGGTCTATCCCCAAATTGTAACCATACGAACTGTAGGATTTGCTCAGACAACAATCAGAGAAACCTTTTGCATTCTGCCAATAAGAGACATAACAATTGGTTCTTGTATAAGCCTAAAAAGATTCTAATCATTACTTTCATGACAGTTAGAAAATACAATGTTCTAGGGTCAGGGATAGGCAACCTTCGGCACTCCAGATGTTTTGGACTACATCTCCCATAATGCTCTTACATCCATAATGCTGACAAAGCATCATGGGCGGTGTAGTCCAAAACATCTGGGGTGCCGAAGGTTGCCTATGCCTGTTCTAGATCACTAGAACATACAAACCTCAGGTTTTGGGGATGTACCATCAAATCAGTTGGAGAGAGTTGACAAAAAAATAGGGCTCTCCCCCTAGACATCCTTGGCTCAATTTCTCTTCAGCCATATTGACAACACTTGATTTACACTTGATCAAGATTAAAGGGACATTCTGGACCCCTAAATCACTTTAGCTTACTGAAATGCTTTATGTGATATTAGTGTGACCTCTTTTTTTTTCATTTTGCAAAAAGTGCAAAGTTTAATAGAAACAATTATGAATTAACTGTTACACCTCCCGACTGTCAGACGACAGGTCCTGTTACTTCCTGCTTTGATTAGCTCAGTGGAGATAAACTCAAGAGGCAGCAATTGCCCGGAGCACCTGCCTTGCAAAGACTTCTCTTTGAGCTGCATTGGGAAGTCTGTGATTGGACAGCCACAGAAAGTCTGGGCGGGGTTAGAAGGGGAGGGTTTGTAAAGGCAGCAGCTGTATTTAGATATACCCCAAATGAAAAAAAATTCTGAATTAAATGCATGCGGATATAAAATAATGTTTATATAATAAACATTATTTTATTTATATTTTTGTATTTGTGCAGTGAAGTGTCCCTTTATGTGTATTTTGTGGTTATGGTGTGTAGCATAATCCTTTAATTACTCAGAGGCTAATAGTTATTAAATGAAACTTGGACCGTTATTATAAAGGATCCCCTTAGAGCTAACAGACAAATGTTATATATCAGTAAGATATTATATTAGCATTCTAAAACATTAACAAAATATTACAATGTAATAATAATAATAATAAGATACTAGCCAGTAAGTAATTGTAAGTTTGTTTCAACTTACTGTAGAGTGTGCCCTTTTATCAGTTCTGGTAATCATTATAATGAAACTGGGAACGCTCATAAAAGATTAATGAGGAATAAGCACAAATTAATAGGTTTATTCTTGAGTTTACGGAAAGCTTCAGAATTTCAGAAACTTGTTTGTATGCAATTAATGCTCGTTTAATGTATTCTGCACAATAAAGTTGTAGACATTTCTTTATTTCAGTGCTAGGCAAGGTATTATGGGATGTTTAGATGGAACAATGTTTTCCACTATTGAGATTCTGAGTCTGCTACATACATTGATAAGCCACAACATTAAAACCACCTGCCTAATGCTGTGTAGGTACCCATCATGCTGCCACCAAGGAATGGACTGCAAAAAAACTGAACATCTCCTGTGGTATCTGGCACCAAGGCATTAGCAGCAGATTCTTTGTCCTTCAAGGTGAGGCCTCCATGGATCAGATTTGTTGTTCCACCACATACCACAGATGATCCCCAGATTGAGATCTGGGGAATTTGGAGGTCAAAGCAACACCTTGAACTCTTTGTCATGTTCCTCAAACAATTCCTGAAATTTTTTTGCAGTGTAGCAGTGTGCATTACCTGCTGAAAGAGGCCAATGAACATCATTGCCATGAAGGGGTGTACATGGTCTGCAACAATCTCTAAGTAGGTGATACGTGTCAAAGTAACACCCACATGAATTACAGGACCCAAGGTTTTCCAGCAGAACATTGGCCATAACATAACACTGCCTCCCCGTCCTGCCTTGTTCCCATAATGCATCATGTTGCCAACTCTTTTCCAAATAAAGGAAAAAACACCCAGCCATCCACCTGAGCTAAAAGAAAATGTGATTCAACCTTCTTCCATTGCTCCATGGTCCAGTACTGACATTAACGTCCTAATTAAAGGCGCCTTTGTCAGTGGACAGGGGTCATCATTCAGTAAGCACTCTGACTGTTCTGCAGCTACGCAGTCCAATACGCAGCTAGCCTTCAGACTAGCCTTCGCTCCCAACATGCATCAATGAGCCTTGGGTGCCCATGACCCTGACGCCATTTCACCGGTTGTCCTTCCTTGCACCACGTTTGGTAGGTACTAACCACTGCATACTGGGAACACCCCACAAGGATTGCAGTTTTGGAGAAGCTCTGACCCAGTCGTCTAGCTATAAGTATTTAGTCATTTTAAAGGACTTAGATCTTTTCATTTGTCATTTTTCTCGGACTCCAACACATGAATTTGAAGGACTGACTGTTCACTTGCTGCCTAATATATCCCACCTATTGACAGGCGCCATTGTTACAATATAATCAATGTTATTCAGTTCACCTGTCAGTGGTTTTAATGTTGTGCCTGATCAGGGTAGTTCTGGGAACTAAATGTGTTCATACTTCTATTAAAAACTATTGAGTAGTGTAATAATTTGGAAATCAGCTAAACAAAAATTCTGTAGCAAGCTCAAAAACCCAACTCTGTACGCTAAAGAATTAACAATTGGCTAATAATATATGAACAGACATGTTAGTGTGAAAATGCATACCGTCATTCCATTATTTATCTAACCATAAATATGTATGTACTTACATTTCTACATACATACCCACACACATCTATATTAAAGTGACGATATAACTGCATTAATGCTCACTTTAACACCTCCATGTGCTGTGTATGACTGATACAGAAAAAAATAAATATATTCAGAAACTAATATAAAAAGGATCCGCTTACATCCTCTGCTGTGACTGTCATCACACTCTGGCTTTTCTTCATTTTAGACTCCCAGCGACTCTTGTCTTCAAGGAAACGAATTTTCGGACAGACTTGGAACCTAGAGGAAAAATGGTTACAGTTACCTTCTCTTTCTATCACAGATATCTGTCTATAGTGCCTTACATTAATAGTTACCCCACCCCCCTACACACACACACACACACACACATTATTCAGTGTTACAATGTGGAATTTGAATGGATTTATTCATTTTACACAACATAACTAACACCTTGAAGGTGCAAAATATTTTTTATTGTAAGGCAAACAATAATTAAGCAAAAACGCATTAACTAGTCACCCAACTGAGCCAATACTTGGCCCAACCACCTGAGGTTGTAATTTTAACTGTGGTTCTTTGGGAATAAGTGTCTAACATAATTTCATATCTGGATCCTGTAATTTATAAAAAAAACATTTATTTTTTTTGAAACCAAAATCATTAGAGACAGCTATTTTCAAGTGCACAGATTATCAGTCTGATTGAGGTCAAGGTTCATCCCAGTTTTGATCTAGTTTGGATTTGTGCCCTATGTAGTTTTTTTGGTCCATCATACTAGAGAAATTTGTCCACGTTTGATGGGTTTCCAGTATGCCGTTTAACAAACTTCAAATGGGATTTGATATGGCACATGTTCATGAATCACAGCTTTATGGAGTATCTGGGTTAGAACTGTCCAACGGATGACTTCTCCAGACTCAGATCCTTTCAGCTATTTCCATATTACAGTTGGCCTCCTGGTAACATCTCTGACTAATGTCCTCCTTATCTGGTCAAGGTGTTTTGGTGGACTATGTATTCTAGGACAATCACAGGTTGACACATTTCTACTAATAAATTTAACAGTGCTCAATGGAAGTTCAAATTTCAAGATCTTTTTAGAATCCAACCCAATGGATGCTTCTCTAGAACTTTATCCAGGGCTTATTTTGATATCTCTTTGGTCTATGGGATGCCATTTGTTAAGAGATACTATTAAATAAAGTCTGGTGCCTTTCAGAGTGTATTTATTTTGAGATTACTCTAGCAACCATTAACCTGGCTTCTGGATTAGGGTTTTATAGCAAATCGGGTAAACGCGTATGCAAGTAACATGTCTGTTTGACTTTTGTGACAAAATAAAAACTTTAAATTAGAAGGTATGTTGTGTAATCAATTGGTAAAAATCCCCCCCAAAAAACAAATTTTCTATAATTACAGGTGCAAAAAGTCCAAATGTGCAATGTATCCAATCACCCCACCCACCCATCATCTATTTTATTAAACAACAATGGAAATTATTTTTCTATAATTATTTAATAACAATTGAATATGAATATTGCAGTGTCCCCTCTCCCCCCTTATCTATCTAGCCAGAACAGAGCAATACATTATCTTATGATTTGAAGGAATTTCATTCCAATATTAACCCATACCATGAATGAGTTTTCTGGCCTTTGAAACCATGAAGCTTATTCAATGAATGGGATATCATGGACAATTACCAATGGAATTACAAACTATAAGCCCAAACAGAGAAACTGGAAACAGTATATCACTCGGCTTTTTTACCAGCTCAGCTACTTTGGCATATTTTTTTGTTTAATTCTCCACAATCGCTAGTTAAAATAAGAAACACCATGGGAGTCTGAATAAGAGGAAAAAAGACTTTTCTTCAGTCACTCATCATGTCTGGCACAAGATAATTATGGACAAAATACAAACTGTGCTTTGCCACTCTGCACTACAGTAAATACAATAATCAATATGTAATCAAATAAAGCAGCAATCTATTACAGCCTGTAATGTAAATATGCGGCTCTGAGTCTTGAAATCAGAAGGGTAAGTGCAGGAAGCTCAATAATTCAAAAAGTTAACATTAGGTTTATATATATATTCAAAGTAAAGAAAAGATATAAAAAATCATCAAATAAGTATTGAAGTCATATCCCATAACCGGGTGCTGCTTACAGGAGGACCAGCGTATGCTGGAATCAATGTTCCTGCTCAATTTGTGTTTTCAAAAACCGTTTCTATATAATTTCCTGAGAAACTATATGGGCTGTGCTAGGTTTTACTGTGCACTTTCGAACCATGAAGGACATTATAAACTGAACCACGCCAAACTAAACACCAGTACCACAGTTTATATGGGTACAGTGTATAGTGTATATGGGTGGTGTATACAGTGTATATAGTGTATATGGGTACAGTGTATACAGTGTGTATGGGTACAGTGTATATAGTGTATATGGGTACAGTGTATACAGTGTATATAGTGTATATGGGTACAGTGTATATAGTGTGTATGGGTACAGTGTACATAGTGTATATGGGTGTGGCGGAACCCGCCTCGCCACCTGGCATTGGAGAGGCCTGGCTGCCCGCCTCCTACCTGCTGACTATGGCCCCTGGTAAAGTTGTACTTTTGAATGCAATATTTGGGCATATTGTATTTTATTGTGCTGGCTACTGGCCTTTAAGCACAGTGAATGGACTTACTAGAGGAAACTTTTGGACACTTCCTCTTCCCCTCCCGGATCCATTGTTCTCCAGCAGGGTGTTGTCCCAGGGACACTGCCAAACCAGTGGGAACTGGTTTGCCAAATGTACTTGCAAGTGAAAACAAAGGACTTGACCTAACCGTTAAACCCTGAACCTATTCAAGTGAATTTTGGATATGTTTGTCCCCAAGTTATACTGGTTAAAATAATATAAGTTTTATGTATATGCGATGTTAACTCACAAAGTTATAAAATGTACAAAAGTAACTTTTCAGCTTGGAGATAATTGAGTAGATACAGTAATTGACTCAATTATCTCCTAAGCAGAGGGGAGGAATATGCTGGGTGTGTTTCTATTTTCCCATTGTGTCTGATTGGCTGCTGTACTTGCATTGTATGTGTTGTAATGTGTTTATTGGTGGTTCTGCAAAACCCTGTGGGCAGTACTATGTTTTGTGGATTGTGAATAAAAGAGGCTGTATGTGCCAGTACAGGGAGTTCCTGTTTTAACCCTCAAAGTGAAGTGTCGTCTCATTATTGGGGGAAGGATTTATTGTATGCTGTTCCAGTTTGACTGCTAGGAGAGTAAACCTATTCGTATGGTTCCTATTCAACTGTCTACAGCATTCATATGCTTGAGAGAAGGTATACGCTTCTCTGGTTCGGTGTTGTGGTGTGGCAGTGCTTGGAGTCCTCAGGAAGCGCTAGGAGCATCTTTCAACGGAGGTACCCAGTCGGGGTGCCAGGCGATCCGTTACATTGGTGGCAAGCGGTGGGATGGCGTCCTAGTGCAAGGTAAAGCAGCTCAGAGACACAGTTCGTTTGGATTTACAAATTGAAGGCGACGCTAGTGTTTATACAGCGTCCCTGTCTACATAAAGATTTGGGAAAATGGGGTTCGTGGATCCTTGGGCAACACGCACACCTGAGGAAGAGAGTGAATTGGAATGGAGAGATATTGCCCGGCAAGAACTATGGTACGATGCCCTGGAGGAAGTCCAGTATCAACGGCAGCAGCGCCTTCCTGGTGTCGCATACCGGTTGGAGGAACAAATGGCCTGGCGGATGCCGCTTCTGGGAGACCAACCCGGAGGGCAGCAGGTCAGACAACTTGAGTACCTCGTGGAAGGGAACTGAGCCTTGACGCCTCATACCGGGCACTGTGGTGGTGCACTGTCCAGCCAGAGACGTGGAGGGCAAGGGCATCCAGCGGAGGGGGAGAACTACACTAGCCCTGGCCTGTTGTGGAAGGCCTTAGCAGAAGACGTCGACTTTGGCAGTCCAGCAGAGTCACGTTACTGGGCTATTTTTTATTACCGGGGTGAGATGGTACAGGGCCCGAGATCTATGGGACTGGGACAAGACCTCCACCGTTTGGCTGCCATGGAACGACAGCTAGAGATGGACTATGTGGAACTTCTGAACTCATGTCAGCCGCAGAGCATAGACGCAGAACAGGAAAACTGGGTGGCGGACCCAGACCTGCCAACCTACAGCTGGGAAAACGCAGCCGAGGTCCCCACTGCTTCACTACCAGTTGCAGAAGTAGGGGACCTCATAGACTGGTCCTGGGAAGACCCACCGATGGAAGGTAGAGATGGGACGGCTGTCTCTCTACCGGCCCTACAGGGATACTGGGCAGTCGGCCCAGATCCCCAGCGGCAGTATGTATCCCAGGGAGCTGAAGGTGTCGTCCTTCCTCCCCAGCGGCAATGTGTACCCCAGGGAGCTGAAGGTGCCGTCCTTCCTCCCCAGCGGCAGTGTGTATCCCAGGGAGCAGAAGGTGCCGTCCTCCCTCCCCAGCGGCAGTGTGTACCCCAGGGAGCAGAAGGTGCCGTCCTTCCTCCCCAGCAGCAGGACAATATATTGAAAGGGGAGACAGATGGTCCCCCTCTTCACCAGCAGACCAGTATGGAAGGGTCTGGAGATAATTGGCTGGCCGAAATAAGGCAGCGAGTGGCCCAGTATGGGGATGATGTACCCATGGAGACACGCCGGGTGATCTGGAACCAGGTCATGGCCGAGCGAAACACAAGGCTGGACTGAGAATTCCAGCGGGCGAAAGAGAGAGAGTGTCAGGGAGAGGAGCTTGTTACCCCCTCTCTCCAGCGGCAGTCTATGGTTCAGGGAGAGGAGCTTGTTACCCCCTCTCCCCAGCAGAAGCATAGCCCACCAAGGGGAGACACTAAACCCCTCACCAGTGCAGATGGGACCGTGGTCTCTGCGCCCAAGCTACAGGGAGTACGGAGGATCTGTCCTGCTCCCCAGCGGCAGAATATTTTACGGGGAGGGGAGAGTGTCTTTCCCCCTCCCCAGCGGCAGCCTAGCCCACCAAGGGGAAACACTAAGCCCCTCACCAGCGCAGATGGGACCGTGGTCTCTGCGCCCAAGCTACAGGGAGTACGGAGGGTCAGCCCTGCTCCCCAGCGGCTGGAAGTGTGTAAGGGAGAGGAGTTTGTTACCCCCTCTCCCCAGCGGCAGCCTAGCCCACCAAGGGGAGACACTAAGCCCCTCACCAGCGCAGATGGGACCGTGGTCTCTGCGCCCAAGCTACAGGGAGTACGGAGGGTCAGCCCTGCTTCCCAGCGGCTGGAAGTGTGTAAGGGAGAGGAGTTTGTTACCTCTTCTCCCCAGCAGCAGCATAAACCACCAAGGAGAGACACTAAGCCCCTCACCAGCGCAGATGGGACCGTGGTCTCTGCGCCCAATCTACAGGGAGTACGGAGGATCAGTCCTGCTCCCCAGCGGCAGAATATTTTACCGGGAGGGGAGAGTGTCTTTCCTCCTCCCCAGCGGCAGCCTAGCCCACCAAGGGGAAACACTAAGCCCCTCACCAGCGCAGATGGGACCGTGGTCTCTGCGCCCAAGCTACAGGGAGTACGGAGGGTCAGCCCTGCTCCCCAGCGGCTGGAAGTGTGTAAGGGAGAGGAGTTTGTTACCTCCTCTCCCCAGCAGCAGCCTAGCCCACCAAGGGGAGACAGTAAGCCCCACAACAGTGCAGAAGGGACCGTAGTCTCTGCACCTGCACCACTGGAGATATGGACAGTCTGTCCTGGCCCCCAGCAACAGGACAATGTATTGGAAGAGAAGGCAGTTTGTTTTTCCCTACTACAAGAGAGGTCGTCGCAGGGAGAGGAGCCTGTTACCCCTTCTCCCCAGCAACAGCTTTGTCCAACCAGGAGAGAGAGCACCCTGGTTACCTTTCCACCAGACTATGGATTTCCAACTGGACACATGTGGCAGAAGAACACCGGGACAGCTACACTGGGTGATAAAGGCCGACCGACTATCAGAGCCCCAGACCGATTGAAGGTCTGGAGTCTGGATAGTCTCAATGGGAAAGGGGAGAAATGTGGCGGAACCCGCCTCGCCACTTGGCATTGGAGAGGCCTGGCTGCCCGCCTCCTACCTGCTGACTATGGCCCCTGGTAAAGTTGTACTTTTGAATGCAATATTTGGGCATATTGTATTTTATTGTGCGGCTACTGGCCCTTTAAGCACAGTGAATGGACTTTTATTGTACTGTGCTGGCCTTTTTAAAAACAGTGTATGGACATACTGAAACTTTTTGGACACTTCCTCTTCCCCTCCCCCGGATCCATTGTTCTCCAGCAGGGTGTTGTCCCAGGGACACTGCCAAACCAGTGGGAACTGGTTTGCCAGGAAAAATCATGCTTGCAAGTGAAAACAAAGGACTTCGACCTAACCGTTAAACCCCTGAACCTTTTCAAGTGAATTTTGGATATGTTTGTCCCCAAGTTATACTGGTTAAAATAATATAAGTTTTATGTATGTACGATGTTAACTCACAAAGTTATAAAAATGTACAAAAAAGTAACTTTTCAGCTTGGAGATAATTGAGTAGATACAGTAATTGACTCAATTATCTCCTAAGCAGAAGGGAGGAATATGCTGGGTGTGTTTCTATTTTCCCATTGTGTCTGATTGGCTGCTGTACTTGCATTGTATGTGTTGTAATGTGTTTATTGGTGGTTCTGCAAAACTCTGTGGGCAGTACTATGTTTTGTGGATTGTGAATAAAAGAGACTGTATGTGACAGTACAGGGAGTTCCTGTTTTAACCCTCAAAGTGAAGTGTCGTCTCATTATTGGGGGAAGGATTTATTGTATGCTGTTCCAGTTTGACTGCTAGGAGAGTAAACCTATTCGTATGGTTCCTATTCAACTGTCTACAGCATTCATATGCATTCATATGCTTCTCTGGTTCGGTGATTGTGGTGTCGGCTGCAGTGCTTGGAGTCCTCAGGAAGCGCTAGGAGCATCTTTCAACGGAGGTACCCAGTCGGGGTGCCAGGTGATCCGTTACAATGGGTACAGTGTATACAGTGTATATGGGTACAGTGTATACAGTGTGTATGGGTACAGTGTATACAGTGTATATGGGTACAGTGTATATAGTGTATATGGGCACAGTGTATACAGTGTATATGGGCACAGTGTATATAGTGTATATGGGTACAGTGTATACAGTGTATATGGGCACAGTGTATATAGTGTATATGGGTACAGTGTATACAGTGTGTATGGGTACAGTGTATATAGTGTATATGGGTACAGTGTATACAGTGTGTATGGGTACAGTGTATATAGTGTATATGGGTACAGTGTATACAGTGTGTATGGGTACAGTGTATATAGTGTATATGGGTACAGTGTATACAGTGTATATGGGCACAGTGTATACAGTGTATATGGGTACAGTGTATACAGTGTATATGGGCACAGTGTATATAGTGTATATGGGTACAGTGTATACAGTGTGTATGGGTACAGTGTATATAGAGTATATGGGTACAGTGTATACAGTGTATATGGTGTATATGGGTACAGTGTATATAGTGTATATGGGTACAGTGTATACAGTGTGTATGGGTACAGTGTATACAGTGTGTATGGGTACAGTGTATATAGTGTATATGGGTACAGTGTATACAGTGTGTATGGGTACAGTATATACAGTGTATATGGGTACAGTGTATATAGTGTATATGGGTACAGTGTATACAGTGTATATAGTGTATATGGGTACAGTGTATATAGTGTATATGGGTACAGTGTATACAGTGTGTATGGGTACAGTGTATACAGTGTATATGGGTACAGTGTATATAGTGTATATGGGCACAGTGTATACAGTGTATATGGGCACAGTGTATATAGTGTATATGGGTACAGTGTATACAGTGTGTATGGGTACAGTGTATACAGTGTATATGGGTACAGTGTATATAGTATATATGGGTACAGTATATATAGTGTATATGGGTACAGTGTATACAGTGTGTATGGGTACAGTGTATACAGTGTGTATGGGTACAGTGTATATAGTGTATATGGGTACAGTGTATACAGTGTGTATGGGTACAGTGTACACAGTGTACATGGGTACAGTGTATATAGTGTATATGGGTACAGTGTATACAGTGTGTATGGGTACAGTGTATATAGTGTATATGGGTACAGTGTATACAGTGTATATGGGTACAATGTATACAGTGTATATAGTATACAGTGTATATGGTTCCAGTGTATACAGTGTATATGGGTACAGTGTATATGGGCACAGTGTATATAATGTATATGGGTACAGTGTATATAGTGTATATGGGTACAGTGTATACAGTGTATATGTGTACAGTGTATATGGGTACAATGTATACAGTGTATATAGTATACAGTGTATATGGGTACAGTGTATATAGTGTATATAGTATACAATGTATATAGTGTACATGGGTGTATACGAATAAAACATCAACTGCAATAGCATTTGAAAAAGGACATTACATTCTATTTTAAAAATGAAATCAGTTTATACTCTAAAATAGACTAAAATAATACTAATTGGGGAATATATTGTGCAATTGTGACATTTTCTGATGTCTCTACTGTATTATTAATAAATTACTACCAGGGTTTAATTGTAAAAAACAGTAATTATTTGTCATTGTCTTTTTTATTGCTTTTATTAATTTATGCTTTCCTTTGCATGCTATTTAAATAGTAAAACCTACACACTCACAGGTTGTCCTGTATTTATTAATGGTTTTCACAGTGATTGGCAGTAAGATTCTATCCAACACTTTAGCCTGCGGTGAGATGGTTGAACAAGAATCTCTCTGTTAGGAGATCTGTCTGGAATGTAAGTCTATTTTACAAAATGGAATTAAAAGTAAAGACAAGTGGGGGGGGGGCGGAGCCACACCAGAGAGCCTGCAAGACGCATTCTGCTAGAGCTCCTGCTACTGGGCTACAAAACCGACGGATAAACCGGGCTGCGGGGCCACAAACCCCCCGTACTAAGGCTCATGGCACTGGGGAAACCCGTTGGAACAGAATGATACCCAACTCGACACCCGGGACGACCAGACAACATAAGGGCAAACTGAGGCCTAACACGGGAGGTGGCGAGGAAAGACGGCCGCTTTCCCGCCAACCGCAAGCAGCCATAAAAGAGAATAACATGCTTCTAGTGGAGCGCCTATGGACCGCCAGACGGAGAGCCTTGGGCCCTAGACGACACGTCTAAGCCTGCGACTTACTCAAACAAAGAGGGACCCTGGACCTGCAAGATGGCGGACACACTTGCCCCGGCAAAACGAAACAAACAACCACCTATGAGTTTGGACGCGGCCACTAACGCCTACACCATGGCGGAAGGTTCACTTACCACAGCCCAACGAAAGGTCAGAGGGGAAACTGAGCCGCATCTTTGAAGCACTGTGGACAAAGCTGAAGGCCCTCATGCAGACCTCTAAAACGGGGACCACACCAGGCGGCGCACCGCAGGGCCAAGCACGCAGCCGAGGCGCCCAAGCCACGCGGTCACCAGCAAACAGTGCAGTAGCCCAAAAGAGCCCTTGCAACCCACGACATCGCCCACGAACAAGGCGACCACAAGCAGCAGCAACAAGGCGACGAGGAATTAAACGCCTGGTGGCAGGGCAAGGGCAACAAGCAGAAGTTAACTGACCAAAGCCGACACGCAGCACCCGGGTCAGATCATCCCGGCCACACACAGGAAGATCTCCGAAGTCCCCCCTGACCCAAAAGAAACATAGACACCCAAACCGTGAAAGGCACCAGCACCGAGTAGGGGGGCTACAGGAACCACTGCTGGCTCTGACAAGAAAGGCCTGAGGAGCCGACATACTAAACCTCACATCATGCCCCCATCCAGCCACAACTCACCCCCACAGCCCGGACCTGAGAAGCCACGATTGCTGCCACAAGTCACCAAGTTAGTGCAGGGGAAAGCCACAGCACCACCTGCACGAAAGGGACACCTGCCAAACACTGGGGTTGGATGAAGCCCCAATCTGCGAACCTAGAGAATGCAAGCCATGATCCCAACAGACACAATATAATTTTAGGACTGGACTTTTTCATGGCACTATCCCTCAAAAGCAAACACACACATATTCGATACCAATCTACCTAAAACCTACGTACAATGCAGCACAACACAACTACGTAGCACCATAACCCACTACACCCCATATCTATCGCCAGGATGAATGTGCATGTGGAGCTTTGCCTCTTTGTCTCTCTGGCCTCTTCTACCACAATGCTACATACCTTCCTATGAGTATAAACTCAATGTCGTATGTATAGCTAGCCTTGAATGTCTACCACTAACCATAATTTGCTGATGTCTCACAGCTGTTAAACGTTACTTATTCTGTTGCATTTGATCTTGACACAAATATTGTTTAACCAAGCCTGAATTCAACACACAATGAACTCTCTTCATATAAGCGTGTTCACTCTCACTACGCATGTTCTATCACTACCTAATCTCACCTTAAATATAAAATGTGCACATGTCTCTGTATACCCCACTGTAATAAATGTCATTGATATAAGCGAGTGGAATGCCTTTGCAGTACCACAAGCAAACTTGTTCAGCTTATATGCAAAAAAAAAAAAAAAAAAAAGTAAAGACAGGTAGCTGCCCCTACATGGCTTTTATCGTAAGGTTTATTCTTTTGTTTACACAGTTCAGGTGAGTTAGAACGGAACTTTCCCTTCTCTGCAACTGTGATCCGTGTTCCATTACCCCAGTGGATTCTATTGAAGTGATTACTGGGGTGAATAGGTAGTGTAAAATGCACTTAACACAGCGGCATTGTCTCCCCATGATGCTGTACAGATATGGAGTATATGCTTGGGCTTTCCTTAATTAGTGCTGTATATGAGCATCCATCCAAGTGTGGCACTATGGGGGATAATATAATTTGCATTGTATGCCCTGGCTGTGCCAAAAAGGACAGACATTTCACGGAAATTGATAAATGAAAACTATGAAAAATGTTATAAAAAGAAAAAACAAAAACTCCAATCGACGTTAACATTTCTTTTGAGACAGTTGCACTTTACCACCTGGTTTGAAAAAGAGGGATCCCACAGAGAACCAAAAACAGACAGTCATTTTACAGAAATTAAAAAAATTAAAAAGAATTTTAGCATAGCTTTAGCTAGCTATTCGATTTTCCTAAAATTATTTCCGATTGTGTCGCTTTAACGCCTGCTTTGAAAAAGTGTGAGATCCAAAACCTGACTTGAAAAAAATCGTTGAGTTTTTCCCCCTGAATTCTTTGCCCTAAGTTTTGCTAGTTTTTAATTCACAGTAACTTTTTTTTTTAGAATTTAAAGCCCTGAATTCCTGTGAGATATAATTATCCAAATAAACCTCATGTTCTATGCAAGTAATTATTAGTAGTAAGTATTATTAGCCTGGTAAATATCGACTTCCCACCTATGGTTCTGCAGTGAATTTCATTATTTGGCCTGTCAATGAAGTCTGTATGCTCAGAATGCCTTAAGAAATATTCTTCTGCCTTCATCTGACTCCAGTCCACAGAGACCGGCAGCTTAAATCAACACCGTGCTGCGTGGGAAAATCTGACTTTCTTTTTAATGTAAGAGATGTTTTTGGGATCACTCTTCAAAGCCATGTTAATAACGAGAAAGCCTTTGCTCGAGGAAAGAGGAGATAATCTCTATGAAGCCATGACAGCTTTTCTGATGTTCAAAGAAATTCCGTGAGAATTCAAAATAAGACAAAAAATTGGCTATCTGGAAACAAGGTATACAGAAATTATAAAATAAAAATTATAACAAAGAAAGTCATGCAAGGCATCTTAAACACAAACTATTATCAAGGATAGTAAAACACTGGTTCTAGAGGTTCATTTGGACACTGGTTCCTCTGTTACCTATTTTGGTCCTTATCCAGGCCCTTGTGGGAAAAAGGAGGTGACAGCAAGTTACCAGAGCTGTGCTGCCCTCTAGTGTATCTGTTTACCTACTGCAGCACTGAATCACTGTTTCGGATGACTGCAAAGAGCAGAGTTTACTGAGCATTGTTTGAACACAAACTAGATAAGAAATTGAAAGCCCCCCTATAAAACTGACAATAATTTATGTCCCTACGCATCCTGCAAATGGGTTTCTTTTTCATTCATGTAATGTGATGTAATGAACGTACTGTGGGATGCTTAGTGGCTGTTGATATGAAAAATGCACAGTACAATGTATCCTAAACAGAGCAAAATTAGAATTGTTAAAGCCTCCAACAGACTGTTAACAGACATGATAGATTTTGGGGGTCCACAGGTATAAGCAGAAAAGGCTAATTACCTTCCGTGTAAAAAAAAAAAATGATGAGAAGAGCTGGATACTTACAATAAACTAGGAGGTGTTAAAAATTGCCCCAAATCACTGAAAATTAGCCTATCACAAGCCTCTTGTGGTACTGTATCCCTTCTGTTCAATACAATGCCAAATTGCCACTAACACAACAGATACCTAAGATTTGTTATTGAGATAATTTCTAAGGCTACAGGTAGTGGAAACCAATACCCACTTGTAAATAAGTCCCCCACACACACACACCTTGTTCCCTATATTTTTCCCTTTTGGTTTGCCATTTGCATGACTTAACACCACTCCTAAACAAAAGGGACTGTATAGATATATAAGAGAATAACTCAATAAGCCCCACGGAGACAAGATAACAGAGACCATGACATGTCTTAGATTACATAGGCAGGTAATGGAACCATTTGGTTCATCATGACAAGGTGCAATAGATACTACTATTGTACACCTTATCCAATAACTAATAACATACTTAGAATGTTAAATATAAAGTGTTTTGACCAGTCATTCATTCCAACAAAATAATGTCCAATACTATCCTCACCCGGACATGAAGTAGCACATTGCAAGGATTGTATGCAAATTTGTCATGCCGCTAAATCAACTGTGTTTTATCTTATTATCTTACCCATACCCTAAACTCCCTTTTCTCTTCTGTACCCTTAAATCATAAAAAATTGTCAAATTTAAAAAAATACATTGCACCAAAAACCATAAAATAGGAGCCCCTCGTCCTACATTGAGTTATGTGGGGCGGTTAATAACTAGTATGTCGATGGCCAGTAACTCCTGCCTCCCTCGACTCCCATACTCTAAATTCATTAGGTACTCAAGCAATATTGCAGGTTGTCCAGTTCTTTAGTCATAAGTGTATAACCCCCATTCCTGGTCCCTAATTACCTCTGCAATCAGTGGAACACAGGCTCCTTACTCATTTCTCAACATATATTTACTTTAGTGAGTTACCAATAAGTGATTTATTATCTAAATTCTGAATCGGATTGTTGAGATTAATTTGCTCAGTTTATACAAAAGAGAAAAATATATTTGGCCTAAACTTTGCAGTTTACCCAAACTCAACGTTTAGTAAATAAACACCCAAATATGATTCAAAGGGGGTTTATTATTCCAAATGAGTATTGGAGAAAGCTTTGCAAATCCATATCCCTCCTGAAAATGTGTGACTTGACTTGACACAGCACATTTTCACGGGTTTGCTGGGTAATTAGCGAACATTTTCCACAGGAAATCCCAAAGGGACTAAAGGAACGTTTTTAAAGCTGGGGATGGCATAATTCTGGGAGAGAGATGCCACCAATTAGTCAAGTGGGGATTCATTTAATGAGGCAACTGCCTTATTTGTAGCATCTTGAAAACAGAGTTCGTTCCTGACAAACAAAACGCACATCCTGTCCAGTGACCTGTGAGACAGCGGTTTATATACCCATGGCTACATATCTTAATTAAAGAGAATTTTCCAACGTGTCTGCGTCTTTACTTGTTTAATGATTTCTGATATAAAGAGGAAGGCACACATCTTCTTTTTTCCTTGTATATTATTGTATACTGCAGCGGTTCCCAAACTGTGTGCCGCTGTGTGCCGCGGAATGTTCCCCCGGTGCTATGATTATAGCAACGGGGAAACATTACTGCTCAACAGGTGCCCAGTCAAGTGCCACGATCCTTTAAGACCGAGACCGGGCCCCTGTAATGTTTGCCGGCTGGGAGGAAGTGACAGACTGTTTGTGAGTGTGTGTGTGTGTCTGGGTGTGCATCTGTGTGAGTATATATATGTCAGTGTGCTTCTGTGTCTCTATGTGCACACACATGCACACTGTGTATGTTCATCTGTGTGTTAGGGTGTGTGTTTTTATGTCAGTGTGTGTATCTGTGTCATGGTGTGGGCATGTATCAATGTTTGTGTGTGTCAGAGTGCATGTGTGTATGTCAGTGTGTATCTATGTGTGTATGTGTCAGTGTGTATCTATATGTGTGTATGTGTCGATGTCTATATGAATTTGTGTGTATGTGTCTGTGTATTTATATGTATCTGTGTGTTAATGTACATGAATGTCTGTGTAAGTATGTATGTTGTAGTATATGTGCATACATTCAAGCAGTCCAACACCAGCACAACATACAAGAACACTCCTGCAATCTAACACAAATATTACATACAAACACACCAATGCATTCAAACTCAAAAAATATATACAAACACACTCCTTCACTCAAACACAAATACTTCACACAAATGTACATCCACATTTAAAAGTGAACATTACATTCAGACACACCCCTGCAATCAAACGCAAACATTACTGTGACGAACTAAACCTTGTCACGGGTGCTTGGAGCCTCTTGCCAAAAGACTACGAGCCAACTCAACGACTGTAAAGACCCATATTTTATTCCCCCTGGTTCCCCTGGTTCAGCACCATAGAACCGAATGCTAGCTCCCTGGGGGTCGTTCACATGGACTAAAACCGCGAATAGACTTCAGGGGCACTTAGCCGCGAATGCCCTGGAACTATTTTTGGCATGAAGACTTTGCAGTTCCTGGTCAGTCGCCAGCGACACTTAGCCGCGATTCTATGGAACCGCTTTGGGCATGGGACCATGCGTGCGGTCGGTAAAAACCATGACTTCCAGGAAATTCCTGAACCCCTGAACTGACCTGGGTGAATTTTGGATATGTTGGTCGCCCAGATCAGGGCTATCCCTTTTGTGGGGATTTTATGTGTTTTAAGGTATGTAACGGATCGCCTGGCACCCCGACTGGGTACCTCCGTTGAAGGATGCTCCTAGCGCTTCCTGAGGACTCCAAGCACTGCAGCAGACACCACAACCACCAAACCGGAGAAGCATATGAATCCTCTCAAGCATATGAATGCTGTAGACAGTTGAATAGGAACCATACGAATAGGTTTACTCTCCTAGCAGTCAAACTGGAACAGCATACAATAAATCCTTCCCCCAATAGACGACACTTCACTTTGAGGGTTAAAACAGGAACTCCCTGTACTGTCACATACAGTCTCTTTTATTCCCAATCCACAAACATAGTACAGCCCACAGGGCGTTACAAAACAGCCAATCAATCCATACAATACACCCAGACACTCCCACACAAAATCCTCCCCTCTGGCTGTGATATGATTACTGAACACAATGGGTAATCTAATTATCACAGCCAGAGAAATACAGTTTCATAAAACACATCACAGGGACTCCAAAACATGCAATAACCCCATAAAAAGTATATCCTTGGAATTGGGGGATCTGGGTGAACCACATATCCAAAATTCACCCTGATCCGTTCAGTACTTTGGAAAATACAGTTTAATGCAGATTCTGCAGAACATATACAGGCTAAATAAAAAACAATCACTGTATAATGTGTCCCCTGCTGTATAGTCCAAAACCACCGCACGATGTCTCTGTGCAACCAATACTGGCGAGATGGCACCATGTTGAAAAGTCCACACAGTGTCTGTGAGTTAAAATGGCCGCCATCCATTGTTCTCACCATGTGCTTCTGATACAGGAAATGGTGGCCACCCAGTAACTCCACAGTATGTCCCCAGATGGTTCTTAAAAGGGCCAGCAGAAGCACAACACAAATCCATTATGCCCAAATCATGTCTTTAAAGGGCAATACATCCCAGGGGCCATAGTCACATGGCAGGAGGCTGGCAACCAGGCTTCTCCAGTGCATAGTGGCGAGGTTGGTTCCGCCACAAGGTATTTTTGGGGTTTTGTAAAAATGTGTTTTTGTGTTTGGAGATAATTGAGTTTAGTATAGGGCTTGACTCAATTATCTCCTAAGTAAAGGGGAAGGCTTATTGTATTGTATATGGGAGTGTCATTGTAACACTGTTATTATTGGTCTGTGACTTTGTAACGGAGTTCCCCACAACGTCCATGTGGGAGTGCCTCTTGCATGGGGATTGTCATAAAAGGCTAATTGTGGCACCATTAAAATCAATTCCTCTTCACCCTCGTCTCATGTGTGGAGGGGACAGCAATATTCACTCTGGGGATTGCTATATCACAATACTCCCCTGAGTATAATCACTAGCTCTTATAAGAGCTGTTCATACTACACTCTCTTGAGTAAGAGAGGTTCACCCACTGGAAGCTGGATCCTGGTTTTTGGTCCAAGGTGGGTGGAGGATGGTGAAACCCCAACCAAGCTGTGGCGATTTGTGGGAGTCTACAGTGCTGATGGTGTTTGGTGGAGTGCTTGAAGTCCTCTGTGAGCACTAGGAGCATCAATTGACGGAGGAACCTGGTCGGGGTGCCAGGTGGTCCATCACAATTACATACAAACACACCCCTGTATTAAAACACAATAAATGTATACAAGCACCCCTTTAAACACCAACACTGAACATTACACTATAGCGTCAGTAAATGTCGCAGTGGTGTACATATATGCAACCTAGAAATTTTGACTTGGGGTGCCTTGGAAAAATACTGAAATATTAAGGGCGCCTGGAACCTAAAAAGTTTGGGAACCACTGGTATATTGGATTTTTTTTTTCTAATAGTGTTAGAGAAGATATATCAGAGCGTGAAGGAAACTTACAGAAACGTTATATTCAAACGAATGATATCTTTTTATTATTAATATTATTATTATGTTAAGTTTGCGTGCTATTATTTAAAATCTTTATTATTAATCATGCTTGTATTTTCAATTCTTGAGAGTAGATCATCTTATATAGTGATAAAGCTACAGCTACTGTCTAAGTATGAACCCTTGATTTAACTTTTTATCCAGTTATGGACCAATGACTGTCTGTGTCTTCAACCCCTTAAGGACACATGACATGTGTGACATGTCATGATTCCCTTTTATTCCAGAAGTTTGGTCCTTAAGGGGTTAAACCAATCTGGAATTTAAAGGGACACTATAGTCACCAAAATAACTTTAGCTTAATAAAGCAGTTTTGGTGTATAGATCATGCCCCTGCAGTCTTATTGCTCAATTCTCTGCAATATAGGAGCTAAATCCCTTTTTTATGCAGCCCTAGGCACACTTCCCTGCATGAGACTTGCACCGCCTTCCTAAGCACTTCCTGTACAGAACCACTAATGGTTACACTACCTTTATTGCACATTCAGTTTAATTTAAAATTTCTTATCTCCTGCTCTGAAAAAAGCTTGCTTGCCCCTGCAGGAGCCTCTTGTATGTACAGTTTACAGTTCAATTTACAGAGCAGGAGATACAAACTTTTAAATTAAGTTAAATCTGATTAAAAATTAAAATAATGTTGTTTTCATGCAGGTTGTGTCAGTCACAACCAGAGGAGGTGTGGCCAGGGCTGCATGGATACAATCGAAAGTGATTTAACTCCTAAATGGCAGAGAATTGAGCAGTGAAACCTGAGAGGCATGATCTACACACCAAAACTGCTTCATTAAGCTAAAGTTGTTTTGGTGGTTGTTGTGTCCCTTTAAGTATTATATTCTAAGATGTAATGTCTCACCTATGGAAAGGGGTGCTCTAAGCAATATAACTACAGTTTGCTAACCTAATCCTAGCACCCTCACTCAGTCATTCCTGCCATGACAGAATTGACATGGATTACAAGGAAATGTAAATGTTGCATTATCAGTGCAGTCCATGAATGCCATGTCAAACTGTCTCTCAATGGTTTGAGATCCAACCAAGCAAGCCGTGGTGGTAATGTTGATTAAAGTGCCCCTTTAAAGTTGGCAGGGCTATATGGAGCCGCCAATGCTGCTTAACTTAATTCCATTCCAGGACATACCATGTTGGAACTTAACTGTGATCTTGCAAGTAAAGTAGTTATAGTATGCTGGATATGAATTGCAATAACATAATAATACAGTATACACACACACAAAAAAAATTAAAATCTAAATTTTTTATAGTTTTTAAAAACATCTAACCAAACTAACAGGGATTTAGTTACAGTATACAGTCAAAATTCTATTGAATTTCAATTTGAAATTCTCAGTTTGGTAAATAACTCGATACCGCATACCGTTTGCAGTGCACACTATATTTAATATTTTTTTTATTGCAGTTCACATTGTGTCACCGTCACTCTCTCATCGAGCAGTCTACAGCTCTCCTGATCACCTCTTTGTTCTTTATCAAGTTTAACTAGACGCAGGTTTCTCACCTGTCAATCTCCCCTCCTCTCTGATACATTGTTCTTTCTCGTGTGCTCCTTTATCCCAATTACTCCTACGTTGTGAGCGCGATTGTGCAAATCCCTCTTCCCCTCTTTGATCTGTTGACATTATTTTGCTTGTCAGTTACCTGCCGTTATGCATCCCCATTGTACAGCTTTAAATATGTTGATGCTATATAACTGATAATTATAATAATAACATCTCAAAGCAATAGCGAAACGAATGGGCTGACATCGCTCTGTATTTTTGTTACTTAAGTGTAAGTTGGGTAATTTTTATTTTTATTGTATTTATTTTTCCACTAAGAACCTGTTAAGATAATATTTTTGATTATCTGCTTTCATTTCTTTTACGTCGGTTGTGATAACAAACAAAATTAATTTATTATATTTACATCCCGCAAAAGCGCCACTGGTCCCTGAGCGTTAAAAGCTTATTTGGTCAAACACAAACGTACGTGTGCTTAAAACTGACACTTAGAGGTCTCCTGTGCAAATGCCACACATACCCACTGCATACCTCCCAACATTTCAAATGGACACAGATGGACAGTTTAGTTTAGGGTTGTGATTGTAAATGTTATAACAATGTATGCAGCTAAAACGTAAACAAAGAACAAAAGCAATGTATGCTATATACACAGACTGATTCCTAAACACATTTATTGTAGTTTAAAGACATTACTGGGAGTATTATTGCTATGGATCTCTAAAAACACAATCAGGAAAGCAACAATATGGAGCAGACAAGACATTGAGATAGAAAAAAGGGACCTCCCCAACGATGTGAGAGACTGATAAAGTACAGAAAACAATTACTTCAAGTCATTGCTGCTAAAGGTGGTTCTACAAACTATCATAAAGTGCACTTGGTTTTTCACACATGGCTTCTCCATTTTGGATTTATTGTTGTTAAATAAATTATGGCACGGTGTAATATGTCATGTGTTGTGGTTCATCTGAGCTTGTATTTACCTAATTTTAAGACCTGCTAAGGAACAGATGATTGTTATTATGTCCTGATCTGTAAAACTATAGAATTCAAAGAGGGTGTACCTTCTTTTTCCCATGACTGTAAATTGTGATCTTGTGTAGTATGTGTTATCTGTGTGCGTAAATGTGAGTACATATGTTAGCTGGGTATGTATGTGTTATTTGTGTGTGTCAGTTTGTTTATATGTGCATCTGTGTGTGCACGGACGTATTTGCAGCAAGGCAAACAAGGCATTTGCCTTGGGCTGCACTTTCCAGGGGGCGGAAAAAAACGCAGCCCCCAAATGCCCAGGCAAATACCTTGTTAGCCTGGCAGCATTCAGCTAACTAAAAATCCATGCGGACGGGTGGCACTGGCGAGGGAGCACTGATTAGTGAGCTGTCTCTGCTCAGCTCTCTCGCGGCGTGTGAGGGAGCTGAGCAGAGACAGCTCACAAATCAGTGCTCCCTCGCCGGTGCCGCACGCGCCTGGATTACAATTATCTGCCCAAGTGCCTGCATGCCTGCCTCCATCCCTGCAAGAAGACCCACTGGACCCCAGATAAAAAAAAAATCCACCCAGCTTTTCCAAAGGTGAATTTAAACTAAAATAGAAAAAGTAATCTTTATTAATTAATGTTTGGGGGGAGGAGGGCAGGGGTTTTGTGTGTCTGGCTGTCAGTGTGTGTATGTCTGTCAGTGTGTGTCTGAGTGATTGTGTGTGTCTGGCTGTCAGTGTGTATGTCAGTGTGTGTATGTCTGTCAGTGTGTCTGAGTGATTGTGTGTGTGTCTGAGTGATTGTGTGTGTGTCTGAGTGATTGTGTGTGTCTTGCTGTCAGTGTGTGTATGCCAGTGTGTGTCTGAGTGATTGTGTGTGTCTGGCTGTCAGTGTGTGTTTGAGTGATTGTGTGTGTCTGGCTATCAGTGTGTGTATGTCAGTTTGTGTCTGAGTGATTGTGTGTGTCTGGCTGTCAGTGTGTGTCTGAGTAATTGTGTGTATGTGGCTGTCAGTGTGTGTGTGATTGTGTGTGTGGCTGTCAGTGTGTGTATGTCTGTCAGTGTGTGTCTGAGTGATTGTGTGTGTCTTGCTGTCAGTGTGTGTATGTCAGTGTGTGTCTAAGTGATTGTGTGTGTATTTCAGTGTGTGTCTGAGTGTGTGAATATGTCAGTGAATGTGTTTGTTTATGAGTGATTGTGTCAGTGAGGGCGCCTGTGTGTCTGAGTGATTGTGTGTGTGTCTGTCTGTCTGTGAGTGAGTGTCTGTTAGTGAATGTGTGAGTGTCTGTCAGTGAATGTCAGTAAATGTGTGTCTGCATCATTATGTCAGTGAGTCAGTGATTGTTTGTGTCAAATCAGTGTATCTGAGTGTGTGTCTGTCAGTCAAAGTGTGTGTTAGTCGTTTAACAGGAAGAGATGTGGCATTGACAGGAAGGGGTGTGGATGTAAATTAGGGGGTGCCCAAGTTCCGTCATGCCTAGGGCAGCACAGATACTAAATACATCACTGTGTGTGTGTATGTGTCTGTGTGTATGTGTCTGTGTGCATGTGTCAGAGTGTATCTGTGTGTGTATGTATCTGTGTGTATGAGTCAGCGTGTGTGTATCTGTGTGTGCATGTGTCACTGTGTGTGTATTTGTGTGTATATGTGCATATACCCAAGTAATCAAGTGCCAACTCTACTTATAAACACATTCAAACGCAAACACTAAACACAAGTACACCACTGCTTTCAAATAGCAACAGTACATACAAACATACAACTGCATTTAAATGCCAACGCTACACACATTACATACATACATACAAAACATGCTTACATAAAAACAAACACAAACATTGCTTACAAATACATCCCTGCAAGGATGGGCACACGGTAGATTCCCAGCTGGAAAAGCCTTGTGGGTGTTGTACAACAGATAGGGTTCTATCTTTTAGCCATGCGTGTACGTAAAGGGGCCCAAAAAAATTCTTCCACCAGGGCCCTCTCTACATTAGTTCTGCTACTGCCCCTAGGTATCATAAGCATTTAATTGCAATGAAGTTGTTACAGTGTTGTCCCTAAGGACTCTGGTGACCGGTTGCATAATTGAGAACGGAGAAAAGTGAGCAGCAGACAGGAAGCACGCTGAGCGGCAGTCGGGTTGTGAAGCTGGGCTGTGCACCTGTGTGTAACAGGCTGAGAGGAAGCTGAGCGTTAGCTGTGAAATAAAAAAAACAACTTTTTCTGCAAGTTATATGTCAGAAGTTATATGCCTTAAGCTCTAAGAAAAGCCTTAAGAAAAGCTTTAAAAAAACGGAACAGGAGCAGTGAGGCAGCAGCTTTCAATTGGAACAGTGAAATTGCGAGCAGTACTGGACGGTGTCAGCAGCAGGTGAGGCATAATATTATAAACCTCCGATATTTATTAAGCCTTTGATAAAGCCCTGTGCACTCAGTGTATTCAGCATATAACAGCAGTGGATCAGCAGTGGATCAGAAGGCATAGAGTGTAAAAGCAGTCACAGAAAAGTAACTGTTACAGTGTTTAGGTTGTACTGAGGTTGTTTAAAGTAATTAACCCAGTGAGATCTGGAAAGCAAGTTAAGCTGGTAAATTGGAAAAAATCTAAAAGTTTCATACGAGGAGGTATAAATGGCACCACCTAAACAAATGAAATGAACAGATACGGTCAGACTAAGCAAGAGAGACCGTAATAAGCAGGACCAAGATGGTGCAACCGCCTGCTTACACGAGGAGGAGACTATAGAAGCAATTATAGAGGAAGAAGAGCTATTGGAACAACCGGTCTCTGAAAGGAAGCTACATAAGATGTTACAAAACGTAAGAATTACATTGCAAGAAGATTTTTAAAAAATTATTTCAGACATACATAGAGAAGAGGTGGAATTGGGTGAGCGCACAGGGCAATTGGAGGTTAAAACAGAAAATTGATGTACCTCTCATAATGCACTGATTGACAAAATACAAAACATGGAGGATAGTGATGTCCCGAACGGTTCGCCACGGACTCATCATTGAGTAAACTTTGACCCTGTACCTCACAGTCAGCAGACACATTCCTCCCTCTGGGAGGGAGGGTCTGCTGCTGATTGGCTGGAATGTGTCTGCTGACTGTGAGGTACAGGGTCAAAGTTTACTCAATGATGAGTCCGTGGCGAACCGTTCGTGGCGAACCGTTCGCGAATCGAATCAGATCCCAGCTAAAATAACCGAACGCCGCACGAACAACACAATTCGTATAAAACATATAAAAAGAACCGATTGCTTTTAGGGAACAAAATACAGAATGTCCTGAAACTCCCGAATGCCCTGGAGGCTCAGCGGGGCTCGTGCCGTCGAGTAGCCGTTTTTAGTACCAGGCGCTCGACGGCATAACCCCGCTGAGGGAACAAAGGATCCAAGATGGCCGACCGCCGCATGGTCGGTAGTCGAATGACGGCCACCCAGGAGAGCCTCTAATTACCGATTGCAACATTGTTGCAATCGGTTAACTAGCGCCACACGCCTCTAAGTGTGTGGGCTATTAGGGGGTATCGCGTTCGGTTCACGAACGGCCCTCCAAAGTGCTGTTCGTGAAACGAACAGGAATCCCCATACAAACTGCCATTTGCATTCGGCGGAACAGATAATACAGACAATGCAGAAAATACATTAAGCATATACATAAGGGTAAAGCGCATATCTCCCCAGACCTGTAGGCAACCCTTAAAGGTACAGTCTCTAGTTATAGTTCAAGTGGCTAGGTTTGCCACAGCTGTGATTGAAGATCAGTCACGTCGCAGCAATGTACGTTTAAGAGGAATAGCAAAGTCAGTCAGTGTGGAGGAACTGTCAGAATATATTAAAGGCCTATGTGGGAAAATTTTAAAAATTTGTGAGGAATCCGCATGGGAGCTGGATCGTGTGCATCGCCTACCAAAACCTCAGTACCTTTCAGTAGATAAACCACTGGATGTAATAGCGAAATTCCATTATCCAAAATCTAAAGAGTTGCTGCTGCAGTCAGCAAGAAAGGAGCCTAGCCTCCCTGCTCCTTACAAAGATGTACTGATTTTTGCTGATCTGTCCGTATTAACTATAGCAAGGAGAAGAGAATTTGCGGAGTTCACGAAAGTATTGAGAGACCAAAAAATTTCATACCGTTGGGGCTACCCGACTAAACTGTTGATTTGGCGGAAGGGAGCATTACATGTAATAAAAGAACCAGAAGAAGCGAGGAACAAATTAAAAGAATGGGGAATGTTAACAACACAGAATGGCAATTCAAATAAAGCAGAAAAAATAATACAAGCACAATGGACGGTTTCTGGCACACCTGGTTATAAAAAGCTTAGATGTTGCAGAAATTTTCTTTTATAAAAATTCTTTTTTTTTAATAGATATCTATGATCTCACTTTACTTTAATTAAAGTTGACTATAGCAAATTAAGTAGTATGCCAACACCAGTTTAATGTGCATAGAATTAGTGGCCTTTTGCTCCCTGCAAGTAGTGGTGGGGCTTCAAGGGTTTCAAGACGAACAAAATACTAGCGCTTGAAAAGAATAATAAAGAAACAATAGTTGGTTTTTGTTTTTGTTTTTTTTCCTTCTTTTCTCTCTCCTTCCCTTCTGTTTTTTTTTTCTCCGTTATTAAGATTGATGTAAATAAATGCAACAGTTACAAATATAGATTTATAGTAAACCTTGGGTAACCCTTGGGTAACAGTTACAAATACAAATTTAAAATAATAGCTTGGGTAAAACAAAAAGGAAAATATAAAAATTAGGTATATTTAGTAATAGATTAATTATAATTAAAAAGTGAGAGAGAGAGGGAAGGGGGGGGGAGAGGGGAAATGTGTATGAAAGCTTTTTTTTGGTTTTGACATTTGCTACTAGCTTGGCCTCGCATTGAGTGAGTCGTTTTACTCGCCCCCTGGCCGTTACAGGTAATATGGGTATCCCTGAACACGCCATTAATTTATCCTTTTTTAATGAGGGTGTATATGTACTTGATGGTTTTTTTGGTGGTTTTTCTTTCTTGGTTGTGATTTTTTTTTTCCAATTGTGTTTTATTTTGTATTTTTTATTATTTGAAGTCAGAGAGTATTGCTGGTTATTCTAGTTTTCTTTCTCTCAAGCGGAAGCACAGCATAAATATTAGGAATGCCCAGGTAATTAATAGTGACTTAGGCCCAAATATGGTAAAAGTGTTAAGTGTTAGAAAGATGCAACTGAAAAATAAAAACACATAAAACGTATCTATGGATACAATATTTAGAATATTTAACATGAATGCTAATGGATTAAATAGTCCATATAAGAGACGGTTGGTGCATGAGGAATTGAGGAAATCTAAGGCAGCTGTAATATGTTTATAGGAAACATACTTTAGATCTCAAGAGGCCTTTAGATAAAAAAGAAGACAATACCCACAGGAATTTCATGCATATTCAGCTAATAAAACTAGTAAAGGAGTAGCAATTTTAGTACATGCAGATTGGTTTTTTTTAAGTGAATATACAATATACAGATGAGGCGGGACGATTATTAATATTAGTAGGCTCCTTGAATGGGATTGAAATTACATTGGTCTCTTTATATGCACCAAATACTTTCCAGATAAAATTTATAAAGGCAGCATTAAAAAATATTTTGGAATTGCGTGTGGGCCATTTGATAATATGTGGCGATTATAAGACAACTCTAGATCCAACACTGGATATTTCTTGAACAGAAGAAAAAAGCCCTCATCCCTTGGCCATTAGTAATAGTGAGAAACTAAGGAAATTGATCAATAATTACGATCTATATGACACCTGGCGATGTCTCTATCCATCGGGTAAAGATTATACGTTTTATTCTTCTGCACATATGACATACTCAAGGTTAGATATGTGCATAGTAGATAAACCTACTTTGAATAATATATTAGAAGTGCAAATCGGCCTTAGAACTTGATCAGACCATTCACCGGTTATAGTTAAATTTCAAGCTAAATACCTGGGACGGGGAACGGGGTCGTGGAGAATGAACGAGGCAGTGTTGGATGATGATAATAAAATTTTTAGAAGCTAAGCAGGCACTCATTAAATATTTTCAGGAAAATGACAAGTATGATATAGCAGCCTCCTCGTTATGGTTGGCACAAAAGGCTGTAATAAGGGGCTTTTTTTTATAAAATCAGGGGCTAGCAGTAAAAAGAAAATGGATGCTGAACGTTTAAGATTACTTCGGGTACTATCTAAATTGGAAGAGGAAAATAAACTTAAACCAAATAGATTGCATGGTAGCCAAATAGCTAAAGTAAGAAAGGAACGCAATGTATTGGCATTAGCAGAAACAGAAAAATATATGAGAGCATTAAAATTGAAATTTTATATTCACGTCAATAAAGCAGGAAAAATGTCAGCTAATATGCTAAAAACAAATTATCTTCAAACAAAAATCCCCTATATGATCTCGATGAATAATTGTAAATTATTTAACCCAAAAGACATTGTAGCTGAATTAGCAAGTTATTATAGGAAACTTTATAATTTAACAGAAGACTCAAATATATTACAGCCTTCTAGCTATGAAATAGAGAAATTTTGGGAGGAAATAGATCTTCCTAAAATTTCAGTGAGTCAACAACAGATGTTGGTGGAGCCATTTACAGAAAACGAAATAAGCAAAGCTTTATTGGCTCTTCCCAAACATAAAGCATCAGGGCCAGATGGTTTTTCTAACTATTATTATATCAAAATGGAACCGATCTTGACAACATTTCTTACGAATCTTTTTAATAGCTTTAAAACACCAAGTGCGATACTGCCGGAAATGTTAGAGGCATTTATAGTAACCCTTCTTAAGCCTGGTAAATCACCAACAGAACGCGCCAACCTCAGACCCATTTCACTCTTAAATTTAGATATAAAAATATATGCTAAAGTATTGGCATCTCGAATAAAACCGATCCTATTGGGGCTTATTTCAGAGTTGCAAGCTGGTTTTGTTTCAGGTAAACAAGTAGAGGATAATACAAGACATTATATTAATCTTATAGAATGGGCAAGTATTAATAATTATCTGGGGATTTTGCTTGCTTTGGACGCTGAAAAGGCATTTGATCGTTTGAATTGGGGTTATATGGAGCATGTCCTCCAGAAATACAATTTCCCACAATATTATGGCATTATACTCAAAACCATCAGCGAAGGTTATGAATACTGGTTTTATATCCTCTAAATTTGAAATCTCAAATGGAACACGCCAGGGGTGCCCACTTTCCCCATTAATTTTTATAATAACTTTAGAGCCCTTGATTAGACACATAAAACAACATGCTGGTATATGTGGGTCAAAAACCCCGATAGGGGAATAAAAATTAGCTCTTTTTGCTGATGATGCACTTTTATTTGTATCAAAACCTAAAGAATCATTACCGTATTTAGTAAAACTGTTGGAAAGATATAGCATGATCTCCTAATATAAAAATAATGTTAAAAAAAAAAACAGGCGTTACCGCTGGGTGTACCTAAAGCGGAGATAAATCAATTAGCAGGTACTTACTCGTTCGATTGGCGCAAAGATTTTCTAACATACCTGGGGATAAAACTTACTAAAACGAGCTCTCTCTTAATTAAGCACAATCATATTCCTGTATTACATAAATTAAAAGATCAGCTAAAAAACTAGGGGGCTTTAGGGACATCTTGGTTAGGACGTGTACATACAATTAAAATGATGACCTTACCCCATATATTGTATCTTTTTCGAACTATTCCTATGGCTGTGCCAAAAAATTTATTAAAAAAATGTCAACATATGTTTAACTCATATATATGGGAAAAAAAACGCCAAGGGTGGCAGCTAGGCTTACAGAGCTTCCATATCTACAAGGCGGATTGGGCATTCCTAATATTATTAAATATTATCAGGCATCTATGTTGTCCTATGCTTTGGCAGTACTTTTCAGTTTAAATTCACCAGTATGGTTAAAACTGGAACAAGCTTGCGCTAAACCCTATTTAATAGAAAAGCTTTTATGGAAGACCTTAATGAATGGGTCAATAGTAGTGATGTCCCGAACAGTTCGCCGAACGGTTCGCGAACGGTTCGCCACGGACTCATCATTGACTAAACTTTGACCCTGTACCTCACAGTCAGCAGACACATTCCAGCCAATCAGCAGCAGACCCTCCCTCCCAGACCCTCCCACCTTCTGGACAGCTCACTAAGAATGCAGCTTCACAATGAATGTAAAATGGATGCTGTCCAGGAGGTGGGAGGGTCTGGGAGGGTCTGCATTGCTCAAAATTGGAAAAAAAGAATCCCACCAAATATCCTGGAAGTGCAGGAAAGAGTAGACAAGACGTATCAATATGAGAGAATAGTAAATAAAATAGAAGGAAGAGAAGGTGGCTATGAAAAAGCATGGCAAGATTAGTTAGCATATAGGTGTAAGGTATAAATAGAGGTTATAGCAAATGGAGGAATAGACTAAAACAGATATGAGGTTAAAGCGTGTACATTATTGCATATTAATGAATAATTGATAGGGTCTGACTGCAAAGCTGAAAGATTTAAATAAAAAACTGTTAAAACAGGACGAATATGCTGGGCATTCCGCTTGTGAGTAAGAACTAGTTGTCAGTTACAATTATTTTTACTTTGCACAATAGCAAAGAAAAGCAAAATTTAATTTATTTTATTTATGCATTTTTATTTTATTTGATTTAATTATTGTGTTTTATTATTGTTTATAATTTATGTTGTTTTTTCTGTGCATGTAAGAAATGAAATTAAAAAAATTAACATTGAAGTTGTTACAGTGCAAGGAGGGGCCAGACGCCATCTTATCTAAAGAGGTTAATCTGCTAACCAAAGTCTAGATGACAGCGCCGCTGATCACTCTGTTCGTCTACTTCCTCTGATTGAAGCCTCGGACTGGGATCTCGGCATAGCGTCCTCTTCAATCATTAGTCTCGGCCGTCTCCCAGACTTCGAGGTTAAACCGTACGGTTTTCTTACATGCATGTATTACATCATATGCAGGGATGCTATAAAACATGCAATCTGTTCTTCAAAATAAAACTAAAGAATTATGGTTTTCCTTTAAATGCTTTGACTCAGATTAGGAACTTCATATTTTTGGAAACAATATTTATGATTATGAACAGAAATAGGCAACACCTGGGTCTTAGGCTCCTGTTTCTTAGATTAATATTCTTCTGGAAAAAAACTGAGCTCTCACCGATTCCTGATTAATCTTCTTCTTTTTCACTGTGTCATTTAATAAAAATGCACAGCTTTCAAAGAGATTCTGCAGGACTTTCTTACTTTACTGTCTCTGAAACTGTTGCATTTTCTTTTCAGAATCCTTACCCCAATATATGTATTGTTATACTGGCTGCTGGGTTAGGTGAACTCTGGCCTTTGTCTTTTCCCCCAGGATACCATGGGTACGAGAGTCAGTCAGGCTCAGGACCTGGAGACAGGGGAATTGCTCACATTATATGGAGTTGACTAGGTTTGGCTTACTGTAGTACTCCAGCTGGTTCACACTAAGAAGCGGCTCCCTCGATGCTCCAGTAAACTGCCATAAAAGCATTGTCAGCACCCCAGCAATTAAAACACATTCTCACATTCTTCATTTTTTAAAATTTTAGGTAACTTTAGCCTGGGTTACATGGGGAGCAGGAAGTAAAAGTCTAGATAAGTTCCTGAAACCTGAAACCAGGTGGCCCTTCAAACTCAAGAGGCATTTCAGCCTGGCGTCAAGCACCAGGTACACAGACAACCTCTCAGCAAGCTTCCAACTTACTGGATAATACAGTGAGCACTGCTAAAACCTTCCCTGCATGGTCATATTGCCAGCCGCACAGTGTGAGCGCATCTTATGAAGAGCTTGCGATGTGCTGCCTGATCACCTTCCCTGGTGTCCAGAACACCAGGAAACAAAATCGGGACAGCATCCTGAAATAGTGACTGTTCTGCTGAGTGCAGGACAGTTGGGAAGCCTGCTTTTGTGTGCTTGTGCACTAGCAGGAGGTCACTGGCGCTAACTTACCTTTAGGTAAAAATATGGAAATTTCTCAAGCCGTTTTGTGAATGGGGAGCTACTGATTGGCTTAGAGTGTCAGTTGACTCTCTCAGCCAATCAGCAACGTCCGTGTCGAGGCTTCCTGTTTCACAAATTGGAGAGAAGTGGAAGGAAAGTGCTAGATTCAAGACTTTGGGGTAATCCTGCGGCACTGATCTTCCTGGCACCATCACAACTTTATTCCAATGAAGTTACAATGGAGCTCAGACTGTTCCTTTCGGTTAACTCTATTCGGTTCCATCAGAAGGTCTGATGCACACAGAAGAATAATGCTGTATTTTTATAATGGGCCTTTATACTATTATATATATTTATTTCTCTAGTTTGAGATATTTTACAAAGCACTGGAATATAATCTTTCCATTTTCTTTTTGCTGCCCACAGCCTGTGGGATAAAGCAAAGAGCAATTTAAAAAAATATATTTTTAAAGCACAATGAAAAATTGTACTCATTTAGTTTGAACCCCTGAAGTTACAATTGAAGTCCATGAATTATTAACCTTTTGTCAATGTTTTTCTTTTTTTAATATTATTTATTGCAAAAGAAATCAAACAGTGTGTCCCTATACAAAAAAATAATTACTAAAACGTAAAAGGTAAACAATACAGAATTCTTTAAACCCATGTTTCGATAAAAGGTACATTTAAAACGTTTCTTTAAGATATGCCATTTTCAAAGGCTGCTAATCACATCCTACGCCCAGATGCTGTGAATCATACCTACTCTGTTAGTCAAGAAGCAAAGCTTTCACGGGGACAAGAAGTATCCATCCTGTAAACAAGTATTTATAGCAGTCATGGGGCAAACATTTACTCTGCAAAAACATCAAACAATCTGTGCTTGGATACATCCAAACTGTATAGTCACAAAATCATTTGCGCTAATGGGCTCTTATTATGCAATCAATCTCTCAAAATCCCAAACTACCTACATATTAGCACACCTCTCAACTGTTCCTATTTAGGAGGAACTGCCCAAATATCCCATGTCCATCTTTTCTATTTTAATGTCCCTCTTCTCTAGCAGGTCCATATCTCAGTTTCGGATGTAGGTTGCCCAGGGCCTTAGGCAGGGTGCCAGATTGAGGACCTCTCCTAGAGCCCTGGGCTCTGTTTTGTGTGTAGTGGTTGGGTGTGAGAGCTGTATGAGAATGAGAGGCTAATTCTGTGTGTCTGTGCTGGTTGAGTGTTTTGTGTGGTGGCTGCATTATGTGTGTAAGGGAGTCCGAGTGTTGTGTATGGATATGTTTTGCCCCCTACTGTTTATCTTCCCTACGGGTCTTCTGGAGTGTTAACAGGATCCTTGGTGATCCAGTGGAGAGTGAACTGGATCTCTGGTGGTCTAGTGGGGGAGCTCCTTAGTCTGCATCAATATCAGATTCAGACCGAGGGATCTGCACCTGATATTGGTACAGAGCACAACTCTTTCTGCAGCGAAGTGAAAGGGCAAATAACTGAGCAAGTTGGACAGCCTCACCCCTGGCCAGATCTCCACTCGTACCCCTAAAATGAAAGTGTCCCTCTTTGGCTATTTGAAATGTTGGCAGGTATGTGATTAGTCTTGCAAGGTTATTCACTAAACTCTGTATTTTAAGGAATTAAATAAAATTGAAAATTGAGTCTAAAACATCTGAACGGGAAACAAATGTTGTCTCGTTTTTGCAATTGAAAGGATTAAAATTATTAGATGATGCCATAAAATGATGTATAGGGAAAAAAACATTTAATTATGGGAAGGAATTGGCTCCCCAATGTTTCAAAAACATAACATACAGGGATATAATTTCTAATTAGTGGGGTAATAGCTGCTTGATCCAAGGTGACATCTGACTGCTAATTTGGGGTGAAGAAGGAATTTTTTCCTAGTTTGTTGCAATTGGAAGGCTGAACTTGATGGAAGCAAGTCTCTTTTCAGCTATGTTACTATATGTCACAGAAAGCTGCCAACACGGCAGACCTTGCCGAGACGTGCCTAGCGGATGTCTGATGTCAGAGCAGGGCAAGTCCTCTTGGCCACTCAGTCAGTAGTACCGATGTACGATCGCAGCAGCTGACACCATGTTAAAATATGTTCAAGTTCTGTGAACTATTATACAAAGCTAAGATCCATGCCCTTTATTAAAAAGTCAGGAATAAAGTAGGCTAAACAGTCAAGGACGGATTTTCCTGGTACTAAAAAGCTGCTTTAATAATCTGGGCATGGTATGGAATTCTATGTATTTATTTACCATTATTTATTTTCTGTTTGTGCATGGCATTCAGCGTCTCCAACTCCAAGTCACCTGCATTCTTTCACCTACCACTTTAACAGCCGAGTTTATGCATGGGCTAAATGTAAAGCTACAAACTACTTTTTCCTTTCCACTGTAACTCTTCCAGTCTGTCAATATCTGAATAGAGCAGCAGGATTGTAAATATATATGACTTTGGTCTATCCACAATATAGAAGATCCATTATGAATCAAACTACAAAAGAAGATTCTTTGTATTCATTTGTACATTGTATGTATTTTACCATTTTTATTTATCCATTTTTGTTACAACTACTATGTGTAACAGAAAATGCTCTTCCTGGTTCTATTTCAGACGCTAGGTAAGATATCATACAATCTCTAAAACATATAATATTTTTTTTTTCTGTAGTGTACGTATTAATAAAAACTGAATTTATAAATATGTATATTGTAAAATTGTAACGAAATGTAAAAAAAACAAAAACCCCAAAAACATGGCAGTGAACAGATTAAAAGTCTTCTTTTTTATGTTAACTTGATTAACATCAACCCTAATTAACCCTTTGCGTTTCATAGAGAAATAATATTTCTTGCATAGATAAATCTAACACCCTTCGGGAGCAGTTCCCTAAGGGCAGCTAGGTGAGAAAACACCAAGAGCCCAATTTGCAGGATGAGTTGTCATGATCGTAAATGTAATTTCCTGGTGATTGCTGTCGACTTGCTTGTAAATACTGTGAAATTAACAGACCTCGCACTACTATCCTGGGCTGATAACCACAAGGCCATGCCACTTGCTGTCAGATTCTTATAAAACCCGCTGCGTTCCCTCCTTTTAAAAGAACTGATTCTATCATTTGGTCGCCCATCAGTTGTGAGAAAAGGCAGTTTTATTTTCCACTCTTAGAAATATCTTCAATTGATGTCAATTTCCGAGGAATCCTACTTGGTAAAACATTTATTGTCAAAGGGGATAACCCTTTATTTACGTAGGTTCCAGCCTTAAAAATTTTGCCTTCTAGACATAAGAGAGATACAAAATATTTAACACTTTCGACTTGTTTATGTTTCTTGTAAAAAAAATTTGCACAAGCATTGAATTTAATTTTGATTTTTGAATTGGCCAAAGAAAGGTTTCATTAAAATAACCATGTCATTTTATTGAAGTGGTTATGGATTCCCCACCGGTATTGTTGTGTCAAAGTGTTTTAAAATGGATTAACATTGAATAAGAGTCCCCAGGCACCCACTTCAGCCATTTGAAAACAGTTTAACAGGAGAATCTAGGCATTATGAGCACTTTAATGAGATGAGGTAGTTAAAGGATGCAGTGTCCCTTTAATACAATTTGATATAAAGTGGCCAAATGTTCTATCACTAGCAGTAGCGTTCATTTACGTCCTGATACCATAGACTAAAAATAATTTTGATTGGCTGAACAATCAGCAAATCAAAGCGCATCTATGAATTAAAATGTGCTAATTAGTGTTTCCTTCTGTCATTGTCTATCTTCCTGTCTGTCTGTCTATCCACCCATCTCTCTAGGCTTCTTGCAGCAGAGTAGGTAAATCCTATAAGTATTCCAAAGTCTTCCATTGTACTATTTCATACAAACTATTAAAATAATTAAATGCATAATGTATTTCAACTTATGACATTTATTGACAGTATACTCACCACACGATGGATTCTAGGCCTCTGTAGTTAGAAAAATAAAAGTAGACACTCACAGCCCTCAATGCATGTCATGTACGCGGTGAATAACAAGGCCATAAAAGCTCAGTGTATAAAGCTGGCTGAAGCTTTTAGCATTCCTCTCCTCGACTGAACCCAAAAATGTAAAAAAAAAAAGGTAGGAATAGCAATTGTCAAAGAAAATGCCATTACAAGAAGCGTTACCAGTATTTGCAGATTCTGTCCCTTTTTAACTCAAATATCAAATTCTGCATTAATTGCATTAAAGCGGCACTGTCATGGCTGAATCCCGTTTGTTTTTTTTAAACCCCCTCCTGACTCCACTACATCTAATTGTCCCCCTAGTTACCCCTAAATGTCCCTAAGCCCCACCATATTACCTATTTTTTTCATCTTTATTTTGTGCCCGGACCTAGATTCTGGGCGCTGCCATCTTTGTGTGGGTAGATGAAGTTCATGTGGGACACGTCATCTGCCCACACTAGATAGCACTGTGAAATTCCTGCACATCCCCAGTTGAACAGGAATTGCGTCTATTCATTCGTCAGAAAGACGAATTAATTAATAGAAATTTAGACCTCTTTGTTCGTTCCTTCATTTTATTACAGTGAGGGAGCTACCTGCTCTCAGCACCCTCCTTGTAATATGTAAAGATAGAAGCGGCAGGGGTCCCCAAGACCCTAGTCACCCCCTCATCCAAAAATAATGTAATAAATTCCTACCTACTCCCCTCACCCTAAAAATAGTGAGGGGGGGGGGGACAATAAAACAAAATACCTGTAAATAAAACAAACTTACCATTTGATGTCTTCTTTTTTCTAAAAAAACAATTTTTTCAGACACAAAAAAGGCCAAATAAAAATCCATAATACCCGTCGTACTTTGAACATAAAATAAAAAATGCGACAAAAATAAATAAATCTCTACGGTAAAAAAAGAATCCATCTTCACCCGGCGAGGGCACTGTGCAGACTGAACTCTGCAGGGCAGGGAAAGGCTTATAAATCCTTCTCACGCACTACAATTAAGCCAACCAATCAGAGTGCTCTGACAGGTAAATGAAGAGACTGACATGTAAGTTTATAAATTTGTGAGGGGGTGACTAGGGGCTTGGGGACCCCTAGTTACCTGGGGGGGTTACATTTAGCCCCCACCTGCCGCCCATGGGTGTGGCCAGGGGGAGGACAATAGGTCCCCCCTTATTGTAATTTAAGGCCCCCACCCACTGTTCATGGGTGGGGGCCTGGAAGGAGGGCAATAGGTCCCCCGCTTATTGTAATTTAGGGACCCCACCCACTGCTCATGGGTGGGGCCGAGAAGAGGACAATATGTCCACCCCTTATTGTAATTTAGGGCCCCCACCCGCCGTTCATGGTTGAGGTCCGGGGGGGAGGGCAATAGGTTCCCCCACCCCCATTTTCATTCAGGGCCCCCACCAGTCGCTCATAGGTGGGGGCTGGGGGAGAGGACAATAGGTCCTCCCCATTTTCATTTAGGGCCCCCACCCATCACTCATGAGTGGGGGCCGGTGGGGAGGACAATAGGTCCCCCTTTAGTTTAATAGCCCTCACTCGCGCGGCACGAGACATTAGGGTTATTTATTTTTTACAACAGTTTAGTAGACATGCCCCTAATCATGGTATAGCGAGTAGGGGCAGAATCTACTAATACTAAGTAATATTTACTTAGTATTTGTAAATTTGGCTGAAAGACCAATTTAGGTCTTTCCGCCTTTTGGTAGATAGCTCCCTGATACCGTGGGAGCCGCGGCACGCATCGGATCTGAATTTCAGTGATTCGAATGGAATTCCGATCCGAACAAAGTCCAGAATTGCATCCTAACATGAATGGAGAAACTGTTCTCATTCTGTTGGGACGAAATTCGTCAGTTTTGCCGGCGTTCTGTCTAAGTGACAGGACATTCGGGAAAAGTGAAAGGAGTCTTGGTGGGAACAGGGAGCAAAGCTTAGAATTGTGGGAAAATTTCTCTGACAACCGGAAATGAAGCACACTTTGCTCCCCCGCTGGTCAGAAATGAGGCGTAGGAAGCCTCCATAAGACAAAATAGTCCCTACTTTGGCTTATGTTTTAAAGAAAACTAGAGCAGACAGGGAGAAATGAAGAACAGATCCTGACAGAGGGAGAGAAGAGGAATCGATTGGGGAAAGGTAAATTTGGCTTGACAGTGCCACTTTAAGTGTTTTTGCTAACAAACCTTCTTTCAAGAAGAAATAAAAAACATATTCATTGTGAAAACACAGTGTTATTGCTCTAATTCATTGAAAACCAGAGAAGCAGAGAAGCTTTCAAAGTGGTCTGCACTTACCAGTGGCGCAGACCACACACTCCTTATAAGCAGTGCTGTGCCTGTCCCAACTGCTGCCCCCCTGTCATGGCTTTGCTGGCCTTGCAGGAAATTCAGCAGTGCTTGCATTGAGCTAACCAGACACTAGGGGTAGCTGAATCTTTTCAGCCATTTCCTGTAGCTCTCATGATTTTATATGGGATTGCTGAGCCTCGTGCTAGACAAATGTTTATGCAGTAGTTATCTTTGTGAAAATACACAAATAAAGCTGCAGCACAAGGTTATATAACATGTATCCAACTTGTGGGTTAGCTCCATTAAAAGTTCTTATACGGCCAAGAGTGACCTATTTTCTCCCATGACATTTAGGAGTCGGGGTAAGTTTTCCAAACAGCTGCAGTTATAATCAAAGGAAAAATGACTGGCTTTCTTCTCTCCCCTCTACAGTGCATCCTCGCAGGATAATCCACTTTATCCATTGCAATGCATCTACCTCTTCCCTGCATCATCAGTCCATCCATAAAATCTCTGCCAGGCTAATACACTTTACCCATTGCTCCTTATTGCTGCCTCTATATGTGAGTCCCTTCACTGGCTCCCCCTTCACAACAGAATTAAATAAAACATTCTCACCCTATTCTACAAAGCCCTTACTAGCACTGCTCCCCACTACCTGTCCTCACTAATCAATAAAGATATTCTAGCCCGCCCCCTAAGATCTAACAATGACCTGCTCCTTGCATCCTGTTATAATTTATTCCCATGCTAGACTGCAGGACGTCTCTCGTGTGGCACCAATTCTCTGCAACACACTTCCCCACGCTGTCAGACTTCCTCCTAGTCTGCCTTCCTTTAAGCACTCCCGAAAGACATACTTGTGCAGGGAAGCCTACCACTCAGCTCAGTGACTAACGCATTCCACAATAAGTGCCCACCTCTTACTCGCCAATAACATCATCCTCACCTTGGCATTCCTCACCTTCTATCCATCTATATTGTAAGTTCCCACTGAAATAGGGCCCTAAACTTCTCTTTTATTTTTTTGTCATATTTTGTATATTCTCAGATGTACTATACCATTTGTCATCTTACTCTCACACACTGAGCCCATGTACATCTCTGTGAAACATCAGAGCTTTATAAATAAAGTATAATGATAATACAGTGACGGGGACCTCCTTGCACCATAACTCACGCAAGGATCATACGCTGTTACTGTTCTTAATGTATCGCTTCAAGTAGTCCTTATAGTGCTCCTATATTTGTTGCAAAATAATACTCTTTAAAAAAAAGAGTTAGTACTTCTTCCCACAATCAAAACTGGAGACATCTTTGAAGATGCGATGCCACTTTATGGCCATGTGCACCAGGCTCTGTGTGATGTCAGATGGGGAGGGTGTCTTCTCGCTCTCTGTTAAAAGAAAAAGTCTAACGAGCACATAATGTTATGAAAAATAGATAAATTATGCTTTTTGTGCTTTATGAAAGAACTTGTTCTAAGCTCTCTGTTCACACATTATTGTAACGAAAAGGTGACAGTCCAGGATATTTTGTATTAATAAAAGTTAGGTTGATATGAATTATTTTGAAAGCAATTTTCTGTCAGGGAATAAGATGCATTATTTCCCTTTCAAAGAGGTGGTGCAATTACTGTCCATTTGGTAAACGTGTTTAGAAATTAGGGTGAAAATGGGACGAGAAGAGGGAAGTACACATGTACAACATTCTAAACTTCCACAATGGTTCTGTCCTGAATTCAGTTATTTATATCCTGGGCGTCATTCAGTTTCATCAAGATTTTAATAAAAATAATGGTGTCCCCAAATGTACCATAATACTTGTTTTAAAAAAACAACATCAGGCCACTGCAATTTCCAACAGAAATGTATGGGACAGAAAAAAGTAAAATCCATTTAATATGCTTCTCATAATAAAGAATAATCTGAGTTATAATCCACAGAATCTTCAAGGCAGCCACTAACCTCAATTGTTTTTAACTCTAAGTCCCCACATCCCTACATCCTGCAACCCTAATCTTAAACCCTAGACATAGCCCTCTTGGTGTCATTTAAACAAAACACTCCCCACTCCGGGCTGTCATAAACATATTGTTTTGACCAGCCAGCCATGAATAAATCTGCATAACTAGGGGCAAACCTGGACTCCATAGCCTTACCCTGTCGTTGCAAATGAAATTTGGAATTAAAAAGGAAATAATTATTATTTAAAATCCTTCAATACTCTTAACCAACTAATCGATATGGTCTTATTGTAAATTCACCTAACGTATCCAAACATTGTTTAATTGTGCTACAGCCTTGACTATGTGGGAGATGCATTAATTATCATCAAAGCTGTAATAACTAGCCACTGTTTCTAAATCTTCTCCATTGTATTAATATAACGGACTTAAACTTTAAGTATATCTACTCAACCTCTAGAATTACCTTAACCCCTTCAGGACAGAGTCAATAGTGCACGTTCTGATCAAAACAAAACGTAAACAAAACCTGGAATTTGCGCTATATGTCTTTTCAACCATAATTCACCTCTTTCATATTAAGTGCCCTCACACTTATTATATATCATTTTGTTCAGGAGAAACAGGGCTTTAATTTCATATAAACTATTCATATATGAAACATAGCTTATGTATAAAATAAAATAAAAAAACATGAGAAATTAAGATTTGAAAAAAAAATTGTAGTTCTGTTTTAGCGGTAAATGTCATGATATTATTCACTTTTACTGCAATAAAATGCACATATTTGTATTCAGCAATGTCTCGCGAGAAAACAGTACCCCCCCATTAGCAGGTTTTATGGTGTTTTGGAAAGTTACAGGGTCAAATATAGCACATTCCCTTTTTCACTTTTTTCACATTAAAATGTGTGGTAGCCCAGGAATGAGAATTACCTCCATGATGGCATACCATTTGCAAAAGTACACAACCCAAGGTATTGCAAGTTAGGTATGTCCAGTCTTTTTTAGTAGCCAGTGTTTATGACTATGTTGCTACTATAAATGACTGGACATACCCCATTTGCAATACCTTAGGTTGTCTACTTTTGCAAATGGTATGCCATCATGTGGATAATACTCATTCCTTGGCTACCATACGGTCTCAAATGCAACATTATCAAACTGGCAAATTTCAATGTGAAGAAAATAAAATGCAAGCCTTATATTTGACTCTCTAAATTTCCAAAAGACCATATAACCTGTACATGGGGTTACTGTTATACTTGGGAGACTTCACTGAACACAAACATAAGTGTTTCAAAACAGTAATACATATTACAACAATAATAGTGTCAGTAAAAGTGCTGTTCGTGTGTGAAAAATGCAAAAAACTTCACTTTTACTGAATATATCATCATTGTAATACAATTTATCATTTTGAAACACTAATTTTTGTGTTTAGCAAAGTCTCCCGAGTAAAACAGTACCCCCCATGTACAGTTTTTATGGTGTCTTGGAAAGTTACAGGGTTAAATATAGTGCTTGCGAATTACATTCTCTGCACTGTCTGCCTGGGTTGTCAGGCACGTCAATCGAATTTTAATTAATTAAATCACATAATTATGTTAAAAGATTACTTAAGCATACACGTAGAATTTTTATATATATACATATATATGTATTTAAATTCTACGTGTACACTTATGTAGTTATTTATGTAATTATATATATTTATCTGTATATATATATATTTGCGGTTATTTGTATTTTATATATAGATAGATAGATATAGAATGTCATTCTAAGTGTATTTTGTTACCAATATATATATATATATATATTAATAGCAAATTACAGTTAGAATGAAATTACATATGTATATATAATTTATTTTAAAAAAATGTAAAATATTTTCATTATTTTATTTATTTATTTATTATTGTAATTATACGTGTATATAAATATAAAATATATATAGATGTATTATATATAATATATATATATATCTTATGTATATGTAACGTCATTCTAAGTGTATTTTAATACTAATATATATACTTATATTAACATTAAAATACATTACGTATCACGTTACATATATGTAAGATGAAATGTCAGACAGTCCCCCTGCTGGTAGGAAGTATAAAAAAAAATTAATTAAACATGTTTAAAATAAATTACAAGTATATATATATATATATATATATATATATATATATATACATACATATACATATATACACACATATACACACATATATATATATACTTGTAATTTATTTTAAACATGTTTAATTAATTTTTTTTATACTTCCTACCAGCAGGGGGACTGTCTGACATTTCAGACAGTCCCCCTGCTGGCAGATCCACAGCCAGCTATAGGGGGCCATGTGATCGCTCTTTGAGAGCGATCACATGGCCTCCAGGGGCCTGATTTGCCGTGGGAGGGCTGCCTGGGCTGTCAGGCAGCCCTCCAGAAGAGGATCGCGGTGGAGGTAAGTAAATCCTGGCTCCTGGGGCTGTAAGCCGTTACGGCTTTAAAGCCCATTTAAATGGGGACGGCATAGAACGCTGTAACGGCGTTAAGGGGTTAATTTACATAAAACTTGAAATCTATAAAAAAAAAAAAAAAACAATCGCAACATAAAATTTCACTGTATATCTGTTAAAACCACAAAACATGAATGTCAGTGGAAGCACCCATCTTAACTATTAGAAACATGATCTAAATACTTATTTGCTCCCATAAGTTTGCCCTTCTCCTTTGGAAGCAGCTGACTGGTCCTGACAGCTGCAGAGGAAGAACTGTACTGATGAGAAGTAAGTGTCACGTATTCATCCGCACATAAAAGTGTGGTTAATGGCATTTACCTTCCTGACAGGAAAAGTTGTGCTGAGCAGCAATCATGCACATGGAAATCTGGTAATTGCTTTTGGGGTCAAAGGCCGGTTACAGCCAATCAGATCCACAGGAGGGGTATTTAAACCCAATGTCGTGGTTTCATCCTGATGGTAATCCGAGCATGCGTTCCTGATCTTAATTTTCTGGTATTTGACTTTGGCTTCGTTTTGACTTCCCTGAATTCTGGCATCCTTGACTTTTGGCTTTCCCTCATCTTTGTGTCTGATTCTGTATCCCTGACCTCGGCAAGAATTTTGACTATTCTGGGATACGTTAAGTCTGGCCATTCTAAGGTCCGGTTATACGTTATCCTTAGTCCTAGGTGTGACAGAGTTCTGCGTGCTGGATCAACTTGCAATCCTGACAGTAAGTACTTGTTACATGTTATCAAAATTCCAAACTCAACTCTGATGTCACTAATGTGTCAACCAAACATTTCTAGAACAATTACGCTAATTAAACACGGTAAAGCACACACTTTGAGTAGTTTTAAGAAAAAGATTTAATGATGATAAAAGCTCTGTAGGTGACAGATTCTCTTTAATAACCTACACATACTTATCAATGTTCCTTTCCTACTGAAGACTATAAAGTGGTTTGTCAAAAGTCACTGCAGATTAAAATGTGCAGTATTGAGAAAAGTGTATTCATTTTGCTTAAGGACATAATGGGTCGATTTAGAAAACAAATATGATGCACAATGTAAAGAGCACATGGCTCAAAGTATGCAAATAGTGGGGGATTAAATAGATGCTACAGGATGCAAAACACACATGTACTCAACAACATCTGACTTTACTGCACATTGCATTTATACTGTTTGCGGTAAATCTAAATTTAAACCTCGTAAACAGAGATTTTAAAATGTTTATGTCATTGATTCTTAACCCCTGAATTATGACCCAAATTACGGTCCTCAAGCTATTTTATTGGGTCCCCAATGGTTGGAATATGTGACATTGTATTGATCATGTTCTGTGCAGCTTCCTACAAAAAAAAATAAAAATAATAATTACTGTAGCAGTGCTTCCTTCAACACTGAAAATCGCCTAATGAAGGGACTTTGCAGAATTAATTTGACTACATATTATGTTTCAAAGAAAGAATTAGTCACTTATCAAATTTAATCATTTAACAATGGATTGCCAAACTTAAGCCAGGTATAAAAGAATTGGCCTTCTTCTTTCTAAACAAACACGGATTACATTTAAATGTGGCTTAAAAAAATTAAAATATATATATTTTTTATACTCACTTCAAGTTTATTAACTAAATCTGAAGATAAAATAAGAAACCTGGAATAGTCAACATGCTCAGCTATATTCACAACTTGGTTAATTGGCTAAAAAACACAATTTTCACAGTTTTGCTAATACTAACCTTTCACATCAAATGCAAAATAAGAAAAAAAACTCAAAATTGATTCATGTATCGGCCCTATAACAATGATCTCCACAAAATGTGAAAATGGCTCTAAAATATTTACACTCAATGAATTGAAAAAATCACTAACAATGTTACAAGCAGCAACTTTATTAAGTGCAACAGTTCAAAACACTCTTAAACCAAATACCATACATAAATTATGCGCTGTCCTTTTATATTTCATTAATCTGTATTTGTGATAAGCAAATCACAAAATATTCCCGGCATAGCGATGTTTAAAATAAAGTGCTTTTCAACATCTAATTAAGTGCACCGTGACTTTAAATACAAAAAAAGAATTGACTGATTTCACCAAATTAATTATCACACAGACACTCACAGTAAAAAATGGCCAATAATTGATGCAGTCAGATAGTACATATATCGTAAAAAATCACTCGCAAGCATAGAGCAGGTCAAGACTGCTCAAGCTATAAAGGTTCCAAACATCCGGCTCTCATATGATGTTGTAACTACATATGGCCCAGCTGACAATGGATACCTGGGGTCTCCCTGATACATTCATGGAGTTAACCCTGCTTGCACCAAACCTTTAAGATGTCTCATTCTGTCCTAACAGCGTTAAAGTCCACTATTTTGAGGATGTCACTGAATGTCCTAACATCATTAGGAGGTTAAAGGGATACTGTAGGCCCCCAGACTACTTCAGCTCATTGAAGTGGTCTGCATGCAAGCACCCATCACCCTTAACATTGAGCATGTAATTACTGCAAAAATTAGCTGCTAGAGTTAACTCCTCCTCTAGTGGCTGTCTACCAGACTTCTGGTCACCTAAACAAGGCTGGATGTCCACCCGCTATGTATGTGGAGTTCCAGACCATGTCGACGTTACAGCAGCTCCTCTACCACGGTCTGCTGCTCAGCCACGCTACATACAGAGACCGGCAGGAGGAGAACATTGGGCACCCAGGGCAGTGCACTCTAAGCGGCTGCCTAATCCGCCTAGTGGTCACGCCAGCCCTGGTTACAAATTTGATATAAACATTACATCTTGTTCTCATTTACATAAATAAAGTGTGTTTTTTAACCTATAGAAAAAGTGCTGTGGAATATATTAGTGCTTTATATACAGGTATAAAAGTAATAATAATAAAAATATGCAAACTGCAGGTTTTGGTTGTTCTAATGATTTTTTTTACCGTTTCAATGTTGTAAGTTTAATTTTGTATAATAAATATGATTCACAGAGATTCCTGCATTGAACAGTGGATGTTCATTATGTGGGAAGACAAACCCTCATATGGCATTTATCCGACACGCTCGAGTGTAATACACTAAACAAGTGTCATATTGTGCAGGACGTCAAATTATTTCATCTTGATATTTTCATAAGGCAGTCAAATCTATTGTAACCGCTATAAAACTTCTCATTATATATCTTTAGACTCAGAATAGCTTGCCGAACTAAGTATAGAGGAAATGGTTTATGTCTTGTAATGTTTAACCAGTAAAGGGTTACTCCAAGCGAAATGACAACTTCTGTGTTTTGAAGTGGTTATGGTACCTGGTGCTGAGTTTAATCACTTTGCCATAGGTGTAACCCCACCTCCGAAAGCCTCATCACGATGTCACAAGGGCGAGCCCGGAACATGAGTTCAGCCTGTCTAATGTCAATTCTATGCATATTTCTATTCACACAGGGGAATACGTTAGCTGAGAGCTATTGGCTCGTGTTCTGATCCAATGAAAAAGTGGTGGAATCATCAACCTGCTTCCGTAGCTCTTTAGTAGCTAGATGTCGTAACCCGGTTGCAGTGGAGAACCAGCGCCCTGTGTAGACCCAGGTTAAAGGACAAACCATTGCAAAACAAATGCCCAATCACAGGTGAATGAAAATACTGTATTCCTCACATGATAACCACTAAAGCGGTAGTGGTTATAAAGGTTGGAGTAACTGTATTAAATGATCTATGTTTGCATTAAACACATATATATATTCTCCCCGCAGCAGAAAAGATTTATAAACACAAAGAAAAAACTACAAACACTACATACAATCTTTGATCTGACAGATCCATCGTAATATACCGATACTTAAAGGAACACTATAGTCACCTGAACAACTTTAGCTTAATGAAGCAGTTTTGGTGTATAGAACATGCCCCTGCAGCCTCACTGCTCAATCCTCTGCCATTTAGGAGTTAAATCCATTTGTTTATAAACCCTAGTCACACCTCCCTGCATTTGACTTGCACAGCCTTCCATAAACACTTCCTGTAAAGAGAGCCCTACTTAGGCTTTCTTTATTGCAAGTTCTGTTTAATTAAGATTTTCTTGTCCCCTGCTATGTTAATAGCTTGCTAGACCCTGCAAGAGCCTCATGTATGGGATTAAAGTTCAATTTAGAGATTGAGATACAATTATTTAAGGTAAATTACATCTGTTTGAAAGTGAAACCAGTTTTGTTTTTTTCATGCAGTCTCTGTCAATCATAGCCAGGGGAGGTGTGGCTAGGGCTGCATAAACAGAAATAAAGTGATTTAACTCCTAAATGACAGTGAATTGAGCAGTGAAATTGCAAGGGAATGATCTATACACTAAAACTGCTTTATTTAGCTAAAGTAATTTAGGTGACTATAGTGTTCCTTGAAAATACAGTATGTATATATTCAGGTTAATCTTGTATATTTTAGTTTCAGGCTCTGAAGACATTTAAAGAAACATTATATTTTAAAATGAATTTAACCACTAATTCAGTCCCATCTTTTTAATCATGTATTGATAATCATTTAAAATGAAACTTGAAATTTATGAAACATGTTACATTAAATAACAGAGCATGTAGTCTGTCTACATTATGCGTACTTTCATGAAACTGTTGTCTTTTTTTCCCCCCTTTTTTTTTTTTTCTTTATTTTTGTAGTGCATAGGCATATAACAGATGCATGTGAGGTACCCCAAAGGCATTCCTCTAGCACAATACGAACAGTGGAACATAGGGGTACAAGGGAGATCAAGCACATTTTTATATATATAAGGGTAGAAACAGTATAGCTTTACTTTGTTTAGGCATTTGCATAACGATTGCATAACATAACTTTCTGGGCATGTGATTGTTTTGCAGTGGCAAGAGATGGTCAAGCTATGAGTAAGTTACTACATGCGTTAAGGAAAGGCTGAGTGAGTCAAAAGATTGGTTATTGCTAGTGGCAGCAGCAGGAGATATGGTGGTAAGATATGCTGTGACATGGCTGACCTAAGTTAGTAACGTGTCGGGTTGGACACCATCATGGCAGGCTGGTATGTCTACCTATACGTGGGTGTTTAGCTTATGAGTAACTAGAACCTTCTTAGCCATTAAGGCTATAGATTAGTGGTCCCACGGATAAGTGTGCTGGACCAACTCTGGTGGCAGGGTATCGAGATTATACTCGGAGAGGCTTGGTAGGTGATTGCTGCGTCCCAAGTGGCATTCCCCCCGTGGTCCCTAGCGTTGACAGGGCCATGTGCCATGCCGGGTTGCTGTATGCAAGTGCCCAGCACCAATGGGACATTGGGCTTAGTGTTTAGTTGGCGGCAGTGGCGCTGGCTTTACATTAAGTGTGTAGGTGCCATTGTGGGGCATACATGGAGCAAAAGAAAGTTGAATATGCAACTCGTAAAAAAAAAAAAAAAAGAAGGTACATATTTACACTCTTGTCATAAATAGAGTCCTCCACTGTCTGCGGTTAGGTATGTCTGCTGTGTCGGTCGAGTCCCCTAGCCAACTCCAGCTCTCAGGGCGTGCAGTCTGGTTGCAGGGATCTTCTTGGTGTTATAGAGTGTCCAGCCTCTTCGTTCGATGCATGGGGTCTCTGCGTTGATATAGGCATGGCCCCATTCCGGTGGGGTGGACCTGCCAACGTGAAAGAGTCTGCGTGAGGTGATGTGTCGCCGGCTGTGGTGTCGCCTCCGTGGTATGCCAGGGCCTACCTCCGAGTGTTGTCGGTAGGGGTGTTGCGGTGTGGTCTGCCTGGGGCCCTTCGCCCCTGTCCGGTCCCCGTTTAGCGCAGTGTGTCGCTGCAGCGGGACCGCCTTTTCATGCCTCCCAGGTATGTTAAGTTTTGCCGGGCCCTTGTATGAGCGGGTCATCGCCATAGGTATTGGTAGTCGCTTGGGTTTACGGGCTTTTCGGTTTTGCCATCCGCAGGCTTTGTTGGCGCGAGGCGGTGTGCACGTTTGTTGGGGGATCACCGGCAGGACTGTGACAGGGTGGTATGCCTTGGCCTGTTGCTCCCTGGAGGCTATTGTCCTCCAGAACCTGGCGAACAGCTCATCCAGCCTGGTCTCAAGGTCAAGTTTCTTTGTGCCTCGGGCACACGTGGCGGCGGCCATTTCGGTCTCCATCTTGTCACTAGCGGTTTGCTGGTTGGGGATGCGATTTAGGCTGCTGCCGTCTTCTGCATTCCGTGTAAGCTTGTCGTACTCGATTGTGTGGACCGGGATAACCCCCGCCGGTCCCGAGGGGGGGGGAGAAGCCCGATGCTTCGGGTGCTGCCTTGTTAGGTGAGCCGGGAGAGCGGCCGTCTCTCCCCTGCTCTGCATGTTGTAGGCCCCAAGCCTCCGGTCTGGATTCCCAGCGGGCTTTTGAACGTGTGAGGTGTCCCCCGGTACCCCTGCCTCCATGTAGCAAGGTGGGGTAAGTTGGGGTTCTGAGATAGGCTGTATTCCCACTGTTTTCTGCCAAAAATCAGATTCAGGCCTGGGAGCTCACAGAAAGCGTGTCTGTTCAGCTCCCCGGTCAGGCCCCGCCCCCTTTTCCCCCTTTAAAAAAAATTATATTTAATATTTGTGTCCATTTACCCCGGTTACATACATATATTTACAATTCAGCCTTACGTCCCCTAATGAAAAATAAATTAACTGAAACAACCCCTTGGAGAACACGGAGATTATGTGGATAAAGAGATAAAATAGTGTGCTCTCTTATGTGATAAAATTACTATTGTTTAAATGTAAAACTAAATCCTAATAAAAACTAAATATAAAACATATTCTCCACCACTTCTATGCTGGTCCCCGCCTGACAGATAAACAATTTTCTCCCTGGTGATTTGGTCAGTCCCTCTGTGTCTCACAGGGGGGGGCTCCATATGATATCAAACTACAGCGCTACGGAATTTGCTGGCACTATATAAATAATAAAATAAATATTATTATAATATAGTGTAACAATACAAAATTCTAAAGGGAAGGGGGGAGTTCTGTTCACAAACAGTGCTATTTCAATGCCTTTAAAAAGATAATGTTGTCACGTTTTATCCCCAAATCTGTATTTGCTGTATAAGAAACATTCACATATGGAAGGCTGGGCCTGAAGTTGTGGGAGGGACCTGGTTTTCTTTCTAAAGGAGAACCAGTCCCCTCCTCACTACCGTCTTAGGTCTGGCCATTTACCTCGTGGGAACGTGTACCTGGTCTACAGCCACCTGGTCATCCATCTAGGTGCTTCCTGACCCGCCAGAGCCTCATCCAGGATCAGCCTCAATACCGGGATATCTGCTCCTACTCCAGTCACAGACCTTCCATTCCCCAGCAATCGCGTCGCGATCGTGTTGTATAATCCATAAGTCACTAGTCGCAGGCGCACAGCGTCATCCTGGGATGGCCCTATACTTCCTCCCATTTCGTGCTTCTATGTTAGGTTTAATGTCGGGTCTTTCGTGGCCATACGAACGGTCAGGTTAAATACTGCCGGGAGCATGTGCACGAACGCTCCGGCTCGACATACGAATTAATAACAAATGTACGGTAATTCCTGCACTGCACTTTGCATAGGTTTCGTGGTTTAAAGTGTTCAGTGATATTCTCAACCGCATTAGCCATCGTATATGTTTTAACCGAACGGCCAATGTTTGCATTAATACACTCGATTTTCATACGAATGGCACATTTGTCACCATGTTAAATTGGTTAAAGTCATACAACACAGTACTGATTACTTGTGCTTAGGACTCATTAATAAACCTACAATTACGTTTCCTTCTAGGTATTCCTATTGTACTACTATTGTAACTCCTATTGTAGTTGATCCAGGTCTCTTTTGTTCATACTATAGGTACGGTTATCTCCCTACCATACTTGATTTACTCTCCGGGGGGCGGTTAGGTGGGTGTTACAGGTATGCAATCAATCATGTAGATTCATTTTAGGTTTCAGTCCCACGAAGCGCTCAGCATTTAAGCAACATCACTTATGTTATCTTACGCGATTCACCATTTACCATGTATTAGTGGTTACTGTTATTCTGGCCCATATACAGTCTCATTAGTCTTCCAGTACTTATGTTACATTTTCTACATTACTAGGTACTAGGCCATTCAAGTCTTCTGCCAAGTCCTTTAATGCTGGTTGAACTTTTGCTTAAGTGATATACCGGTAGGTATCTTTATAGTAATAATATGTATAGTGTACAATACGATATGAACACTACAAGCCTATCGTTACTCTCATAGGTATTACAGAGGTCTGTTTCAACAGAACTCCCTCCCTTCTATAAATTCATCAGGTAAGTCAATCCCCATTTCTGACCTTACCCTCCAATTCCTTGCTGGTTTTTCTGTAGATAGGTTCATACTGGCTGGTTAAGAATAACAGGTCACTAGTTAAATTTATTTATAGGCCTTCTATGCCTTAGCGTAGCGTAGTATCAACGTTCTTTCTCTGCAAGGGCGTCTGCATCGCTGGCACAGTTCAACTACCAGGCAGACTGGAGCATGCTGGATACGGAACTGTTTTGCAGACACTTTGCGGGCCTCAAGACTTCAGCTTGTTATATCTGCTCATCTGCTTCCCACACAGCAAACTTATGCCCAAACACCCTGGAAGTGAGTGCCTTCTACCCAAACTTCATCCCGACTACGACATTTAGACAAGACAAGGTTCACAAAGACAAATTAGAACAGAATATCATGTTTTAGGCAGTTCTCAAATTTGTAACAATTTTAATGCAGGCACCTGCGGTTACAGTGCCTAAAGACTGTTACACATATACTCACAGTGTTTCCGGGCCCATGCCAAGACTATGTTCCCTAATAAATTATACCCAAAGCCTTACCTATAGCGGTGGGGGCTAGGGACGACAACAATAGATTCCCCCCTTATTGTTATTTAGGGCCCCTACCTGCCACTCAGGGGTGGGGGCTGGGGAGAGGACAATAGGCCCCCCCACATTTTAATTTGGGCCCCACCTGGCGCTCAGGGGTGGAGGTCAGAGGGAGGACAATAGGTCCCCCCCATTGTTATTAAGGGGCCCCTCCTGCTGCTCAGGGGTGGAGTTCAGGGGGGCAATAGGTCCCCCCTTCAGTTTAATAGCCCCCACTCGTGTGGCACGGGTGGGGGCTCGAGTGCCACAGGCAGCTCATTGTTTAGTAGACATGCCAGAATTTACTAATACTAAGTAATCTTTACTCAGTATTAAGTAAATGACGTGTTTCGCCTGAGTTAGAAGCTCATCAGGGGGACCTAACTCCCCAGTTTGGTAGGGTTTAAAAAGCCCGCTCCTGAACCCCATTGGTCATGTTTGGGATCAGGGGGAGGTGCAAGCATACGGTAGCCAAAATTACTCGAAAAGTCTATCTTCCTGAACCCCCTAAATTGAAGTCAATACATAGGATCCCAAAAAGGATCAGTGTCTCATTGTCTGTTTCACTCGAGGTATCAAGTGATAATGGTATTACAAGCAGGGACCTAGTGTTAAATGGAATTTTGTCGAACATGTGTCAAAAGATAATAGATAATGTCTGTAATAAAGTTTAAATCATTAGCATTAAAGTGTGTCTATATTGACCCAAATCAATGTCACTAAAAAGATATCAATATTAATAATTGAGTTGGAGTTTTCCGTCAATATTAATACGATTACTTAGCGTGGCATAGGAGACACAGTATGTGCTAGATCGCAATTTAAGAGTTAAAATTGCAATATGGGTTATTTGACACATGATAGTATACTATCCGGAGAATTATAAACGGCAAAACCGTATGTAAAAGTTATGTGATAGTGAGATTTATTTTTTGCAGTCTGAATGATTTCAATTGGTAACAGAAAAAAATATATTATGTAGATGTAATGCAATGCCAACCTAAAGAAGAATATACATTTAAAAAAAAACCATTAATGATGACTAGTGATGTCGCGAACCGTTTGCGAACTTGCCGCGAACGGTTCGCCACGAACTCCGGTCAGCTTACACATCCCTGCCAATCTCCGGCAGACCCTCCCTCCCAGACCCTCCTACTTCCTGGACAGCATCCATGTTGAAGGCAGCTTCAACATGGATGCTGTCCAGAAGGTGGGAGGGTCAGGGAGGGAGGGTCTGCCGGAGATTGGCAGGGATGTGTCAGCTGACTGGAGTTCACCGCGAATCGTGGAGAACCGTTCGCGGCAAGTTCGCGACATCACTAATGATGACTAGTATTCTTAGGATAAATTAAATCATAAATTGGTCAGGAAGTTAGTATCCAGATCCTGAGAGAGGAAGAGAAGAGGAATCGATTAAAGAAAGGTAAGTTCGGCATGACAGTGCCGCTTTAAGTAAGAGATATCTAAACAAACATTGGGCATTACTGCAAACACAGGAAACCATTTTAAACAAGTATTGAAAAGCACACAGAGGAAAAGAGGACTCTTTTTTATCATTTCAAAGAACAAAGCAACTGATGTAGGGTAGGTGTGCCCAAAATGTAGATCCCCAGATGTTTTAGAACTACAGCTTCTATAATTATTTGTCATTCTTAAAGCATGCAAAGCATCATGGGAGTTATAGTTCCACAACATTTGGGGATCTCCCTTTTGGGGCAGCCCTCAAGTAGGGTCATTCCATTATTACATATTTGGTGAGTATAGAGACTAATGGATGTACACAGTTAAAATATTTTTTTTAAAAACCAAACAAACAACAAAACCTTTAGCATGCATTGTTTATGTTTTTAAGTTGAATTACTTTGGCATGGTGACATGCAATTAACCCAACCAGGGGTGTATATTGAGTGTATCGCCTGCTACAGTGCCTCCGATAAACTCACCTCACCTGATTTTACCTATGCTAAAGTAAGGCTGTGGCCTCCCTCAGAGGGTCATAGGTTGAGGATGGACAGAGCTTTCAGATGGCACACTCACCCCGTCCTGACACTTTCATATTCTTTAAAGTTTTTTGTACATTACCCAACTGTTTATGTCTCGTCTGTTGATATACATCTTTCAATCTACTGCCTTGACCATTTTGGGTCTTATTCCCTATTTGCCTATCGTGAGGACCTCGTTGGTGTACTCTCACTCTTTGTACAAGCTTACAATGCCTATTTAGCACTACTCTTATCTGTCTAAGCACCCAGTACAAATGTTATGTCCTACCTGCTTTCCTCATGAAACTCACTATGCATTGTGTTACACTCATTCTAATCCCTAATGTAAAAAAAGTGCAGCTTTTCTTACTGTTTGATCGATAATCTTCAATGTGATTCATGTTCTTGAATTTGTAAAATAATCACTGCACAGAAAAAATAAAGAATTGCAAAAAAATGTTGTATGTCACCCTACTGAGGTACAGTTGTGCACTAAATTGTGTTGGAATTGTACTACGAAGGATCCTGATGTATATGAGGTGACCACATGCACCCACTAGTGGGCTCACCACAAAAAAGTATATACAGTTAAAGGATTGGGAAAGACTGAAGCAGGAAGAGAATAGAAAATAAAACACAATAGGGAGAACTGGATATAAAAAAAAAATTCTGATAGTTATTCACGTGGAATTCCAAAATGCACTGACCTTGCAGCATATGAGTTACAGTAACACTAAATATGTCAACATTTTACGGTGGAATAATAACCATGGTTCTGATGCCTGATGAAGAATGCGATGGGGATATGTCCTCTTTTACTAGAGATCAGAGGGTTAAACAAGAACCTCAGAATGTCAGAAGTAGTCAAGTCTTGCCTGAGTTTTTCCAGCCATGAATCAACATAAGAACTTCACAAAATCTGGTCAAAAGAAGGAGGCTCAACGTATCTTATCTACCACAGGTGATTAAAATGTTTTACTGAGTTACGCAAACACTCAGAGTATAGTAGATTTAAAGAAACGCTATAGCATTAGAAATTAAAGCATGGATTCCGAACGCTATGGTGTCTCCTCACTGTGTAGATTCTAGGCTCCCCTAAATTAAGTTTAAAAAAAATGAAAAAAGGTTTAAACTCACCCTTTTTCCACCGCCGTGACTCACTTGGTGCAGCCGCCCAATCATTCTCCAGCAGGCGTTGCTCCTCACAGAGAGGCATTAGTCTGAGTGCAATACTTGTTTTTATGCATTTGTATTAAAGGACCACTCTAGTGCCAGGAAAACATACTCGTTTTCCTGGCATTCATAGTGCCCCCTGGAGGGTGCTCAAATTGTCCCTCCTGCTTCTGCTCCCGGAAAAGGGGTTAAAACTTACCTTTTCCCCAGCGCTGGGCTTATACCTCCCTCCGCTCCTCCTCTCCTCCCCTCGAAATTACACGCCGCCAGCGCAGCATTCATAATGCTTTCCTATGGACGCGCGTGCTCTCACTGTGAAAATCACGGTGAGAAGCATGCAAGCGCCTCTAGCGGCTGTCAATGAGACAGCCGCTAGAGGAAATAGGGGAAGGCTTAACCCATTCATAAACATAGCAGTTTCTCTGAAACTGCTATGTTTATGAAAAAATGGGTTAACCCTAGCTGGATCTGGCACCCAGACCACTTCATTAAGCTGAAGTGGTCTGGGTGCCTAGAGTGGTCCTTTAACCATTAGAGTTGTATTTAGCACGGTGATGGAAATTGCAGGGTTACAGGTTAAAACTTGCAAGGTTTAAGCTACAGGGCCACTTGACCTATACCAGTTCATTGAAATAAAGAGGTCTAGGTGCTTTTAGCTGTCTTTTAATGTATTCTGCCTTCATTTTGACTGGCAGCACAATCCCATGATAAATGATAATATCGCAGATAAAATAAATATAATTTAGTTGCTTGAAGTTTTTAAGAAAACCTTTTAACACCATGAGTGCAGTCAATAAACAGCAGGCAGTGTGTTTAATGTACTCTGATATGAAGAGTCGGCCATCGACCCAGCTGTATCTATAAGATCTTAAGAAATGTCTAGTCCATAGACACCACTGTCTCTATTCAATAAAACACTTATTCCAAAATTCCTGCATGGACTGAGATCCCTGGGGACAATATTATTTGATCCTACCTTACAGACAATCTGATTTTTTTTGATTTTTTTTTAGAATCCAGAAAAAGATTATCGGCTTTTTGCATCAAAAGACAATCAAGCAGTCACAAAAGTTAGATGCCAACAGGAGGAACATTTTAAATTTTTTTAGAAGGCTCCTGGGAATCCTTAAACCTTGTTTAAAGTGAACGAATGTCTTGGCAATTTTAATATGTATTCAATCTTTATAATAAAAAAGGCCTCTTTTAATTTGGATTGTTTTTAACAACCAGCGTGGCTAGAATTAAAGGGGAACTCTCACATCCCAAAACTCTTTATATTATGTTTACTTATCCCTATATTTAACAAACAATGTTTGTTAGATCAGTAAAAAAAAAAAAAAAATTAACTGAATAATCTGTTACAATCCTGGCTCCTTGACATTTAGTATCCTTTGTACTTGTCAGTCAGAATAGAGAAAGCAACAATTCTATTTTGCCATCTCCAATGTAATGGCTCTGCCAGTGAACTGATTTTGGAGTCAAATACTAAATCGTTAATAAGAAGATACGTGCAGAGATACTAAAAAAAAAAAAAAGTGACAGACCAGTTCAGAGTGCTGTAGAAAACCAATTTTTTATCTTTCCCACTAATTATAGGAAAGTTGCAGTGGCAGTAACCTGTGCATTTTACAGAAACAGATCAACGTGGTCCTTAAAGTGAAACTGTTACATTTTTAACATTATGCATACTTATCCATATAATGTACAAACATGTCTTTGTAAGGTCTTGCAAATAAAATTAAACATATAAATCTATTACCTCTATCCCTGAACTGAGTGTCCCCATTTTGGCTCCACGTTAATCATTGTTATAAATGCAGTTCTTTGCACCCGTAAGTCAGCGTAGAAAGAGCTTTGAAAAAGTTGGGTAAACAGAAATCATGTTTCTGTCAGTTGCTAAATCTTGTTAGTTGCTTTATGCACATTTAACATAAAACGCAGCATCAAGTGAACAAATGGTTAGCACAAATTAAAGCTGACTTTTTTAATGTTTCATTGATTCATTCATGACTTAATTTCCAGAGAACTCACGGTTTCCTGTTAACATTATCCTAATTATTTGAATAAACCCCTGACCCGTATATTTTTACGTAAACATGAATGATTCGTGATTGCATGTTGAAATTGAAGTACTACTTTTATTGAAATCTGTTGAGAAGATCTTATTTGACAATCACTGGATATCCAGTTTTGTATTGTGTTAGGTACTGTAGGCTGAATATATATATATATATATATATATATATATTTTATTATTCTTTATTTATTGCAAGACAGGATGACAAATACAGCAGATACATAACATCCGTTAACTTTATACAGACACGTATTAGTATATGTTCCTCAACCGACAGTTGGACGTGTAAAGGCATCTAAAGCGATGTCGTGAGCGGTATAACATGTAAAAGTCCGCAGATCGAGGTCTTACTGTTTGTTTACGGTCCATATTGAGATTGTGCCACATCCGACAACCTGCCCTGATTTTTGATATAGATAAAAGGAAAATGCGTACAACCACGTCAACGTTTTGGCTGAATATATTATTATTATTAAAAACAATTTATAATTCAAGGGTAATAGTAATGGAAGTAATGGAGAATAAGAATACACGTAAAAGTACCTTGAGTATTCTTTATGGATATATTCACGGTAGTTAATGTTTAGTTCCTATAAAACATAAACATAACAAACTAAACATAGTGCAGACTGTAATTAAAAATTGGTATATATATATAAGCTTGTGAGTACCCCATCTCAGTTATCCTTTACACATAAGATCTACGGTATTGCACCATATGTGCTCTTTCATCCTTATAGGAAACAAGAGAAAGGAGTATTCGCATTAAAGAAGGGTGAGGGTTGCCTTTACGGATCCCAAGAGCGCTACTATTGACCTATTATAATCCAGCTCCTAAAATTGTGAGTGGGAATTCTTCCTTTTCCTTGTTTATATACCAATTTTTAATTACAGTCTGCACTATGTTTGGTTTGTTATGTTTATGTTTTATAGGAACTAAACATTAACTACCGTGAATATATCCATAAAGAATACTCAAGGTACTTCTACGTGTATTCTTATTCTCCATTACTTCCATTACTATTACCCTCAAATTATAAATAGCGCTTCACCTACCCATTGTTTTTGTTACTACTGTACAAGATAAGACTTAGGTGTTATAGCAGCTTAGTATACATTAAGATTTGTTTGGACTATCCTGTCACTCTATCCTATTTGAATATTAGCGCTGGTACACCCTCTTTTCTTTGATATTATTATTATTATTGGTATTTATATAGCGCCAGCTTATTCTGCAGCGCTTTACAATAAGATGAAGTAGGAACCCTGAAAATTAACTTTGTATCTCATTAAAATAGATTCCAGACCTTACAATCCTGGACTTTAAGGCAGTTCTGTCACCTCCCCTCATTCTCCCCAAAATTTGAGTATTTCATCAAGAAGATTTTTTTTTAATATGCTCATAAAGAGTGCATTGAGATTCCACTGAAATTCAAACACAACCAAAAGATATCTTAAGACAAAGTATGGACTACTTTGTCATATGTATTTTACCTATCTTGACAAAAGGCGGCGCTTGACGGCTGTGATATTCTACAGTGTTGTACTCTCACGCATGCATTACTTGAGTTTGTGCCAGAGAAGCAACAGGACTTGAAGAGAGTCGCTCAGGTAAGGATGATGGCAGCTGTGAGGGACAGCGTCAGGTATTCAAACCTCCCTTCCCCAGGCCACCACACACCAAGCAGCGTTGTCACCATCAGAGAGTCTTTGCAAAATATGCAAAGACCATAAAAGGTTACCGAGTCACTTAAATTATATATCAGTAATATAAATTTAAGAAAACAATAGAAGATCAATATACAGGCAGAATTAAGACAAAATATTTTAAAAAAATGCTTATTTGTTGGGTGTATAAGAATTCATCCCTTAGTCACTGTTTTGTAAATGTACATTTTGCAGTACAGCTGTGAGTCATTCTTTGAGAAATTCTCTGCCATCTGCTGTTCATCTGAATCTTGCAATGTTTGGTTCCAAAACTGTGTAGTTGGTGAATTTAATTTTCGAGTACTACCAAATGATGTCTATCTGATTGTGGATGGACTTTGACTTGGTATTTTTTTTATTATATTTCAGCCCTTAAGTTTTTTAACCATCCTGATGTAATCTCAGATGTGTTTTAAGTTATTGCTGTACTGGAGAGTGGAATCCCAACTCAATCGCAGGTATTGAAAAATACTTTCTTGAGATATTACACTATATCTGGTTTCAATCTTTTTTTCTCTTTGAGCCTGAGTTTCCTTTGTCAATAGAAAGCATCCCATAATTTGATGCAGCCACCACAGACTTTACCATAACCTTGATCTTCTCAAGGCAATGAGCAGAGTTTAAAACAATATTGTATATGATAAGTGTTAAAGCAACTTCTCTCATCTCATCTACAAATCTTTTTACATAAAAAAATACACTTTGGACTTCTTGGTCTCGTAACAAATGCCTTCTTTATCCAGTCAAGTATTTTTGTGACTTTTTCTGGGTGGAAACATACTTGTTGCTAATTTTTTCCTTTTTTAAAAAAGGCGTGTATTGTTTTTTTCAGGGGGTGTTCATAGTTGTGCTACTGCAGAACTATATCTTCTTTTTATCTAGCTACTGGTATAGATCCAATATCGAACCCTTTCCTGGTTGAATTTACTGGACTATACTGCTAGAGTTTGTGCCAGAAATTGCTTGTAATTAAAAGACAACTAAAGTCACTCAGACCACATATTTTCAAAGATGGTCTGGTTGTAGTGGTCATGTAGTTTGAACCTTTAAATGTAAATGTAAAACCTTGGCTTGCAATCACACAATGTTCATAATATGGTAATAAAATCTCACATCTCTATAGTACAATCAACTAAAAGCTAGCCATATTGGTAAACAGTAATGGCGAACATGAGTAGGGGTTAAAGAAGAAGATTTATAGGTCAACCTACCAGGTGGTGGAGAAATTGTACAAATAAAATCAATTCTGTTTGGAAGTAAAATAGAACTATGCTTTGTACTATGAACAATTTCTGGGCTGGCCGCTGACGGCTGAACAAGTGTAACAAGGGCTAAATTCGTGGAGGATAGCTGCAAATTTCAGACAGGCTGTCTCAATACTGCACTTAGATTAAAGGGACTCTAATACCTTCAACAGTAATATTAACCAAAACCCTACTCATAAAATTAACCTTATCTCTAAAACAATCGTGTAATATAAAATATACATAACATGGCTTATTGTCTCAGTTCACTGACAATTATACAAGTGAACATCAAATATGGCATATCACTCTCTCCAAAGTTGTTCTGTAAAGGCTTCAATACCCTCATCTAGATCATCATGAAGAGTGGAAACAGTGTAGCGGAATGGAGGCCCTAACTACACTATTATACCCTTTTGTTCGGCTGTCCGTACACCACCGTTTGTTTACCGAACCAACTTTGTGTGGTTCCCTGTTAACAACTCACAATCACCGACCACCCCTGGCTGTTTACCACAAATTACTCATTAGTTCAAGTGTTTTCCCTGTGTGGCCGCCGTTCGTATAACCGAATACACATGCTCCAAGAATTGGCATCCATTTTGTCTCCCGAATGCAGGCAGCGGTACATGGTCGTCAGCGGCCTGGAACTATTTTCGGATACCGACCCCACGAACACCCAGGAAACTAGTACCACTGCCCATACAACTTCCCGAACAGTTACAAGAACGGCGTTGGGGAGGCATGAACTACCAAACTAAGAGCCACAGGGAGCATTCGTCGGTGTTCGTGTGAGAACCCTCGAAAGATGACCAGCCGTTGCCTTGTTTTCCATGGAACTATCGTGGCTGACTCGTCAGAACTTCATTTGAATGGTGTTCCCGAACCACCAAAGGAATCTGAGAGCTATTTCGACAAAGTGGGCGCTAAGACCCAAGCTATTCGGTGATATGACTTTCGTGGATTTCCTATGTTATTAAAATGTATTTTTATGGAAAATTGTAAAATGGTATATATTTCCTGTATCTGAGAGATAATTGAGTTATAGTTTTCCCACTCAATTATCTCTCAGAAACAGAGGATCCTGGGTGGAAAACCCTTGTAATTTTGATGTGGAGACCCCATGCTAGGGGACAGTGCATAAAAGCTGTGTGTGGCCAAAATAAACTCAGTTGACTCCCAGAACTATGTGTCATCTAGATGCTGGGGGGAAAGGGTCTTGGATTATTGCAGTGCTTCTTTCAGGTACGAGGGAGAAATAGTGGAGATACCTATGCTGGGTATTGGACCTCTGCTATAGAGCAAGGAATCAGAATGTTGGTTGTCTTGATAAGCATGGGCGGATGATAGCAAGAAGAGAGAAGTGATCAGGACTGAGGAAATTAAATTGCCAGAAGGCCAAATAGAAGATATAGAGAACAGCAACAAGTACCTTGGGGTAGCACAAACACATGCAACCATAAGAGACAAGGAGGGTAGCAACATCTAAGTATCTCCAGCAAGTCAGAGAAGTCCTAAAGTGCCAAATAGCCAGAACGAGATCCACACCATCAATACATGTGCCCTACCAGTCATCAAGTACCCAGCTGGAATAATAACCTGGCCAAGAGAAGAGCTCCTAGCAAAGTTATAATCCATCACCATCATCTCCATGGATACCAAGACCCAGAAAATACAGAACTATATCTTCTATTTATCTAGCTACTGTTATAGATCCAATATCGAACCCTTACCTGGTTGAATTTACTGGACTATACCTCTAGTGTGGGACACACCGCGGTAACCTGCATTGTGAATGGAAGCGTATTGGCGCTGCGTTCTTTTTGACGCATTAACATAACAACATTGCTGTAATTAAACGCTACATTTTTAAATCAAGAACTTGTGAATCTTTGTTAATTGTTAGCACATCCCAACTTATCATCAGTATCGTAATCATCATAACACCCATAGGCATAAAAATGCAAGGACTGCGGTACAGTGACATGGTTTGACTTTAGGTTGGGTGGGTGAGAATAGAGGATTCCAGCACCCACAGACATCAGCTGGAAGGAAGGAGGTCAGGCCTGCTGAGTGTCAAGGCAACACACTTGGAAGAAACACAGACTATCCACAAGTACATCATAAAGATGGTTCCCAAAGATGAACTGCTAAGGGAATGCCTGAGACTTCAACAGATAGAGGATGCAGAAAAGGAGGAGATTCCACGGCAAGACAAACCTCTCCATTCGGAGTACCACCGGCAGATAGTGGATGTGGTTCACATCACACAATCCTACCACAGGTTGGAAAAGGCAAGACTAAAACACTGTACTGAGGCATTAAACCTAGCAGTACAGGAACAGACACTCAACATCAGATCAACAGAAGAGGCCTCTGAGACAATCCAGCACATAGTAGCCAGGTGCAAGACTTTAGCAAAAACAACATACACCGACAGATACAACCAAGTTCCTGTGATTGTGTAACAAAATATCTACAATTAATGTGATCTGGACGTGATGGGAGACACCACAAAGGTAGTTGAGAATGATAGGGCCATGATCCTGTGGGACTTTCAGATCCAGATGGACAAGCAAGTAGTGGCCAACCAACCTGACGTGGTGTTAGTAGAGGAACAGAAGACTGCAGTGGTGGTGGATGTCCATCAGGAAGAAGGAACATGAGGAGTGGGCAACTACTAAGGGCTGAATGAGGAGCTAGAAAGGAAGTGAAAAGTGAACTATTGATCCCAGTTGTGATAGCAGCACTTAAAGATGTAACCTCCAAGTTGGGATAGCAGGTTCAGCTAATGCCCACCGAGACATCTTTGACCAGAAGAGTGCAGTTATAGGAGAAGCTACGATAGTGTGCAGAATCGTACCAGGCCTAGGTTAATTAATAATATAGTCTAATATGAAGCAGCAGGCAAGGTCTCCCTGTCCTCTTCAGAGCTGGACAAAATAGTTAAATCACCCCTAAGAATGATTTCCTAATCCTGCCAACATTTAAGCTGGTGTAGGAGGCTCCTCAGTGGTTTCCTATTCATGCAGCCAAAACAGCTTTGTTAAAAATGAAAAGAAAAGAAAAAAACAACAAAAACAATTGTATTCACTCTCAAAGAGCAACCATCATTAAGGTTGTGAAATGGTGTATAGTTTTACTTGAATGCCTAGTGTTATTCCTCTTTTTCAGATCCAACAATGCACAGAATGTTCGTGTTTCACCCACTCCGAGGCACATAATGTCACTGTATTCTTTCCAAACACCGTGTCCGTACAATAACATAAATCCACAGCCGCCAAGCCATGCCTGTATCACAAAAACCCATTTATTACAAGGTTCTATCTTCACATTACTCTCACTAAGAACTCTGACCCAGTTTCTGCACAGCGCACAATAATACGTGTACTTATTAACACAGCCGCACTGCGAGCTTGTATGAATCGAGGAATCCAAACACAACGCACGTTTACAGAGGTTCATGTCGGTGGAAAGGTTTAAGAGAGAAAGTATGAGATTTTTTTTATTCTCGCCAGTAGTGCGCTTTAACCCTTTTAGTGAATTAAGTTTGCACTTTGCAGCCACTCAGTGTTGACGGGTTAAAGGCACTAACCCTGTTATTCTAGAGGTAAATAGCTAAAACAAGCCTGTGGTTTTGCTTTTAAAGGAACGCTCTAAACACAATAACCTCTACAGCCTACTGCTTAATGCACGTTTATTGTATTGTTACAGCTAATTGTTCTGTTGCAGTTTATTATATCATTTCAGCTTATTGTATCATTTACATTCACTGTATAGTTACAGCTAACAGCAATGGTTATGATGCTCAGAAATTGTGATTGCAGTTCCTCTGGTATTTGTCAAACTGGTTTTGAGTAGATTGCCCAAAAAATTGGGGCTCTGGCAAATTTCAAAGCCTGGCCTCTCTTCTGTGTTATGAGTACAAATCTGTCTACGTTTGGATGGCATTGAGAGGCTGTGAGCTCTGGGGTAAATTACCTGCTAAGATATAACTAGGGCTTGGGGAGGGGGGTGAGGAGTGTGGTTTGATGTTGGGGGTTTAGTGCTGATGTGTAGGGCAGGAAGTTTTGCGCAGACACATGGTTTAGGGCACTGAGTGACTATTTTAGAGTTGTGGGTTAGGTTTAGCCAAGCTGAAAGTGAAAGGAACCTTGAAAGCAAGTACTCCTTAATCTTAAATGGTTACTCCGAACACCATGACCACTTCAGTGATTTACGGTGCTCATGGTGCTTGGAGTTCCTATGTGAGGTGTTTCACGTTTAAATGCCTCTGCTTGGGGCAGTGATATCAGTGGAAGGAGGTCTGGGTTCTAGAGAAAACTTGGCCTTGTCATGGGGTTGCAGATAAATCAATTTTTCTTCCTTCCATCCGAAGGGTTACTTACAAGTTTATGAAAACACTGTCTATTGGTTGAAGAAACCTTTTAGGCCTTCTAACCAAAACACTAAAACTTTCTAAGGCCCTAAACCTAAGCTCCATTAATGCTAAATCTCCCTAAACCTCTAGTGTGGAATACACAGCGCTAACCTGCATTATGAGTGGAAGCGTAATGGCGCTGCGTTCTTTTTGACGCATTAACATGACAACATTGCTGTAATTAAACGCTACTTTTTAGGTCAAGAACTTGTGAATCTTTGTTAATTGTTAGCACATCCCAACTTATCATCAGTATCTTAATCATCATAATACCCATAAGGATGAACAATGCAAGGACTGCGGGACAGAACACGTTCCTCTCTAGTGGTGGTATGGAATGACTTTAGGTTGGGTGGGTGAGAATGGGATAAGACAAAGAAAAAAAAATCACACAACAAAGCAAAGGAGAATTGGCACCATAGAGAGAGGCCTGGGCAATGCCCTGGTGCCCAACTTTTGATACCAGGAGCCCCAGAGTAAATACAGATCATTTCTCATGTGCAAAACAATGTCATTGTGTGTTCCACCTGGCATACTCAGGACCATAAATTTGTTTCCTTTTTAGAGCAATGGTGGAGACCCTAGCCTAATGTATGCTCCAGCACACATTGCTCACACATTGCCTCCTCGCTACCTACAACAGTTAATCCACTGCAAAGCTAAACTTTAGCAATAAGTCAAGTTGTAGCCCACGGCTGCTGGAATGGAGTAATCAGCCGATCTCTGCTCCAGAGTATTAAACTTAGCTATGGTCAGAGCTGCAGTTAAAAGATTAGACGCTCTGTAAGATTTACTGACATAAGTCTGTTGATTCTAAAATTACCTTTTATCGCACAGTGAAAGAAATCTAAACCTGTTGGTTGTATTCCAACAAAACCCAATTCTGTTTACTAAGCAGTCTGCCGCACACTTTATTGCCTTCACCATATTTATCTCAATGGGGTGACCCTTGCAATGTGCCTTCCCTTGGCAAACACGTGGCTCGGCTTATTCATTCAACAGGGACAAGTTGCTTGAGAATTTTTCCAGTCCAAGTATTTCAGCCTTCGTTTTGGAATTCCAATGTTCTCTGCTCTTCGCAAATGCCAGTTTTGAGCATAAAGTTCTAAGAATACGTGACCTCATGGACAGAACGTACACATATTCTATTTGGTTGTCCTATAGCTGTAACATTCTAATACTGAGCTACAGATGTTTCCTGGACCATGACCCTATCTCGCTTTACCGAACAGATTACAGCAAACATCTGACAAATATTAATATGAGTTATATGGCCATAATTCCTTGGGGATTTACATTTTAAATGTGGCTGGAAGAGACTGTTTTGGGGGGTCTCATTGGCCCCACACTATGTTCTTTATTGTATTTTATATTGTTATATTCCATAGATAAAGGAGTGTGCTGAGACATCAGATGGATTCAGATGGATAAGGTAGTCTCATTTAATCAGGAACGAAGGTCACATATATAAGGTCAACCTTCCATAACTCACAGTAAGATGTCCTGTGTTGACAGTCTACTCCAGCAATAAATGGGTGCCTCGTATGATCAAACTGTTTAACTCAAAGATATTTGAAAAGCGTATTGAGTACACAAGCGGCTCTCACACTGCCAGGGTGGCAGTTCAGTAACAAGTAGACTGACAGTGATATATATATATATATATATATATATATATATATATATATATATATCTTTCCCTGCATTCTATAGACTGACTTTAAATCCACTTCACGAGCACTGACAGTAACGGGGTATCGAGAAAATATTACTACATCAAAATATGATATTCAAAGAAAAATTCCTCCAAAGTCACAGGCCTATCACTAAAATGAGAATTGTAAAGGAATGATGGGAGAATTGGACCTCTCAGTCCAACATTGTTTAGTAAATTGCCAGCCATTATGGTAGAAGAAAAACTTTAGTATAGAAAAAGATACTAGGGTTGGATTTAAAATGCATTGTTTTCAATATTTGTTCTTCACATGATGCAAAAAATAAAATGCAAAATAATGTGTAAATCCATAAGGTCACAGTGAGAAAAAAGATCTTGATAAATCTGGGTGTAGCAAACGCAAATTGCTTTAATGTATGGTGTAGGGTTAGATGCATAAATATATATAACTTAACCCTCCAACTGCCAGAAACATAACACGTTTACCTTTATAACTCACAGGATTGACAAGGCACAAACAATGGACATTATTATTAAAATGTATATTATTATTATTATTACCCCTGGCAGAGAGGGGCTACTTCATGACTCTCACAGAACAACTCAGCAGGAGAGAGAGAGGGGTGTCCTTTACTTCCCTCCCAAATCCCATATTTCACAACTTAAACATATAGGGAGTGAGTATCACAGAGTGTCTCTGAAATACTCACAAATCAGGGACTCACAGCAAAGACTGGAGTGACTGTACAGGGCTGTTTAAAGTCCCCCCTCTCTCAGCCCCCTCTCACTGTATTTCTCTCTTTTACCCCTCCTCTCATTATATGTCTCTCTCTTACCCCTCCTCTCACTGTATGTCTCTTTCAGCCCCCTCTCACTGTATGTTTCTCTCTTACCCCTCCTCTCACTGTATGTCTCTCTCATACCCCCTCTCACTGTATGTGTCTCTCTTACCCCTCCTCTCACTGTATGTCTCTCTCAGCCCCCTCTCACTGTATGTCTCTCTCTTACCCCTCTCACTGTATGTCTCTCTCACCCCCTCTAACTGTATGTCTCTCTCTCTCCCCCTGTTGTTCCTGTATGTCTCACTCTCTCTCGAATTCTCTCTCCCTTTTCTCCATCTCTCCCATCCTCTCTCTAATTCTCTTCTTTCCCACTCTCCCATTCTCTCTTTCTCTCCCTCTCTTTATTCTCTCCCTATTTCTCCCCATCCCCCCCCCCATTTAATCTGCTCTTTCTCCCCACTCTCTCTCCCATGACTACTAACAGTGACTGTTCACTCACCCTCATTTAGGTCCTGTCATTCCTGCTCTCCTCCGTCCCTCTAGCAGGTAGACCAGTGGTACCCAGAGGAAATGTTAGCTTTTTGTCCTATCCCAGGAGGGTAGTTGCTGTGATGCTCCTGTAGACAGACAGCTTGGCATGCGATCCTATTGGAAGGGAAAGTTGCAGATTGGGCAGCTCAGCAGAGGGGGCTGAATGGACAGAATGCTTGTGTTTTGTGCCCCATTCATAAGGCAAGCAGGCTTCCTCCAGTCATACAGATTACAAGCCCACCCCAAAGTGTCACTCCCTCCCCATCTGAGGGAAGATGCTGTTTGCTGTCAGCCTTTTCAGCTGAGCGCTGAGCGCTGGGAATAAAATAAAGAACCTTTTTTTTTCCATCATGGTACAAAAGAACATGTTATCTTTTTTTTAATTTTTTTTTTTTTATTAATAATTCCATAATAACAGATATATATATATATTACTGGTGGGTTTAATTCCTCCCCCAGTGATTCATGAACATGTTTGGAATGTAACGGAATTGTTACCAAATGCCCCATTGGCTTAACAAACAGTAGAATCTTAAGAAAAGGCATTTAACCCATTGAGTGCCGTTGCCAGAGAGATGAAGATGTTCTCCTTATTGATCTACCTCTACATGTACCCCCATGGATTTAATATGAAGGGATTACCCAGATCTGGGCTCCAATAAGCAGTCTGGTAAAAACATGATCACACTGTGCTGTGAGGAACGCTGAGAAACACCGCTCTGGGAATGAAAGGGTTAAGTTAAAGTCATGTTACAGGCAATCTCTCTGCCAAACCCCCTCTGGTATACTGTATGTTAATTGTGCTTAGAGGAAAAATATTATCACATGGTGAATGCTGGATCCTCCTCTCGAATATCAATTAACTTCCTAGCTGCACAGGGGGTGCTGGTGCTTAGTATGTTTTACACGTTATAATATTAAAGATAATTATTCTTTTATTATTTATTATGGATGCTTAAAGTCAGGCAAATACAGGCTCTGTATATTTTCATGGTTTTCATTGTTATTCTGCTGTTAGCAATGTATCAATATTTTGCACTTTTATATACTTGGACCTCACTGCCTTACACTGCAAGCTCTTATTTCCCACTGCTTTACACTGCAAGCTCTTATTTCCCACTGCATTTACACTGCAAGCTCTTATACCCCACTGCCTTTACACTGCAAGCTCTTATTTCCCACTGCCTTACACTGCAAGCTCTTATACCCCACTGCCTTACACTGCAAGCTCTTATTTCCCACTGCCTTTACACTGCAAGCTCTTATACCCCACTGCCTTTACACTGCAAGCTCTTAGTATACCCCACTGCCTTACACTGCAAGCTCTTATTTCCAACTGCCTTTACACTACAAGCTCTTATTTCCCACTGCATTTACACTGCAAGCTCTTATACCCCACTGCCTTACCCTGCAAGCTCTTATACCCCACTGCCTTACACTGCAAGCTCTTATTTCCCACTGCCTTACACTGCGTGCTCTTATATCCCACTGCCTTACACTATATGCTCTTATATCCCACTGCCTTACACTGCATGCTCTTATATCCCACTGCCTTACACTATATGCTCTTATACCACACTGCCTTTAGACTACAGGCTCTTATACCCCACTGCCTTTACACTGCAAGCTCTTATTTCCCACTGCATTTACACTGCAAGCACTTAGTATACCTCACTGCCGTACACTGCAAGCTCTTATTTCCCACTGCCTTTACACTGCAAGCTATTTCCCACTGCCTTTACACTGCAAACTCTTATACCCCACTGCCTTGCACTTCAAGCTCTTATACCCCACTGCCTTACACTGCAAGCTCTTATTTCCCACTGCCTTTACACTGCAAGCTCTTAGTATACCCCACTGCCTTACCCAATATGCTCTTATACCCCACTGCCTTACACTGCAAGCTCTTATACCCCACTACCTTGCACTGCAAGCTCTTATACCCCACTGCCTTACACTATATGCTTTTATACCCCACTGCCTTTAGACTACAGGCTCTTATATGACAAGCTCTTATTCCTCAACTGCCTACGCTACTGTAAGCTCCTATACCCCTACTTCCTTTAGATTGTAAGCTGTAATGTAAACTGTTTTACCCACACTGCCTACAGACTGTAAGCTCCTTGGCTCTACTGCTTATCGATTGTAACTTCTATACCCCCAGTACCTATAGATTGTAAACTCCCATACCCCCTCCTCATATACATTGTAAGATCAAATACCCCCACTTCCTATAGATTGTAAGCTCCTATATGCCAACTTCCTATAGATTGTAAGCTCCTATACTCCCACTTCCTATAGATTGAAAGCTCCTATACCCCCACTTCCTATAGATTGTAAGATCATAAATCCTTAACTTGCTATAGATTGTAAATTCCTATATTCCCAACTTCCAAAATAATGTAAACTGTTTTACCCACACTGTCTACAGACTGTAAGCTCCTTGGCTCTACTGCTTATCAACTGTAAACTTCTATACCCCCATTACCTATAGATTGTAAGATCCTATACCCCCTCTTCCTATAGATTGCAAGATCCTATACCCCCACTTCCTATAGATTGTAAGATCCTATACCCCCACTTCCTATAGATTGTAAGATCCTATACCCCCTCTTCCTATAGATTGCAAGATCCTATACCCCCACTTCCTATAGATTGTAAGACCTTACACCCCCACTTCCTATAGATTGTAAGCTCCTATATGCCCACTTCATATAGACTGTAAGATCCTATACCCTCACTTCTTATAGATTGTAAGACCTTACACCCCCACTTCCTATAGAATGTAAGCTCTTATACCCCACTTCCTATAGATTGTAAGCAGGGCCGGACTTAGGCCATTAGGCGCTCTGTGCGAAAAGTCTTCACGTCGCCCCCACCCCAACAAGTTGCCTGTATACAGTCACACACACAGGCACAGGCAGACAGTCAAATAAACAGTTATAAGCAGACAGTCAGATACGCTCAGTTACAGTCAGACAGTCACACACACACACACACACACACACACACACACAGTTACAGGTAGACAGTCCCACATGCTCAGTTACAGGCAGACAGGCACAGAGCCAAACACATAGTTAAAGGCAGACAGTCACACACAGTTACAGGCACACAATCACAAACAGTTACAGGCACAAAGTCACACACACAGTCACAAACAAACAGTCACACATACTCGATTACAAGCAGACAGTCATACACACTCGGTTACAGGCATGCAGACATTAACGCACGCTGACAGGCACACATACAGGCACACACAATGGCACAGCTACAGCGACACACACACAATTGGAGTCACACACAGTTACAGTCACACACCGGCAGAAAGTCACACACACAGGCAGGCAGACAGTCACACACACAGGGAGGCAGTCACACAGATAGGCAGTCATACATACAGGGAGGCAGTCACACAGACAGACAGTCACTCACAGGCAGGCAGACAGTCACACAGACAGTCACATACGCACACACACTCACACACACACACAGGCAAACCGTCACACAAAGGCACAGACAGACAGACAGTCACATACACAGGCAGGCAGTCACAACACAGACAGACAGTCACACAGGCAGGCAGGTAGTCACACACAGGCAGGCAGTCAGAGAGACAGTCACTCACACACACACACAAAGGCAGACAGTCACACACACACACACACACACAGGGAGGCAGTCACACAGACACAGTCACATAGAGGGAGGCAGTCGCACAGACAGTCACACACACACACACAGGCAGTCACACACAGGCAGTCAGACAGACAGTCACACACACAGGCAGGCAGTCACACAGACAGACACACACACAGGCAGGCAATCACACACACACACACACACACAGAGGCAGGCAGTCACACAGAGGCAGGCAGTCAGACAGTCACACACACACACAAACAGACAGTCACACACAAACAGGCAGATAGTCACACGCACAGGCAGACAGTCACACACACACACACACACAAGGAGGCAGTCACACACACAGGGAGGCAGTCACACAAACATTCACACACACAGGCAGGCAGACAGTCACACACACACACAAATAGGGCAGTCACACACACACACACACACACACAGGCAGTCAGACAGACAGTCACACACACACACACACACACACACACACATAGCCCACACACACACACAGGCAAACAGTCACACACAGGCAGTCAGACAGACAGTCACACACACACAGGCAATCACACAGACAGACACACACACAGGCAGGCAGTCACACACACACACACACACACAGGCAGGCAGACACACACAGGCAGGCAGACAGTCAGTCACACACACAGACAGACAGTCACACACACACACAGACAAACAGTCACACACACAGGCAGACAGTTACACACACAAGGTGGCAGTCACACACACAGGGAGGCAGTCATACAGACAGTCATACAGTCACACAGACAGACAGTCACACACACACAGGCAGGCAGACAGTCACACAGGCAGTCACATACGCACACACACACACAGGCAAACCGTCACACAAAGGCAGACAGACAGACCGTCACACACACAGGCAGGCAGTCAAAACACAGACAGACAGTCACACAGGCAGGCAGAAAGACAGTCACAAACACGGGCAGGTAGTCACACACAGGCAGGCAGTCAGAGAGACAGTCACTCACACAAAGGCAGACAGTCACACACACACACACACACACAGGGAGGCAGTCACACAGACACGGTCACATAGAGGGAGGCAGTCGCACAGACAGCCACACACACACTTCAGGCAGTCACACAGACAGACAGACAGACACACACACACACAGGCAGTCACACACACACACATATACAGGCAGTCACACACAGGCAGTCAGACAGACAGTCACACACACAGGCAGGCAGTCACACAGACAGAAACACACACAGGCAGGCAATCACACACACACACACACACAGAGGCAGGCAGACACACAAAGGCAGGCAGTCACACACAGGCAGGCAGTCAGACAGTCACAAACACAGACAGACAGTCACACACAAACAGGCAGATAGTCACATGCACAGGCAGACAGTCACACACAAGGAGGCAGTCACACACACAGGGAGGCAGTCACACAGACATTCACACACACAGGCAGGCAGACAGATAGTCACACACACAAACAGGCAGGCAGTGACACACACGCAGGCAGTCAGACAGACAGTCACACACACACAGGCAGTCACACACACACACACAGGCAAACAGTCACACACAGGCAGTCAGACAGACAGTCACACACACAGGCAGGCAGTCACACAGACAGACACACACAGGCAGGCAGACACACACAGGCAGGCAGTCAGACAGTCAGTCACACACACAGACAGACAGTCAAACACACACACACACAGGCAGACAGTAACACACACAAGGAGGCAGTCACACACACAGGGAGGCAGTCATACAGACAGTCACACACACACAGGCAGGCAGACAGTCACACAGACAGACAGTCACACACACAGGCAGGCAGTCACACACACACAGGCAAACAGTCACACACAGGTAGTCAGACAGACAGTCACACACACAGGCAGGCAGAAACAAAGACAGACAGTCACACAGGCAGGCAGGCAGGCAGTCACAGTCACACACACACACACACACACACACACAGACTTACCTCTTCCCAGTATGGCTGGAAGCGGGAGTGGAAGCAGTTGGTTGTTGGGGAAGCAGGGACTCCTTCCTTCTTCCCTCTATCTGTGCAGCAGTTACCAGGGGCTTCGAGTAGGTATTAGCCCCGCCTCCACCTCGTGATAAGCCCCGCCTCCTCCACTCGGTAAGCCCCACCCCCGCTGCCTCAATATTTTTTTTTTTATTATTATTTTTGCTCCCCTGCATTCCTGTCACCTGGCCATGTGCGAGCTGTGTCGGCAACATGACGCCCTCTGCTCGCACACCCCTAAGGCCAGCCCTGATTGTAAGACTTTACACCCCCAAAATTCCAACAGACTACAAGTTCCCATACCCCAACTTCTAACAGACTGCAGACTTGTACCCCAGCTTCTACACATTGTAAACTAGTAAACATTGTAAACTAGTAAATGCCCAAATTTCTATAGAAAGTGAGTTCCATGTATAACTATATCTCACTTCTTATAACATACCGCCCAACATTTCAAATTGACAAGGTGGGACACTTTAATTTAGGGGTGTGAGTGGGGGTGTGGCCAGGGGTGGGGCTGTTCTGAGAAATTTTAGGTGACTTACTAATAACAATTTAAGCAACTACAATTATAATTTAGAATTAGAACAATGTATCTTAGTTTCACAGAGTGATTTGTAAAAACAGTTATTGTAGTTTCAAGACACATTACTGGGAGTGTTATTGCTGTGAAGCCTGTTATACACTCAGACACATTACTGGGAGTATTATTGCTGTGGAGCTCTGTTATACACTCAGACACATTACTGGGAGTATTATTGCTGTGGAGCTCTGTTATACACTCAGACACATTACTGGGAGTATTATTGCTATGGAGCTCTGTTATACACTCAGACACATTACTTGGAGTAATATTGCTGTGGAGCTCTGTTATACACTCAGACACATTACTGGGAGTATTATTGCTGTGGAGCCCTGTTATACACTCAGACACATTACTGGGAGAATTATTGCTGTGGAGCACTGTTATACACTCAGACACATTACTGGGAGTATTATTGCTGTGGAGCCCTGTTATACACTCAGACACATTACTGGGAGTATTATTGCTGTGGAGCTCTGTTATACACTCAGACACATTACTGGGAGTATTATTGCTGTGGAGCTCTGTTATACACTCAGACATTACTGGGAGTATTATTGCTGTGGAGCTCTGTTATACACTCAGACACATTACTGGGAGTATTATTGCTGTGGAGCTCTGTTATACAGTCACATTACTGGGAGTATTATTGATGTGGAGCTCTGTTACACACTCAGACACATTACTGGGAGTATTATTACTGTGGAGCTCTGTTATACGCTCAGACACATTACTGGGAGTATTATTGCTGGGAGCTCTACATACACTCAGACACATTACTGGTATTATTAAGCTAGGAGCTCTTTGTTATACACTCAGACACATTACTGGGAGCATAAGGGGCCTATACACTCAGACACACATTGGGAGTACATATGTAGCCTGTTATACACTCAGACACATTACTGGGAGTATTATTGCTGTGGAGCTCTGTAATACACTCAGACACATTACTGGGAGTATTATTGCTGTGGAGCTCTAAGCTATACACTCTTTCACACATTGGGAGTATTGCTGTGAAGCCTGTTATACACTAGACACATACTGTGAGTATATTGGAGCTCTGTTATACCTTAATAATACATTGGAGTATATTGCTGTGGGAGCTCTGTTATACTCAGACACACATTGGTAGTTATTGCTGTGAAGCCTGTTATACACTCAGACACATTGGAGTAGTTATTGTTGTGGGAGCTGTTATACACTCAGACACATTACTGGGAGTATATTGCTGTGAAGCTCATATACACTCAGACATACATTGGGAGTGTCATTACTGTGGAGCTCTGTTATATAATGACACACATTGTATATTATTGTTGTGAAGCCTGTTATATACACTCTGTGACAGCTATTACTGGGAGTTAAGGTAGGAGCTCTCTTGTTATACACTCAGACACATTACTGGGAGTATTATTGCTGTGGAGCTCTGTTATACACTCAGACACAGTACTGGGAGTATTATTGCTGTAGCTCTGTTATACACTCAGACACATTACTGGGAGTATTATTGCTGTGGAGCTCTGTTATACACTCAGACACATTACTGGGAGTATTATTGCTGTGAAGCCTGTTATACACTCAGACACATTACTGGGAGTGTCATTACTGTGGAGCTCTGTTATATACTCAGACACATTACTGGGAGCATTATTGCTGTGAAGCCTGTTATACACTCAGACACATTACTGGGAGTATTATTGCTGCGGGGCTCTGTTATTCACTCAGACACATTACTGGGAGTATTATTACTGTGGAGCTCTGTTATATACTCAGACACATTACTGGGAGCATTATTGCTGTGAAGCCTGTTATACACTCAGACACACAGTGATTGGATATAGATTCCTACAGACTGCAAGCTCCTTGTGTAACTATACCCTACCCGCTTCTTACAGATTGTAAACTCATTGTTTATCTATACTCTGCTTCCTATAAACTCCTCTAGGGCTGCACCGTTCTCTGGGGCTGCATATGGAATGCCCTTCCCTTCTCTGTTAGACTCTCCACTTCTTCAAAAAATCTTTGAAAATGTACATCTTCAGGAAAGTGTTTCAATTAAACTGTGAACAGCTTTCTCTCCCCGCACCCTGATTCCTCTCCTGCAACTGTCATCAAAACAACAACTAGCCCTCAATGAATAATATCCTAGCAACCTACTTTTCTACCCTACCCTTACTTTTTGTGTCACTATACCCCACTTCCTCTGACATGTAAGCTCATCAATCCCTCTGTTCCTGTGAGTCCAACTCGTCTGGTTACAACTACGTGTCTGTTAGTGCACCCATTGTACAGCGCTGCAGAATTGGTTGGCACTTTATAAATATTAATAATTATAACAATAATAATAATAACAAAGGGAAGATCCCTAAAGCACGTAAGGTTGCAAGTTGAGTAGCCCGCATATCTTAATCATAGTTTTCAAACCTACTGATATTAACCAGGGTTAAGAGCATGATTCTCCAATTGGCTGGTGGATGGCTGAGAGTATTTCACCTTGCAATCCCCAGTAGCTGGAGTGACAGGTCTTGCTTTTTTTGTACCTTTTAACAATATTCCATAGACGGGGTCAACATTTTAAAATTTAGTTTCTTTACAAAAAAACGTGTATTTGTTTATTTTATTTAATGCAAAATATGCAGGCATCTCTTTATATTTAATATCTCTCCGTGCCTTTCGAGGAAGAAGGCTATAGCCAAGAACAATACCATCGCCTTTTCGGTGTGAATTGTCAGAAATGCAAATGATAAGCTGCGCTCCCTGCTAGGACACGAGGAAAGGTTGGAAAGGGTCATATTCAATACATGTCCCCGGAGAGAGCGGGATCAGCTGGTGGATTGGTGGGGGCTCCACTTTGATCTGTGTGGCTGTGGATATAGTGAGATGAATGCTGGGAGTTGTCAGGGCAATTAGGGAGTTCGAGATATCTGTACCGATACGCCTTTTATCCAATCTGGGATAAAACACGAACGACTATAAATAATAAAATAATCCCCTTTCTGCTCTATATTCGTATTCAGTCTGATGGAGATGATGTTTTCTGTGTACCAGGGTGAACACATATTAACATTATCCTGTTTGCGACTTCTGCCATGCTGGTATTTGTATAAATTCGGATTAAATATTCACATTAAATTTTCAAAATGCTTCAGCCTACTGTAATAAACGTGAAAAGGGAGATCAAACTTTGTCATTGAATGGTGTAATAACAGCGGTTTTTATATATCTATTTGTTTTATTTATTTTTATTTGTTGTTCAAATTTTAGTCAGTCAATTAATAACTGCATTGTGTCTCAGCTGGGTGTTACACTGTCTGTGTCTCCTCTGTCGCACTGTGTGCTGTGTACACTCTATCTTTGTCTACTCTGTCGCACTGTGTGCTGTGTACACTCTATCTTTGTTTCCTCTGTCGCACTGTGTGCTGTGTACACTCTATCTTTGTCTACTCTGTCGCACTGTGTGCTGTGTACACTCTATCTTTGTCTACTCTGTCGCACTGTGTGCTGTGTACACTCTATCTTTGTCTACTCTGTCGCACTGTGTGCTGTGTACACTCTATCTTTGTCTCCTCTGTCGCACTGTGTGCTGTGTACACTCTATCTTTGTCTCCTCTGTCACACCGTGTGCATACTATCTGTGTCTCCTCTGTCACACTGTGTGCATACTATCTGTGTCTTCTATGTCACAATTTGTGCACACTATCTTTGTCTCCTCTGTCACACCTTATGCATACTATCTGTGTCTCCTCTATCACACTGTGTGCACACTCTGTCTGTGTCTGCTCTCACACTGTGTGCCCACTTTGTCTTCGTCTTCTCTGTCACACTGTGTGCACACTCTGTCTGTGTCTGCTCTCACACTGTGTGCCCACTTTGTCTTTGTCTCCTCTGTCACACTTTGTGCCCACTGTCTCTGTGTCTGCTCTCACACTGTGTGCCAACTCTGTCTGTGTCTGCTCTCACACTGTGTGCACACTTTGTCTTTGTTTCCTCTGTCACACAGTGTGCATACTCGGTCTGTGTCTGCTCTCACATTGTGTGCCCACTCTGTCTTTATCGCCTCTGTTACACCATGTGTGCACACTGTCTCTGTGGTCACACTGTGTGCACACTCTGTCATTGTCTCCTCTATCACACACTCTCTTTGTAACTACTCTTTTACACTGTGTGCACACTGCCTGTGGGTTCTCTCTCACACTGTGTGTACACTTTGTCTGTTTCCTCTCTCTTGCTGTTTGCATACTCTGTCTGTTGGTTCTCTCTCACATTGTGTGCATACTCTGTCTGTGGGTTCTCTCTCACACTGTGTGTACACTTTGTCTGTGGGTTCTCTCTCACACTGTGAGTACACTTTGTCTGTGTTCCCTCTCTCTCGCTGTGTGCATACTCTGTCTGTGGGTTCTCTCTCACATTGTGTGCATATTCTGTCTGTGTTTCCTCTCTCGCTGTGTGCATACTCTGTCTGTGGGTTCTCTCTCACATTGTGTGCATACTCTGTCTGTAGGTTCTCTGTCACACTGTGTGTACACTTTGTGTTTTCTCTGTCACACTGTGTGTACACTTTGTCAGTGTTTTCTCTGTCACACTGTGTGCACACTCTGTCTGTAAGTTTTCTCAGTCAAACTGTGTGCACACTTTGACTCTTTGTCTCCTCTGTCACACTATGTGCATTCTCTGTCTGGTTCTACAATGTCACACTGTGCACACACTGCCTGTGTCTTGCCTACTACATTACACGTCCACACTGTGTGCATATTGCAGCGTCTTAACTTCGGAGACATTTGTGCACAGAAAATATCATTTACTTTTAGAGTCAGATAGCCCAACATGCTAAAACTATTACATTTTAAACTATATTTACACTATTTTAAAAATGACTAATTTGCTACTTGATTAATAAACTACTAGTAGCAATAAACCCTAAATGGGTGTAAGGTTGTTTTTTTAAAGTGTGTACTTTCCCTCGTTTGCATTTTATTTATTTCTACTTTACATTTGATAAATAAATACATGATTTTTTTTCAAGCATAAATTTGGCTTCCTTCCCCCACTAACCCTCCACTCTATATTCAAGGAGCAAAATGCGTTCACTATTTCTTTCACTAGAGATAGAAATTAGCATACTGTATCTGTATAATTTACTCTACGTATGTGTTATACATGAATATACATTAAGTATTAGGTGTTGGTGGTGTATCACGTTTCATCAGCGTGTGTTGGATTCATCCTTTCAAACTGTCACATAATGTAATCTTTGCATGATCTCCAGCTGTCTCTTTTTTTGTTGGACCCTTCCCCTTTTAGAGAAATCAAACCGGCCTGCACAGGTATACTGTAATGTGAGGTTTAAAGGAACATTATGTGCAGGACTTCACTTTGTTTATTATTATTGGTGGTGTTTTGAATGCTTAATGTTACTAACACTTCCCAACATTTAAATGGCCCAAGAGGGACAGTTTCATTTAAAGGGTCATGCATCACTATTTTTTTTTTTTTTTTTTAAACCAGCAAGAGCTAACACTTATAAACGAATAAACAAAACAAAATTAAAACAGAAAAACTTTGGAAAGTGTGTAATAAATGTTTATAAACTTCCTATAAACATAGTCAGATTGCATTGTTGGGCACGCCTCTCAGCAACAGGAGTTACTTCAGCCACCTCCCCTCTTAACCATCCAGCACAGTTTCAGATCAGTCCACTAATGATAGAAAGAGAGTATTGTTGTGCAGAAGCAGGAGAGAGAAACACAACACCAGAGCCTGCTCTGCATGATCTCACTGATCAAACCCCCTTATCCACCTGTCAAAATGTTGCAAGGTCAGGGGCGGACTGACCACTCGGGCACTTCGGTCATGGACCGAGGGCCCGAGGCAGTCAGGGGCCCGGCCGCACAGCCATGCTCCAGCTGGAGAGATCAGCGATCTCTCCAACTGGAACGAAAAAATAAAACTATTTAATTGATAGGTTGTGGGGCCCCTGATGCAGCGCGGGGCCCCACAACCTACCGCTGTCTAAATCCACCCCCCTCCCTCCCTCCTCCCACGAGACCTGACAGCTTCACCTCCTCTCTGCCAGGTCTCCTGCTTCCAGTCCCGCGGTGCTCTGTGTGATGGGAGAGGCAGGAAGTGACATCACTTCCTGTTTACTCCTCTCACACACAGAGCCCAGGAGGGGAAGGAGCAGCAGCCTGGGAGACCACAAGGAGCAGAGAGACAGGTAGGCTCTAGGTACCCCTCCCCCCCTCACTGTCACTAGTCACCCCCCCACTGTCACCCCCACTGTCACTAGTCACCCCCACTGTCACTGAGTCACCCCCACTGTCACTAGTCCACCCCCCCCCACTTGTCACTTCCAAGTCACCCTCGCTGTCATTAATCCACCCCCCACTTTCCAATGCCTAGTCACCCCCCACTGTCACTAGTCACCCCCACTGTCACTAGTCACCCCCCTCACTGTCACTAGTCACCCCCCCTCACTGTCACTGAGTGCCCCTTTGTCACTAGTCCACCCCCCCACTGTCACTAGTCACCCCCCCTGTAATTAATCACCCCCCCCCACTGTCACTAGTCACCCCCCACTGTCACTAGTCCACCCCCCACTGTCACTAGTCACCCCCCCCACTGCTTGGGGTGATACCCCCCCACTGTCACTAATTCTTTACTGTCACTAGTCACTTACCTCACTGTGCACTAGTCACCCCCTCACTGTGATGCACTAGTCACCCCCTGTGTCACTGAGAGTCCCGCACCCCTCTCACTGTGGTCATAGTGCCCCTGTCGCGGTCACCCCTGTCGCTTCAAGTCACCCCTCCACTGTCACTTTCAGTCGCCCCCCCCACTGTGTCGCTAGTCACCCCCCTCACTGTGGCCACTAGTGCCCCCTCCTCCTCTGTCACTGAGGTCATCCCTCCTCACTTGTGTCACTAGTCACCCCTCCTCATGTGTCACTGAGTGCTTCCCCACTGTGTCACTAGTAGCCCCCTCCTCCCTCTGTCACACAGATCACCCCCCCCACACTGTGTCACTAAGCCCAGGCCTCCCTCACTCTGTCACTAGTCACCCCCCACTGTGTCACTAGCAACCCCCTCCCTCACTCTGTCACTAGTCACCCCTTCCCTCACTCACTCTGTCACCCCTTCACTCCCTCACTCTGTCACTAGTCACCCCCTCCCTCACTCTGTCACCAGTCATCCCCTCACTCTGTCACTAGTAACCCCTTCCTTCCCTCTATCACTAGTCACCCCTTTCCTCACTCTATCACTAGTCACCCCTTTCCTCACTCTGTCACTAGTCACCCCCTCACTCTGTCACTAGTCACCCCCTCACTCTAGTGACAGAGTGAGGGAGGGTGTGACTAGTGACAGTCAGGAAGGGTGTGACTAGTGACAGAGTGAGGGAGGGGGTGACTAGTGACAGAGAGAGAGAGGGGGTGACTAGTGACAAAGTGAGGGAGGTGGTGATTAGTGACAGAGGGAGGGATGGAGCGACTAGTGACAGTCACCACCTCCTTCACTCTGTCACTGTGTCACCCGCTCCCTCACTCTGTCACTGTGTCACCCCCTTCCTCACTCTGTCACTAGTCACCCACTCCCTTCCTCACTCTGTCACTAGTCACCCACTCACTCTGTCACTAGTCACCCCCTCTCTCACTCTGTCACCAGTCATTCCTTCACTCTGTCACCAGTCATCCCTTCCTTCCCTCACTCTGCCACTAGTCATCCCTTCCCTCACTCTGTCACCTGTCACCCCCTCACTCTAGTGACAGAGTGAGGGATGGTGTGACTAGTGACAGAGAGAGGGAAGGGGTGACTAGTGACAGAGAGAGGGAGGGGGTGACTAGAGACAGAGAGAGAGAGGGGGGGGTGACTAGTGACAGAGTGAGGGAGGTTGTGATTAGTGACAGTCACCACCTCCTTCACTCTGTCACTAGTCACCCCCTCCCTCACTCTGTCATTGTGTCACCCCCTTCCTCACTCTGTCACTAGTCACCCACTCCCTCCCTCACTATGTCACTAGTCACCCCTCTCTCACTCTGTCACTAGTCCCACCCTCCCTCACTCTGTCACTAGAGTGAGGGGGTGACTAGTGACAGAGTGAGGGCATGACTGGTGACCGAGTGAGGGAGGGGGTGACTAGTGACAGAGTAAGGGATGGAGGGGGTGACTTGTGACAGAAGGAGGGAGGAAGTAGTGACAGAGTGAGGTGGTGACTAGTGACAGAGTGAGGGAGGTGGTGACTAGTGACAGTCACCACCTCCCTCACTCTGTCACTAGTCACCCCTTCCTTCCTTCACTCTGCCACTAGTCACCCCCTCACTCTAGTGACAGTGAGGGAGGGGGTGACTAGTGACAGAGTTAGGGAGGGAAGGGGTGACTAGTTACAGAGTGAGGAAGGGGGTGACAAGTGACAGAGGGAGGGGTGACTAGGGACAGAGGGAGGGATGGTGTGACTAGTGACAGTCACCACCTCCTTCACTCTGTCACTGTGTCACCCCCTTCCTCACTCTGTCACTTTGTCACCCCCTTCCTCACTCTCACTAGTCACCCACTCCCTTCCTCACTCTGTCACTAGTCACCCACTCACTCTGTCACTAGTCACCCCCTATCTCACTCTGTCACCAGTCATTCCTTCACTCTGTCACTAGTCATCCCTTCCTTCCCTCACTCTGTCACCAGTCATCCCCTCCCTCTGTCACTGGTCACCCACTCCCTCCCTCACTCTGTCACCAGTCATCCCCTCACTCTGTCACTAGTAACCCCTTTGCTCACTCTGTCACCTGTCACCCCCTCACTCTGTCACTAGTCACCCCCTCACTCTAGTGACAGAGTGAGGGAGGGTGTGACTAGTGACAGTGAGGAAGGGTGTGACTAGTGACAGAGTGGGTGACTAGTGACAGAGAGAGGGAGGGGGTGACTAGTGACAGAGAGAGGGAGGGGGTGACTAGTGACAGAGTGAGGGAGGTGGTGATTAGTGACAGAGGGAAGGATGGGGTGACTAGTGACAGTCACCACCTCCTTCACTCTGTCACTGTGTCACCCCCTTCCTCACTCTGTCACTGTGTCACCCCCTTCCTCACTCTGTCACTAGTCACCCCCTCTCTCACTCTGTCACCAGGCATTCCTTCACTCTGTCACCAGTCATCCCTTCCTTCCCTCACTCTGCCACTAGTCATCCCTTCCCTCACTCTGTCACCAGTCATCCCCTCACTCTGTCACCAGTCACCCCTTCCTTCCTTCACAGTGACAGAGTTAGGGAGGGAGTGACTAGCGACAGAGAGAGGGATGGGGTGACTAGGGACAGAGGGGGTGATTAGTGACAGAGTGAGGGAGGGGGTGACTAGTGACAGAGAGAGGGAGGGGGTGACTAGTGACAGAGAGAGGGAGGGGAGGAGTGACTAGTGACAGAGAGAGGGAGGGGAGGGGTGACTAGTGACAGAGTGACGGAGGTGGTGATTAGTGACAGAGGGAGGGATGGGGTGACTAGTGACAGTCACCACCTCCTTCACTCTGTCACTGTGTCACCCCCTTCCTCACTCTGTCACTGTGTCACCCCCTTCCTCACTCTGTCACTAGTCACCCACTCACTCTGTCACTAGTCACCCCCTCTCTCACTCTGTCACCAGTCATCCCCTCACTCTGTCACCAGTCACCCCTTCCTTCCTTCACAGTGATAGAGTTAGGGAGGGAGTGACTAGTGACAAAGAGAGGGATGGGGTGACTAGTGACAGAGTGAGGAAGGGGGTGACTAGGGACAGAGGGGGTGATTAGTGACAGAGTGAGTGAGGGGGTGACACAGTGACAGAGTTAGGGAGGGAGTGACTAGTGACAGAGAGAGGGATGGGGTGACTAGTGACAGTCACCCCCTCCCTCCCTCTGTCACTAGTCACTCCCTCCCTCTGTCACTAGTCATTCCCTCCCTCTGTCACCAGTCATTCCCTCCCTCTGTCACCAGTCATCCCCTCACTCTGTCACTGGTCACCTCTTCCCTCCCTTACTTTGCCACTAGTCATCTCTTCCCTCCCTCCCTCCCCTACTCTGCCACTAGTCACCCATTCCCTAACTCTGTCACTAGTCACCCCCTCTCCCTCCCTCTGTGACTAGTCACCCACTCCCTCACTCTGTCACCAGTCACCCCCACTCACTGTGTCTCCCCCTCACTCTGCCACCACTCAACCCCTCCTTCCCTCACTCTGCCACCAGGTACCCCCTCACTCTGCCACCTGTCACCTTCTCCCTCATACACTCTGTCACCTGTCACATGCATTCACACAGACACTATATACAAAAAAGCACATGTAGTCATCCAGACATGCACAAGTACAGTCACACAGACTCAAATACAAACATGCATTGATACACAGGTCTTCACAATATACACATCCAAAGGAATGCCGTATTATGAGTTATATTTAACATTTATTTAATGCACGTATATTTGGCCTTCAAAGGGCCTGGAATCTAATTTTGCCCGGGGGCCCCAAAGGTTCTCAGTCCGCCCCTGTGCAAGGTTAAGAGATCTTCAAATTGCACATGTGTAAATCTGTTAGGCATGCTCATGTGATTTTCCCGCATTCCTAGGGATAGGACACTGATTGTTTAGCTCAGTGTACCCCTGGAGTTGGTGCTGAAAGCATAAGAATGAAGAAACGGGTTATCTTTATCTTTTTTATTCACTGACCATTTTATGACACCCCCTGTCTCAGCGATGTGCTGTTGTTTTTTCCTTCAGGTGCCTATTTAAAAAAAAAAAAAAATTAATCTCAGTTATTATTATTATTATTATCGCTATTTATATATCACCAACAGATTCCGTAGCGCTTTACAATATAATGAGAGGGGGGATTTAACTATAAATAGGACAATTACAAGAAAACTTACAGGAACGACGGGTTGAAGAGGACCCTGCTCAAACGAGCTTACAGTCTATAGGTTGAATCATAATTCCAGTTGCAGCCATCTTTTAACACCTGGCAGTGAGGTTGGGTCTCTGCCTTCCTCCGCCCTTCTCAGTTTTCGCTCATACTCAGTCCGCTCTGCACTTCGAATGGTCAATGGGTACGCTTAGTTGGGGTTTGAGTCAGGGTTTTGAGCTGAGTCCTTGACAAAGGAAGTGGAGCTTGCCTTAAGCTCTGCCCCTTTGTCAAATGTTGTCATGCGCAGGAAAAATACAAAAGGCAAAGTATGTATTTTAATAAAAATAGAATAGGTAAGAAGTAAATGTAGTGCATTTTGAGGGACAGAAAGAAAAGAAGATTTTATTCGAAAGAAGGTAAGTTTGACATTACAGATACACTTAAAGAAGAAGCATGTTTTTTAATGTATTAAAAATAGTACATTAATTCTTCATGTCAATGATTTGCTATGAAACGCCGTAAGGCAAGTATGATAGGGCTACAAGAGCTGACACTCACTCAGTGCGAGCAGTCCTGCTGTTACTTGAAATTTCGTGGAAGTTCAATGGGTATTTACAACTGCGTCAGCAGTCATTTTGCAGTTTAGAACAAAAGCCTAAGGATGAGCTAGGTTTTGCATGTATTACGAAAATTATTTATTTACACCTGCATTTATTTATTAAGACCAATCCAAATGCGCATATTAAGCAGGGTGAGGTATTTTTCTATGCATGGATGCTTCCCAAATCTTTTCCTATTTTGGTGCAAATTTCATAACTGAAGACCAAAAACATAGATAGAGAAAAGCCCTAAACAGATTTAAAACAAAAGAGTTTATTTGAAGATTACTGTTCACATAACCTCAAATCAAATATTATTTGTCATATAAAAAGCATTTTTAATGTGAATTTAATGACTGTTTTGGGAATACAGATACATGGAAGTACCTGCAGGATTAAGGAGAATGTATGTGTGTACAGTACTCTTTTGCAGTAATTACAGATGTCTGGTTAATAATAGGAATAATATCTAGGCATCGTAAGAAAGTCATCATGAAGTGGATTAAACAGTAAAAATCGATGCAAAATGTAATGTGTGCAAAAATCAATTGAGCAGCACATCGCGAAGAGGCTTAGATGACAGCTCTGTCACAGAGAATCCCTGTGGTGGATGACTGAAAAATGTTGGCATTGGTACTTTGACTTCTATGAAATGCTTCAAATCTAATTGGATGACTCCTCACTTAAAAATAGTTTTCATGCAGAAAATGAACCCATACATACAGTTAAACCAATCAAGGAGTCTTCACGATAAAAAAAAAATGAAAAAATAATACTCTGGACTGGCCAAGTTAATCGCCCACCTTGAATCCAAATGAGCAGAGTCGGATTACCCATTAGGTGACCCGGTAGACTCCAGTCTGGGCCTGGAGTTCCGTCTCTGAGCGAGCCCTCCGCGAGTTGACAGGGAGATCACCAGTTCACTGACATTCCTAATAAAAATGTATTTTCAAAAAAAGATCTCACTGCACGGGCACTGGGGAGGATGTTTTTCCTACCTGAGGACCAGGTTGAGGGTTGGAGCAGGAGACCACCAGATGGAGTTAACCCCTTCTCCCCCCATCAACCACAAGGCAGAGAATTAACCCACATAGATCACAAGATATTTTAACCCCTGCTGGATCACCAGAGATCATAGCCTCCCTCCCTGCAGCCCTGCAAAATTGTAAGTGGGGGCTAGGGGGGCAGGGACACAAAATATAGATCACCATTACATACAAACACGCACACTACACAGTCATCACACATCAATCACATCCCTATTACACAGCATACAACATTCACACATTCAACACAGACTGCACAAAAAACACACATACCACACACAGCAAGCAGACAACACACACAGTTAATATGGCAAGCACGCAACACACACACAGTACATTCAGCTAGCACACAACATACACACAGTACATTCAGCTAGCACACAACACACACACAGTACATTCAGCTAGCACACAACACACACACAGTACATTCAGCTAGCACACAACATACACACAGTACATTCAGCTAGCACACAACACACACACAGTACATTCAGTTAGCACACAACATACACACAGTACATTCAGTTAGCACACAACATACACACAGTACATTCAGCCAGCACACAGCACACACACACTTAATACACACAGGCAGAACACAATACACACACACTTACTATATTCAGCCAGCATACAATATGTACACACAGAGCCAGTGCATGCACACATATACATACTGCATACATCCAGAACACATATCACACTTCAGGGGCCAATAGAGGTAGAGACAACATGGTGAGAGGGGGGAGGGTATGGGCTGTAGGCACGATCTTTAGTCTTTCTTTCAATCACAAGACTAGTGCCCAGGGCTATAGTAGTGGGCCCCAATGTGGTATCCTGCCTAAGACCCTGGGCAAAATGAATCCAGCTATGCAGAAAGACCATATACAACAATTTCCCCAAGCCCATAGCGATCCTCAAGCAATAATAAAACAAGTCTGCCTACGCCTCACCATAAAAATAGTGAAAGGTCATAAATCTACTAGCTCTAATATAAAAGGACCAATAAAAATCCATAATTACCTACATAACTATTAAAAATTAAAAAAAGACCTGAAGTAGTAATTTTGGATTTCTATGTGAGTGATGCTTTGCCAGATCTAACTGGGAGACAAAAAAACATGTGCCATCCAGACAGGAACCCTACATCTAGGTTCACCATTCTTTTAAAAGACATAATGGACACAGCTGTGAAGGATGATGTGGTGCAAGAGATTTAGTGGAACATTTAGCTCCTTTCTCGCCCATCTTGCCAATTTCTCACCACCTGCCCAAGATTCATGAATTGGTCAACTGTCCACCAGGAAGCCCTAAAGTGCCGGGCATATGTTCTCTTAATGAAAAATTGTCAGAATTGGTGTATTGTCTTCTTCAACCACAAGTAAAGAGATTATGTTGTCATTTGAGAGAGAATAAGCATGTTTTGAACATTTATGAAACATTTCACATGAGCAGGAAGTCTTTGGTATCTTTGATGTAATGTCTCTTTATTCCATTATACCTCTTGAATTGGGTGTTCAGGCTTTGAGTTATCATTTGCTTAGGTATAGTGGTTATACTCAGGGTTTGATTCTCTTTATCCTTACAGTGGTAACATTTTTCTTGGAGCATAATTTCTTTTATTTAATGGCTCTTACTATCTCCAGATATGTGGGACTTCAATGGGGGCAAAATTTGCCCCGTCATATTCGCATCTCTACATGGGATAGCGAGAAGAAACCAACATCTATGGAGATAGTAATCCATGCCGTTGACTATCTGATTGTAATTTGTGATGGTAGTGAAGCTTCACTATCAGCTTTTCATACACATATTAATTAAAATAATCATGACCTTCAGTATATTTTGGAGTACAACATCTCTGCTATACATTTTTTGGATGTGGCCTTGGAAAAGTATGATGGGGAGGTTCATACCTTCACGTATAGAAAAAAGATGTTTATCTACTCTATACTGGAGGTGACAAGACATCATCCTTTTCATACCAAGAAGGGCACGCAAAGTTACACGCTGACAATCTGTTTGTGGGCAACTTAACATGTTGTCCTCAAACAGCTTGTCAGTTTGTAACCTTTGCTATCCAGTTCTGTCACCCAGATCCAATCGTGAAGGGGTGGAGCCTAGCAAGAGGGGTGGTGTAACTAAAAGTGTTACTACACATTAATGTAAACACTGTCTTTTCTCTGAATGCTGTAGACACCAGAACTTATACATTATTCTGAAGTCTTTCTGGTAACTATAGAGTTCCTTCAAATTTTACTCTGTAATTTATTCATCTGTGGGGGGGTTTGCATTAGTAAATGGTAATATGTGGCTGAGAAGGGGACTGCAAAATAGGGATTAATAACTGATTGCATGAATGTTATCATAGGTTTATAACCTTGATTACATATTGCTACTTTATTGCAACAATGTGTTTTAATAAAATGTAGCAATGCACTTTGTAATGTTTACACAGAGCCATTATCCATGTTGATAGTATTAGAATCAGATTGATAATGCGTTCTCCGGGACGTTTCTTATTGCGAAACCTTTTTAAACCGAAACACAGTTTCCCATAGGAATGCATTGAAAACCAATTAATCCATTCTGGAGGTCAGAAAAAAGTCAAAATGAGCTGGCATGAAAACCAACCCACAATGCAGAACACACAGTAAAATGCATGCAAACGATGAAGCTCAGCTCCCTACCTTTCCACAGCTTGAGAAATGCACCAAAAAGTCCCAAAACAACTGCAAACAATTTCCAGAATGGCTCCAAAACTCTATGCAAAAGTCGCTCCAACACCTCCACACTTGACGCCACGTGCTACCAACAGGCTCCAGCATGCAGGGGGCGGTGCTATAAACCTCCAAGGTGCAATGCATCCTGGGGAAACTTGCTTTGTATTGCGAAAAAAATTTGTAAACCAAGGCATTATTTTCAATGGATTTTCATTTGTAAACCGAAAATTATGTTAACCGAGGCGTTTGTAAACCGAGGTCCCACTGTATTTTAAATTTTGGTATATGCGTTTTTTTGTATTTATTTCTATTTTTATTTGTATTTTGTAGTGTTGTGCTGACTGTTAGGTTCTTGGCGAGACAGCTTAGTGAATTCTCTCCTATATTTGTCTGTTCAGGGACAGTCTAAGGCTCAGGCCATATGAACAGGTTGGGCGTTTTTCTTTGAACATCTTTACCTGACTTCATGTGTGTGCGTTTGGCTGTTCCTCTTTTTTAGGTATAAGTTGGAGAAGAGTGTTCCTTAATTCAGTCTAGTTAAAGTATGTTCTACGAAACAGGTCGGTTGATTGCTGATGGGAATTCAAAGCCAATGCTTACATGTGTTTTAAAGCCCATACATGGGGAATAAATGATGTGTAATTCATTTTATTATTTGGACCGAAGTCACAGTTTTTCTCTGCATTGTTTACTGTTTCATGATTCAGCCATTGGTCAATTCCGGCAGATCACCAATCACGTAAATGCACAAATTTGTACATATGTTTGCACACACAGATATACACACACACACACAGTCACACACACACATATATATATATATATATATATACAAAATAAAGATTAAGGAACAGCACACAGAATTTTTTTTTTACATTTTAAAAGGCTACTTAAAATCACCTATCTCAGCAAATTCAGTTACACAGATGGCGTTATCGTGTTAAGCCTACCACAAGTCACAGTACCCCAATATCAGTGGGTCCTACACAAATTCCAACATGGGAAACTCTCCTATGTGCGCTGTTCCTTAAAGGGATTCTTTAGTGTAATGGATTACAAAACTGTATTCCTTACACCAGGGTTTGACAAATTTGTTTGGAATCTAGGAGCCAGCTAAAAAAGTTAGGAGTTAGTTTCTACTTTTAAGAACAATGCAATTCTTAAAGAGACACTACAGTCAACAGAACCACTGCAGCTTAGTGTAGGTTGTTCTGGTGTCTAAACCCTGTCCATGCATCCTTCTAGTGACAGAAACTCAGAGACGGCCACTAGAAATTCAGGTCAGTGCTGCATAGTGTGCCGCACCTACGTTCAGCGTCTCCATGTTCTGCATGGACACACTGAATGTTCCTCATAGAGATGATTTGATTCAATGCATCTCTATGAGAAGATGCTCATTGGAGCAATGAGGTATTGTGCCGCGCATCCGCAATGTCCTCCCAATGCTTTCCTATGGGAAAGCTTTGGCTTAGCAGAGATCATCAAGATGGATGATCTCAGCTATGGAGGCAAGACAAGCCATGGTGAAACCAGCACATTGTGGGAAAAAAGGAGAATAAAAACTCCTTTCCCATGCAATCGGAGGGGGGCATTTACCTAAACAGACACGATCACTGACAGACACACACAGAGAGACAGAAACGCATACAATCACAGGCACACACACACACACTCTCTCTGTCAGATTTAAACACACACACTCTGATAGAAACAAACACACACTCACTGAGAGATGCACACACTCACGGACACACACACACAAACACAAACGCACTCTGTAAGAGAAACACACTCTCTCTCTGACACACACACACACATTTTTCACAAACTCACAAATTGCTTCTTTTTTTTTTTTTTTTATCCTTCTAGTCTTACTACCTCTGGGAGAGCTGAGTGGATCTTTCCCTGGGGTCCAGTGTGCTGCTATCTAATCTTCCTGCAGTTCCTCTCTGCTCTCCTACACGCTCTCTGTAGTGATCCAGAGGCTGGAGTTAAAATGTTGATCTCTACGGCAGAATCATTGCTGAGAAATGGTGCCCCCAATTCCCCTTTTTTCTTTTACATATATATTTATATATTCCAAACAATACTGGCACACTGGGAATTCCACAAAGATCTTCTGTATTCAAGTAAATCCAGGTCAACGTTTCAGCTCCACATTGGAGCTTTCATCAGGACACATAAACCATACACCAATGTACATGGCTTTATATAGGACAAGGAAATACAGAAACTCACCATATCAGCTGTTCCCTGCTCTCCTGATTGCTCGGCGTGCATAGGGTACCCAGGCGCATGTGCAAAAGCTTCCAGATCATACCCATGTTTACAAAACTCAACGAGGGATTAATCAGAGCGTTCCGGCCACGTCATGTTCCCGAGGTACTCTACCGTGATTGGTTGCCATGCATGTACGCGTGCCTTCGGGAGAGGAACTCATCAAAGCCCAGTGAAACCCTCCTACTTGTGATGAGGGCTTCAATGCATCTCCGTGACAACCAGGACATGCCGAACAGACAGGGAGATATAAAGAAAAGGGAAACAGTACAGATTCCGGACAGATTACGCATATGTACAAGCGTACATGCATGGGAACCAATGACGGTAGAGTACCTTGGGCTGCTGTGGGAACATGACGACTCCGGAACGCTCTGATTAATCCCTCCTTGAGTTTTGTAAACGTGGGTGTGATCTGGAAGCTTTTGTACATGTGCCCGGGCACCCTATGCACGCCGAGCAATCAGGAGATCAGGGAACAGCTAATATGGTGAGTTTCTGTTTTTCTGTGTCCTATATATTACTATTTTTTTAATATTTATATAGCACCAGCAATGGGATATAAAGACGTGTACATTGGTGTATGGTTTATGTGTCCTGATGAAAGCTCCAATGTAGAGCTGGAATGTTGACCTGGACTTACTTGAATAAAGAAGATCTTTGTGGAATTTCCAGAGTGCCGGTATTGTTTGGAATTTAGAATTGATGTGACTGGGCACCACGTAATAACGTTATAGTTGGAGTGCAAGAGTTTGGACTTGCAAACATATATATATATAAATATACAGAGGGTGAAAGAACAATGAATTCCTTCCTACATGGTCCATGGTTTAATTGATATGTTTCAGGCTACCGATTATTCATTTTAAATTCATTGTGTAGGAGCAAATCCTAAACAATAGCAATGACTCACTGTCCAAATAGTTATGGACTGCATTGTACTTAACTCTATAAACTGAATTCTCTATGTGCCTGCTGAATGTGTGGGTCACTTTCAACAGGTACATTGCGAGTTTGAACAGTAACATATAATTATCCCTACTTTTATCTGTTCCATATTCTTATATGGCTCACACATTTAATTAAAGGCTCAGATTACAAGGGCCTCGATTTAATATTGTTGGATAATTTCCAAATGATTTAATATTTTTTTTATAAACTTTGAAAATTATTTTTCAGCATGTGAAAAGATCAAATTATCTATCATATATAAAAATATGTATCATATATAAAAATATAAAAATGTCAAAAAATTACAAATCTGTTTCATTAAATTATTTGAGAAGTTTATCAAGGTCAAAGCTCTCTGTAGCTGCGTAATGCTGGCCTCAATTTAATTTGGATAAGCTTTTCCAATTAATTAATTAATTAATTATTTTTTTTAGCATTTCAAATGATTTATCTACAGAAATCACAATTAAATGATGTGTGAATTTTTGTAAGTAAATCATTTAAAAATGTTATCCAAACATATTAAATCAATTGAAGAGCTTATCCAAAAATATAAACCTGAGACTAGAGTTGAGCGAACCCGGACTGTAAAGTTCAGGTTCGTACTGAACATTAAGTTTTTTGGACCCCGGACCCCAACACGGACATATCACTGTATGTTCGGGTTGGAGTTCGGTGTTTGGCGATTTAATGGCGCGTTTTGAAAGGCTACAGGGCAGCCAATCAACAAGCGTTTGACTCGTGTGCCCTTAGAAGCCATCACAGCCATGCCTACTAATGGCATGGCTGTGATTGGCCAGTGCAGCATGTGACCCAGCCTTTATATATAAGCTGGAGTCACATAGCGCTGCACGCAGATGAGGTCTTAGTAGTGTAGGGAGAGGATTCTGCAGCTGTGAGGGACAGCGTAGGAAAGAATTCTGCAAACTAGTACATTAGTGGGGTGCACTTCATATCTGAGTCAAATAGAACCATCAAATACCCACTGATAAGGGATTTAGAAAAATGGACGGACAAACCCATCTCTTGGATAGAACGGATCCACTCTGTCGAGATGAATATTATCCCACGCTTCCTCTTCTTATTTCAGACGTTACTCATTTGCATTACGAAAACACAATTGGTTCCACTACATCGAGCAATAAGGAACTTTATTTGGCAGAACAAGAGACACAGGATTTCCAGGCAGGTACCGTACAGGAGGAAGGACCGAGGTGGGCTGGGCCTGTCGAATCTTTACTTTTATTACCTGGCAGCTCAACTGTCACAGGTGGTTATGTGGCACTCTCCCCCAGATGAACGGAAATGGGTTGATGTAGAGGCTCTCATGGTGGGATCAGACCTCCCCTAGTTTACGATGTGGGTGCCGAGGGAACACAGACCGTTGATCAGGGTGACCTGCCCAGCAATATTGAACGCACTACGTATATGGGATGCGACACACATCAAATACGGACTGGTCTCCTCACCGTCTCCAGTAACACCTTTGTTCCGTAACAGAGCCTTCCCTCCAGACATGGCAGCGGGAGAGTTCTGTACTCTAGAAAGGGTAGGCCTCCAGAGGATACGCCACATGTTTCAGGGGTGAGAAATAGTACAGTTCGACGACCTTAAGCAACATCATCATCTAACACCCTCAGACTTCTTCAGATACGTGCAACTTAGGGACTTCGCTAGCCGACCCCACATTAAAGCTGCAGCCTGCGGGCCAATGACCTCTTTTGAGAGATGGTGCACAACAGGGAATGCACCTAAGGGATTAATAATGCTGCTGTATACCCATCTTAGCTCCAAAAACACAGAGTGGGGGAGATTGTCCTACACGACCAGTGGGAGTGGGAGTGGGATCTAGGCGAGGTTCTAGAGGGTATTGAATGGCAGGAAGTCTGGGAAGCAAACAAAAAGGCATCAATGTGTGTGACACTTCAGGAGCAGTCGTGGAAAACCATGTTCCAGTGGTACACCACTCCAGTGAAGCTCTTTAGAATGCACAAAATAAGCACAGGTGACTGTTTGAGGGGCTGCGGAACTAGAGGAACATATATACATATGTGGTGGGATTGTCCAATTATAAATAGATTCTGGAAATCGGTCAAGAACTTAGTGCAACAGATCAATAGAAAACCACCTCTAGACCCTTGGGTCTATCTGCTAAACAGGCCGCTAGAGGGGTGGACCAGGAAGGAGCAGAAACTACTGCACAAGATCACAACAGTGTGGCTATTGCCGGAGGGACTAAACTTTACAGGAGTAATTTCCAGGATCAAGGATAGTAGACTGATGGATGATTTAAAAGTTAGGGTGACAGGTACCACAGTAGTGTTCCAAAGAATATGGGAACCCTGGGATAACAGCCCACTGGGATAGGGAGACAAGCGAGAGGAGACCTGCATAGGGCTGGGAGGCAGGATGGACAACCGCTCCAGACAGAGACAACAGGATCGCAATGCAGGTACAGGTGTAGGAAGCCGGGTGCCCCCGTCCTCTGCCGCGCATGCCTACGCCCCCTCATCTCTTTCTAAGTGTCTATCCTTTTCTTTTACTTTCTTTTCTTCCTTTCCTTCTCTCCCATGCTTTACATGGGACCATGCGTATGCCAAGTACAAAAGGCCGACCTAAAAAGCTGGATAAGCACCACAGATATGGAACATAAGACAAAACAAGTGGAATAACATTGGAAGTATGCGATGGTTATTGGTCTGTGTCGTAATCAGTTTATTTCTCTTAAAAAACATAAAAAATCCTTGGTCTACAGTAGAATTGAGCAGAGTTAATAGATATCGTGCTGAATGACTTAATGTGTAACAAAGTGGAAATGTTTCATATTCAAAATAGGCTTTTGCACAAGCCGACATGCTAAAACATTTGTCTTACTGTTTTCTGCCAAGATGAAAAAAATAAAGAATTTAAAAAAAAGAAGCGTCAAATACTGCTGTCACATTGCAGTTTTAAAACTTAAAATTTTTTGGGTGCTAAACTGCTAAATAGTATTTTAGTGGGGTGCACTTCATATCTGAGAATCAAATAGAAGTGTCAAATAGTGCGCTTACAGCGCAGTTGTAAACATTCTAATTGTTTTGGTGCTAAACTGCTAAATAGTACATTTTGGGGCCTGCTCTTCATATCTGAGAGTCAAATAGAAGTGTCTAATAGTGTGCTTACAGCACAATGGTAAACATTCTAATTGTTTTGGTGCTAAACTGCTAAATAGTACATTTTGGGGCGTGCTCTTCATATCTGAGAGTTAAATCAAAGCGTCCAATAGTGCTTGTAAAAATTCTTATTTTCTGGGTGCTAATCTGCTAAATAGTACATTTTGGGCGTGCTCTTCATATCTGAGAGTCAAATAGGCGCGTCTAATAGTGCGCTTACAGCACAGTTGTAAACATTCTAATTGTTTTGCTGCAAATCTGCTAAATAGTACATTTTGGGGCCTGCTCTTCATATCTGAGAGTCAAATAGGATCGTCAAATAGTGCGCTTACAGCGCAGTTGTAAAAATTCTAATTGTTTTGGTGCTAAACTGCTAAATAGTAAATTTTGGGGCATGCTCTTCATATCTGAGAGTTAAATCGAAGCGTCTAATAGTGCGCTTACAGCGCACTTGTAAAAATTCTTATTTTCTGGGTGCTAATCTGCTAAATAGTACATTTTGGGCGTGCTCTTCATATCTGAGAGTCAAATAGACGCGTATAATAGTGCGCTTACAGCACAGTTGTAAACATTCTAATTGTTTTGCTGCTAGTCTGCTAAATAGTACATTTTGGGGCCTACTCTTCATATCTGAGAGTCAAATCGAAGCGTCTAATAGTGCGCTTACAGCGCAGTTGTAAACATTCTAATTTTCTGGGTACTAATCTGCTAAATAGTACATTTTGGGGTGTGCACTTCATATCTGAGAGTCAAATAGAAGTGTCTAATAGTGCGTTTACAGTGCAGTTGTAAACATTCTAATTTTCTGGGTGCTAATCTGCTAAATAGTACATTTTGGGGCCTGCTCGTCATATCTGAGAGTCAAATCGAAGCGTAACTTTGATATGAATTTACTACATCGGTCACTTGTAATATTGTTTCACACCTACAACACTTGTTACACAGATCTAAGGGATAGAAAACAGTGATATTTTCTACACTAGAAACTACCAGATAACAAGCTGCTATATTTAAACCAGTTATCAATAGCTAAGAGGTACTTAAACAATATTGTAATTCTGGGGCAATACTCTCACAAGTCAAACTGAGAGGTCAGTTTATAGGGAAAACTGTTGCAAGGATACAATTCTAAAACAATTTCCATATGTCCTTTGCAAACTTTACATGCTGGAAAAACACAGGTGCCAACTGCTGTGGCTTTCTGCAGTGTGCATACCGGCAAGGAGGGCAGGGTTGAGGAGTGGATGGAAGATGATGTGGAGGATGATGAGGTCCTAGACCCAACATGGAATCAAGGTCATGCGAGTGACGTGTGCAGTTTGGAGGAAGAGGCGCTGGTCACACAGAGGCACCAGCACAGCATAAGAGGGAGATGGGTGCAAAAGCGGAGCGTCCGTCCCCTAGCGCTCATCGGCATGTATTATCTTTAGAATTACCAAAGTTGTCCAAGTAACAGTTGAAGCGATAAAAAGAACCATAACAGATTTAACGAGTCATTCGCAGTTTCGCAGTACGGTGACCGGGACCCAGACACTGTCTGGGTGGTGGTCAGAAGACCGGGCTCCAGTATGCCTGATGTAGAAGTTAGGAGTCACAGTGTGGAATGGATTAGCAGGGTCTGGTGCAGGGTAACCGCATGCCCCCTGGTGTTGAGCACCAGCATTTGTGCGGCCACATACCAGGACCCTGATGCAGCTTCAGTAAAAAGAGTACTGGATACCAGAAGCCATCACCAGACTGATCCGCAAGTTGGAGCGCTTTCGGCGTTCTCACCCTGCTGCTGCTCACCTGTCTGCGCTGCAGCGTAACTTTGCCCTTCCCGCTCACTGCCTCATATGCGACGTGCCCACAAGGTGGAACTTTACCTTGCACATGCTGAAGAGACTGTTTGAGCAGCAGCAGGCGATAGTGGAGTTTCAGCTGCAGCACGCACGGGTCAGTTGCTCTGCACCAGACTTCCCTCCAATTGATCAGAGTTAAAGGATTTCAAGTGGACTCATTACAATTACAGGACCTCTAAAGAGTCCTGTATTGTTATTTGTCGTCACTACCTTCCCACGTCGGGAGTGGGTCATTTGCGCACCTGCTGCCTTCCTTGTATGTGGTAGCCGTTTGTCAGGGTCCCTGTACGGAATCGAACCCTGATTCCCCATTACCCGTGGTCACCATGGTAGGCGCAGTCAATGGCATCGAATGTTGATATGGATTGACATACGAATGCATTGTCGCCTTCTTGTTGTGGAGCACATTGAAAAAGTGCTCTAGCATCACGAGCTGGGTGATCTCCTCCGGGAACTTGGCTTGATGGGAGTTGAACCAGTTCTGGGTGGCCATTGTGATGCCACTGTGTATACCCAGGTATATCAGAGCTGCTGCAGAAAGTGTGGGCCGTCTGTGCACGCTTTTGGAGTTCTCACCCTGCTGCTGGTCGCCTGTCTGCGCTGCAACGTAACTTCGGCCTTCCCGCTCACCGCCTCATGAGACTGTGCGAGAAGCAGCAGGCGATAGTGGAGTTTCAGATGCAGCACGCACGGGTCAGTTGCTCTGCGGAAGAGTTTCCTTTTTTTGTATGTCCCAATATTTTGGGGGCTACCCCAATTAAAATAATATATATATATATATATATATATATATAAACAGTGTTGGCTACCTCCTACTCCTCCACCGCTGCTTCCACCTACACCGCCGCGGTCACCACCTCCTCAACCTATGGGTCACTTAGTATAAACTATGTACACAATAGCAGAGGCTTGTGAAGGCCTTTTCTCCATGCATCAGGAGTTGAGCATTTCTCCATGCATCAGGACTGCAAGAAATGCACCGCAGGCCGCAAATGTTTCTTTTTTTTATATGTCCCAATATTTTGGGGGCTACCCTATTCAAAAACTATATATATATATATATAAAAAACAGTGTTGGCTACCTCCTCCACCGCCGCTTCCACCTACACCCCCGCGGTCACGGCCTCCTCTACCTATGGGTCACTTAGTATAAACTATGTACACAATAGCAGAGGCTTGTGAAGGCCTTTTCTCCATGCATCAGGAGTTGAGCCTTTCTCCATGCATCAGGACTGCAAGAAATGCACCGCAGGCTGCAAATGTTTCTTTTTTTTATATGTCCCAATATTTTGGGGGCTACCCAATTCAAAAACTATATATATATATATATATATATATATATATATATATATATATATATATATATATATATAAAAAAAACAGTGTTGGCTACCTCCTCCACCACCGCTTCCACCTACACCCCCGCGGTCACGGCCTCCTCTACCTATGGGTCACTTAGTATAAACTATGTACACAATAGCAGAGGCTTGTGAGGCCTTTTCTCCATGCATCAGGAGTTGAGCATTTCTCCATGCATCAGGACTGCAAGAAATGAACCGCAGGACACAAATGTTTCTTTTTTTATATGTCCCAATATTTTGGGGGCTACCCCAATTCAAAAAAAATATATATATAAAAAACAGTGGAAAAGAACTCTCTAGAAGAGTGGGAATACCAGGAGCTGGCTAGGTGACTAATGGCTAAAATACTACTACATAGAGAATAAAAATATAAAAATATATATATGGTACTATGCCTTTAAATCTGGAATGGACAAAGTATCCCTATAAAGGTGCAAAAATTTGAATAAAGGTGCTATGAGTGGAGATCTCAAATAAACGGGATAACCCTTTAAAAATGCAAAAATACAAAGAGAATGCTGCTATACCTTTAAATGTCCTTTAAGAATGTGCAAACATGCAAAGCAGTGCTATATAGGGGGGGTGATAAATAAAAAATAAATAAAAAAAATAAAAAAACTTATATATATATAAATAAATACAAAAAGGGGAAAGATGAGAGACCAAATTCTCTGCTGGATGACCAAAAAATATGTATGAAACTGGTGTCTATATCCCAAACAACATGAGGGATAAATGATACCTGTTGCAAATAATATACTTAGTAAAAGATAGAAGTAAAAAATAAGCTATACAGTACAAGGAACTGTTAGCTTTAGGCAATAAAAATTAAAACAATATAATCGCTGGAAAACTGAAGCATAAAACTGGATCATATCATATAAGAAAAAAAATGCCAGTTTATTGAATATATTAAAATAACTTTGGAAAAAGTTAAATATAAAAATACAGGTCACACTAGATTCAGAAATGCATTACCAGACTGATGCATTGAGAAATAACAGCAAGGACCTTTGGATTGTTAAGGATGGATATGGATTGTGATGATTCAATATACAGCTGCCGGTGAGGATGGCTTGTGTCTGTGAGCACGTCCCGAGCAGGAGCCTCACTTCGGGGGACGTGCAGGACAGATGCCTCCGGTGGCGGTACTTTCCAAACAGGTCCTGCGTGTGGAGATTAGTGGTGCTGCTGGTACATGCGTCTGATCACGTGTGTTGCTGGAATGCCTGTCTTACGTCTTTCTTATATGAAGTGATCCAGTTTTATGCTTCAGTTTTCCAGCGATATATTGTTTTAATTTTTATTGCCTAAAGCTAACAGTTCCTTGTACTGTATAGCTTATTTTTTACTTCTATCTTTTACTAAGTATATTATTTGCAACAGGTATCATTTATCCCTCATGTTGTTTGGGATATAGACACCAGTTTCATACATATTTTTTGGTCATCCAGCAGAGAATTTGGTCTCTCATCTTTCCCCTTTTTGTATTTATTTATATATATATTTATTTATTTATTATATATATATACATACTTTTTTTTTTATTTATCACCCCCCCTATATAGCACTGCTTTGCATGTTTGCACACTCTTAAAGGACATTTAAAGGTATAGCAGCATTCTCTTTGTATTTTTGCATATTTAAAGGGATATCCCGTTTATTTGAGATCTCCACTCATAGCACCTTTATTCACATTTTTGCACATTTATAGGGATACTTTGTCCATTCCAGATTTAAAGGCATAGTAACATATATATATATTTTTATATTTTTATTCTCTATGTAGTAGTATTTTAGCCATTAGTCACCTAGCCAGCTCCTGGTATTCCCACTCTTCTAGAGAGTTCTTTTCCACTGTTCTATATAGGTTTTTAGTGAATCCCTATCATTACCAGTTTTCGAGCAGCTTAGTGCTAGTCTGTCTCCCTCTCTCCTGTGTGGTACATTAGGTACACCAGAATCTTTGCGAAGGATGCAAGGTCCCCAGACGGTGACAGTGCTGCTTTAATGTGTTCTATAAATCACACTGTGACTAAGTTCAGCGTATTACATGAACCTATATTCATGAAATTTGAACCTACTGAATTTTCCCTAAACCATGCTGCATTAACCTTTCACCTCATTAAAAACATTTAGAACAAATTGTGTAGCTTATTGAACTACAAATAAAGTAGCACTGTCACCAGATATATATTCGTAGATGTTATATGAACATGAAATGGTGTAAGAAATAAAACCTGAGAAATAGACTGGAAGACTTTAAGCTGGGGAAACGTATAGACCCTGAAAAATGGACTGGCAGAGTAAATAGGAAAATAACGATGGGAAAAAGAGACTTAAAGAAGATGTGGATTACACAAGAGGATAGAAAAAAAATGTTAAGATAAATAAAGAAACAATAGTGTAATTAAAAAAAAAAATCATTACACTATTGTCTGTTTTTTCTTTTCTATGGGCTCATTCAGTAACCTGAGAATTGTATTACATTGACCATGGAATTTCACAGCTGGGACCATTTTCAGGGGTCTCTTTTTTTCCCACACCTCCTATACCGGCTAATAATTTGCAGTTCCCGTGTCAGTTCTCAATATTTAACTATTATTATGTTTTGTGAAATATCCTTAACTTTATGAAAAAAAATAAAAAAAACAATTTTATTCAAGCAAAAAACTATTCACCCATAGCACAATCACAAATAGCACTTCATTTTTTTGTGCTTTTCATATGTTGATGTGTAGCTTGTCAGAATCACACATGAAAACCGCACTTTAAAGAATTTGTCAATATAGTTGGTATATATGTATTTTTATTTTATATTTAGTGTAGAAATTGGAATTTAATTTGATTTTTATATCAATATGTGATTTAAAAGATATTATGTTTTAGGTTGTAATATTGTCTTCCACTCCACACTCCTGTCTAGAGTTGGATCTGGCTGATCTGGAAACCCCTGTGTTCTAATTCCTGACAATCTGCTCTTTGATTCAAAAATTCACCATTTGTTTATAGAATCTCAAGAGAAAGAGAGCAAAACAGTCACCTTGTGACTTTCTTAAACAGAGTTACACATGAATTGCACAATCTCTCCTCAAATAAGACAAATGTAGACCTCGAGAGCAATCTACTGTAGGGCTTAACAGTTTTATTTAAAAAAAAAAGACACACATTTAAGATAGGACTTCAAAATGTAGACAAAATAGAAGACTAGAATTGAGTTCTTATTTGACGATATACCCCCACACAGGAATGCCGATGTGGTACTCATGCACAAGTTAAATACAATCCTCACCTCTGTATGAATTAATTTAAATATCAATGTAAAGTGAGTAAAGAAAAGTACAATAAAAATTAGGTATGTAATTGATAAATAAAATATAAGGTAACCATCAGAAAGGTAATGCAAACAACAAAGATATGCATATCTAAAGTTTATTTTGATATATCACTCATGTACATTGTCAATGTTGGTGTGTCTTTGGAGATCAAATGTGTGGCCAGGGCCGCCTGACAAAGCACAAGGTCTGGGGGCCCCCGTCCTCTCTCCCCGGCCCGCCCTCCCCCCCACCCGGCCCGCCCACGAGTCCGCCGACAATGATGCAGGACTGAATGTGGTGTGTATAGTGGAAGTGAATTAGAATGTGTGTAATGGATGTAGTGTTTGTGTGTATTAGATACTGTTTTTGCAGAGAATGCAGAGTGTGTGTTTGTGTAGTGGATGTAGTGTTTGTGTGTACTAGATGCAATGTGTTTAGTGGATGAAGTGTCTGTAGTGGATGTAGTGTGTATATTAGACGCAGTATCTCTGTATAGTGAATGCAGAGTGTTTGAATGTGTGGTGGATGTAGTGTGTGTACTGTAAATACAAGATGTTTGTGTAGTGGATGCTGTGTGTATAGTTAATGCAGAGCGTGTGTCGGTGGAGTGGATGGAGAGTGTGTGTTTGAGGAGTGGATGCAGAGTGTGTGTTAGTGGAGTGGATGCAGAGTGTGTGTTAGTGTAGTGAATGCAGAGTGTGTGTTAGTGGAGTGGATGCAGTGTGTGTGTGTGTGTGTCAGTGGAGTGGATGCAGAGTGTGTGTTAGTGTAGTGAATGCAGAGTGTGTATTAGTGTAATGAATGCGGAGTGTGTGTGTGTTTACTAGTGTATGCATGTAATGTAATGAAAGATATTCCCCTCTCCCTGCTTCTTACCTGGTTCAGGGAGGGAGAAAGATTCCATCCCTGAAAGTCCAGTGGCATGGTGGGGCCCCTGCTCCCTGTATTTGCAGAGGGGGCTCAGCGGACTGCAGTAGCACATTACAGATCTTCCCTCTCTCTAACTCCCACGAGACGTGGTGTGCGCGACGCGCAAAGTGTTGCCATGGTAACTCGTGGCAACGCTCTAACGGCCGCAAGCCTCGCGGGAGTTAGAGAGAGGGAAGATCTGTAAAGTGCTCCTGCAGTCCGCTGGGCCCACTCTGCAAGTACAGGGAGCCGGGGGCCAGCGGCTGCACATATATAGAGAGATCATCGCTATATATATGTGGAGAGAGTTATTGTGGGGCCCTGGACTGCCAAAGCAGTCCGGGCCCCCCAGGACCGCCGGTCCCGTGACAACCGTCATGGTTGTCACCTCTTGATGGCGGCCCTGTGTGTGGCCATGGGCCAAGACATCCCAGTGCATGGTTCTGGGGTAAATGCCAAGAAATTAGACCATTGACATTACAAGTGTCATGTGATACCCGCTATGTGTAATTCATTCACCCGATGTCCAGATGTATTGTCAAATGAGATAGAGCAGTGGTGTACAACCAATTCCTCCTGAGCCACCAACAGTCCAGGAATTATGTTGTTCCCTTTTTTTTAACTCTAATGGAGACACTGACAAAACCTGAACTGTTGGTGGTCCATGAGGACTGGGTTGAGGACCACTGAGATAGAGGACTCCAGAGATCTATAGAAAAGCTGTATAAAAGCCTGTACTCTACTGCCACACTTTAGAATCAGAATAAGGAATGAATCTACTGCAAGATGAACATTGATGTTGTGCTTGAAGTTGTGAGAGATTCAGTTAGAAAATACTCCATAGAATTCTAAAATTCTGCAAACATTCCATTAGGGTATTTATAATGTTTACTTATTCCGTATTACATTGTAGGAGTTGATTCCTGTCGGTGGAATCAAAATGTTATTCTGAAAGTAGATGTAACACCTGTGCTACAATTCTCTGCCCAAATCTTAGTGCCAAGGCTATTTAACAAAGTTATGTAAAACATCTCCTGGCTGTTTTAGTTCATATTTAGAAGGGGAAAATTGAAACATATGGGACCGTGCTATTTGGGAGATAAGTATTTAATAAAAATACAATTAGAAAACACAGTTAAATAAAACCCACAGTGAAACTTGCTCCCTTACTTGATGTCCTGGTAATTAATTACTTGATGTCCTGGTAATCTCTTATTTAAATGTCCACTTTTAATTTCTTTGAAAATATAACAGCGGATTCTACCTCTCCACCCCCCTCTTCTTGTCGTATGTGTTTTTAATATTTACACATCTCTATTGCAAAATGTAAACAACATCATTTTTATTGTAAAGGACCCGACTTATAGGATTTTATCCTAAACGCATCTGTTTTTCCCTATGTTTCAGTTTTATTCACTGTCCATGCGTTTGTATAGTTTGAACGTTTGAGGTTTTTTTCTACAAAGGACTGCTGCCCCCATAGGTAGTTTAGACTAACTACACTTTCCTCACTGCTTAGTGACAACTCACTGCTTAGTGAATAAACTATAACAGTCACTGCTGGTAAAAATGATTGCTAGTACCGAGTCTGATTGTGTTGGAGAACTTGCTGCGGCTTCCAGCATTTTGCCATCTGTCCTCCATGGTCTGCACGGTCTTGGAGAGGAGATATGTTGCCTTCCTATGTTTTTTTCACTTCTTTCCTCCCAAGTGTCCCTATTTAGGATGGATAGTCATTATTTTAAAGCCAAATCCATCTGTCCCTCTTTTCTATGCTAATGTCCCTAACGTCTAGGAGCTCCATATTGTTAGTGTGTCTAAACACTACAATAAATGTCTTTAGAAATCAGTCTGTATAAATAAAAAACATTGCTCCTGCATAAATTGTTAGTAGAATAAATAAAGGAGGTGAACAACAATAAAAATTAATAACAATATACATACGAAGGAAGGATCAACTTTTAGTTTGTATATCTTAAAGACAAAACAAGAGACAAATAATGGTGCAATACAGTTGTTAGGTATAAAAATGGTGGATGTAAGTCAAAGGAACACTCACGCTTTATAGAGCTATATAAGCTCTATATTAGTAGGCATGGATGGTATAATCCCTGTCTATGGGCAAAACATGGAGGTCAGCAGAGCTTCTATCCAGGTGGATGTGGACATCATATGATAAAAGAAACATAAAGAAATCCAATGGTATGATATGTGGACATAACTTCTAAAAAAGGAGATTGTCCTACTAACATAACCTAGAGGAAAAACCTGCTCTAGTATGAAGAACTTTAGGTGGAACAATCATCACCTGAGGATGTATGCAGGAACCGGGTAAGCAGCAGGAGCTGGGTAAAGGTAAGTACTCAAAAGACTTGATTTTAAAAGAATAAATCAAATAATTTTTTTTACTGCAGAGTAAATCCTCACTTGACGCGTTCCGCCGAAGCTTTTACAAAAGTGTATGTCACTCAATAGAAAGTCAGCTATTTAAATGTTTCCAGGTCTTCATTAGCTGGTTCCGGTGTTTGCACACTTGCACAATTGCTGCTATATTTACCGATAGTGAGCGCCTATCTCTACGTTATTCTATAAATTGTTATTAGTAAGTCAGCCCCAACCCTGGTCACGCCCCCACTCACAACCCCAAAATTAAAGCGTCCCTCTTTATCCATTTGAACTGTTGGGAGATGTGGATCATTTAATTCCCACATAGCTTATAATAAAAATAACTAATTTCAGCAATACAGGGGATTTTTAAAAGAGCTGCCAAGCTGATATAGAGATCCGTCCTTGTTGGGTGTTTATGAAAATGATCATTTTATAGTTGGTTCCCAGACTCTAGTAATAAGGAATGTCTTTACTTTCAGAGAAACTGCAAACAGAGTTAATATCCGAGGCCTCCCAGAAAGCCCAAGAATTCCTGGGTATCAATAGTTCTGCTTCACTTGCACATGTTATTGAGTGTGTGGGAGTATGGGGAATACACCTCTCCTAAGTACCTGAGGCTCTGATTATGTAGCATTTTGCATAATAAACCAGTACATAAATAGACTTGCAATCTTAGCATCAATGCCAAGCACAGGTGACAGGTGATGCGGTAAGAAAGAAAAATCACCTATTCAGCTTCTAAGCGCACTTTCTAAGCCGGTCGCTGATCGGACTGAGCTATTTTTGGAAGCCGTACATAGATTGCTGGAAAAGGAATTTTCCAAGAAAAGGACATTTCTCGTCTTCTTTATTATTTATGTTATATATACGATCTGAAAAGTATGTAAAAATGACCTCTTTACACTGCGACATGTAATTGTGATACAGCAATGTCGAAAATAATATAAGGGTGTGATGCAATTCTTTTTTTTTTTTCGTTCTTTTTTTATTTATTATTATTTATTTTTGACGTCCATGAGAGTAACAGGCAATCTCACTATGCCCCAACAGAAAAAGCAAGGCAAATAATAACATATAGCATAACAATGTAGGCATACGGGAATAACTGCACAATTTATTTTTCATACTTTTTTAAAATTTAATTTTTTCCTGTACAATAAGGCGAATGGAATAAATATTTGAAAAGTTTTACGAAACCATTGTTATGATTCTTATTGTGGTAGTCACATTTAAAAGGTTACTCGATCCACCATAAGCACTACAGCGGTAGTGATTATAAAGGTGGGAGCAGCCTGGTGCCAATCCCTGGAAATGGGGCAAGCAATATTGCAACAGTTTGCCCTGTTACCAGTACGAGGCCTCTTCTATAGGTAGGTTACAACATCTGGTTTCTGCAAAACTGCAGAAGTCGGATGTCAATCCTGCTGCTCATCTATTAGTTGAGAGGGTCAACTGATTGCTTGCTACGATGTATAATTAATGAGAGAGAAACGCTCACAATGTACAATATGTGAGAATCCACTGAAAGTTGAAGTGTGGAAATTCTCTAGCATTACTCATTGGCGAGTCTGTTTGGGGGAACATGATGCAGAGTGAATTTATTGACATTGTTCCCTGATTTAGGGGCAAATGATTGTCAATACAACCACACAGGTTTTGCAGTCATCGGGGGTATATATGTTGAGCAATTCTTGTGCAAAGTTCTGAAATTGTAGCAGCCACTATTGAAGCCCATTGAATATTCCAACCAATTGCTCCAAACTTTTTTTTTTTTTTTACAAACCTCTTATCATTCTGTGACTCAGGACGCAATGTGATATGAATTCAAGGAACGCAAAGAGTATGTACAGTCTGTATTTCCCAAAGAACATTGTTCCTGTAGGTTTCTTACGAATAGTATTGACGGAGTGCCCTTTATATAGGATTCCTAATTAAGAACATGAGAAAGTGTTAATAGCAATTATGTTGTCAGCAGCCTGGTTGTTAGACTCAGAATGATCAGGATGACTAATAATTCATACCTGCACAAATCGCAATGACAAACAAGACCTGCTGTTTCATGGACGTGTTCAGAAATTGAAGGCGTAGCGAGTTTAATATCACAATGTCTACATCAAACTAATATATTAGGCCACTAAAACAATGAGGGCAGCAAAGGTTCCTCGATCTGAGGTAATAGAAGAGGGAGTGATGCTAGCTTTTCTAAAAAGCTGTTGTAAGGTAGGATTAAGGAGCTGGTGTAATGATACCAGGTGCAAGTGAAACCAGACTCTGGGTTACGAGGAAGCAGGAGAGTGGAACACCATATGAACGTCAGGCTGGGGCAAAAATACTAGGGTTGCTATAACACAGAAATATACTTTTTAAAGGATCACTATAGTGTCATGAAAACAAAGTGGTTTTCCTGTCACTATAGTGCCCTAAAGGTGCCCCCTCCCTTGGCGCTGAAGGGTTAAAACCCCTTCATCAGCTTACCTTTATCCAGCGCCAGTGACCTCTCCTCCCCCACCGACGTAAGCTGCCGAGTGGAGCGGAATGTGCATGCGCGGCAATGCTTTCCTATGGACGTTCTGCACGTTGGATGCGAATTTCGCATCCAGCTTCGCAGATGCACCTCTAGCGGCTGTCAGGAAGACAGCCACTAGAGGTTGAATTAACCCTGCTATGTAAACATGGCAGTTTCTCTGTTCTCTGAAACTGCTATGTTTACATCTGAAGGGTTAAAACATGAGGGACCTGCCACCCAGACCACTTCATTGAGCTGAAGTGGTCTGTGTGACTATATTGTCCCTTTAAGTCTTTTAATGGTTTATAAAGATATGATTTCATTTCTGTCCGTTGGTTTATTCACTAAATAGAGGTTGTGTAGAATTAACAAATAGACTGCACATTTTTGGACAGAAAAGGTAAATTGGAAATGTATTTAAGAGCCTGGTTACAATCTGGCAATGTTGATTTGAAATGTATTTGAAGCACATTTTGTTTCCATTGGAACGTTGAATTATATGGATACAAGGGCACACCTGCTAATTCTGAGTAAAAAATACAAAAAGTCCCACCTTATGTGAAATCCTGCAGGATAATAATCTACCTAGGCCTGTGTCTTTATTTTACATATATTTGCATATCGAACAACATAATTCTGTGTCAGCACAGAATGACTAATGACAGACACTGAGAAAGCCACAGAAATCTCTACTTATATAAATATGAAAAAAGGAGGGTAGCTAACAAATAGCCACCAAACGCATTTCGCCCGTTGGGCTTTATCAATTATTATTTTATTATTTAAATAGTGCCATCAGATTCTTTAGCGCTGTACAATGGGTTGTACCACCAAATAGCAGCGCTGGCTGCTATTTGGTGGTACAAAAAAGCGATATGTGTGCACAAACCACAGTGCAATAAGTGCTCAACAGATAAATAGCAGAAAAAGACCTCCCTGAATCAGGTAGGATTTCCCCGAAGACTTCCTCCTGTCTTCAACAGAACATGTATAGAAAAAAAGGGGATGATCTGCTAAACAAATAACAAGAACAGTGCATAGCGCATAACTGTGTATATGAATAAACCAAATGTGTAGTTTTCAAATGGCCACTCACACTTTCGTTGAAATATAAATGCCTTGGAACTGAATTGCTCTTTTCAGCAAAATTGCTCTTTTCAGCATAAATGCCCTTCCAGGAATGATTCTTCCACCACTTTTAAACTCTCATGGAATAGTTAAAAGGTGTGTGCTCAAAGAAAAAAACAGAACTTGTAGTACATATTTAAAAATGTAGAAAAAATAATTTAATCACTTACATCTAAATATAAAACAATGGATGTATTCTCACTGTCACCACCAGGGGTCCTACGCGTTTCGTCCGTATGTAGGACTTCCTCAGGGACTTCAGTGACCAGAAATGACAGCATACAAATGAACAATAAACAACCCTTCCCTTCACCACCCTTTATACCTCCCCCAATGTCCACAAAACTCTTTATCCGAATCAGGTGCTTGAAATTTCAGTTCGACGGCCGATATCTATGACGTCATCCACATGCGTCCGTCGGTTTCGCATGCGTTCCACCATGCGTTCCACTGCCGAAACCCGGAAGTGCTTTATGCCTTCTATGTATGAATCACGTATTTCTATTCCAAGTCCCTCTCATTAGAGGCAGATTTAATTTACATGGATCGGAGGCAAGAAGAAAGGGGGAAAAGGGAGGATTATACACTTCAAACAGTACTACAAGATTCCAAATATATATAACTAACACAGCCTCATTATACTTGATAACAAAAAAACTGTATACACTATATAGTATATATGAATCAAATTAAAATCAAATAAAGATATATAATAGTAAATAAACAGACTAACATAACAAAAAATAACAGAAATAAATACATAATGTAAAAAATATAATGTAGTATAAAAAAATAAAAATGAAAATAAAATGAAATAAAATAAAATAAAAAATAAAATATAAAAAATAAAAATAAAGAAAAATAAATAAAAATGAGAATAAAAATGAAAAATAAAATAAAAATATAGCACACACACTTATAAGGTGGATAAAACGTGATATCCCAATTTATGTTGCATTTTTTCAAATATTCCAAAAGATATAGAGTATCCATACATTATTATTTTTCTCCTCTTTTTTCCTTTGATGAGATATTGAAAACATCCCGAAAAGGAGATTTATTAATTTTAACGTTATCATTGGATAAGATTAAGAAATTAAATTGAATTATAAAATATAGGATAGAATTCCATAAATATAAAAAATAGAATTCGATCCATCCCCTGTCCTCTTTTTTCTTTTAGTGGAATGTCAAAAGACATCCCACAAAGAGCTGTTGGTTGATTTTAAAGTTGTTCTTGATATAAAAAATAAAATAGATTATATTAAAAAAATTAAATAAAATTTGATGAATGGAAAAAGTATACTTATAATTGAAATTTAATTGAATTCAAAAAACGTCAAATCTCAGAATGCAGATTAAAAATCTGTAAACACAAATCCGACGCAATTGGAATCCAACAAATCCCAGTATATATAAATCTGATATAATGAGAATTCATTGAATTTCAGAATATATAAAAGGACAATTTGTCCATCCCAAAACCCATTCAAATTTAATGATACAAAAATATTCTACTATGATATTTATGATATGGAAAAATTATTACCTATACTATAAAAAATATATAGAAAAAATGCAACATTTACACTAGTGGTGCAAAAAGGTACCTACATAGTATTAATTTTCAAAAAAGCTCCATAGGTCTATATCCAAATTCAACCCATGTGGTTGCAACGTTTTTAATTTGTTTATCCAAAAAGTCTCCCTTTGCGAGAGCTTTTTCATTAAATTGCCCCCTCTCCAATAAGGGTCAACCCGCTCTATACCCATGAAGGAAAAATTATTCCAATTAAATTTTCTGCAACTAGTGCAATGAATCGGTACTATATGTTTTGTTGACTTTTTCCTAATATTATTTTGATGTTCCAAAATTCTCTCTTTCAATTTTCGACCCGTTCTTCCCACATACTGTTTCCCACATGGGCACTGTAGCAGGTAGACCACATACCTCGAGTTGCAATTTATATTAGATTTAACTTTAAATTTCTCTTTGGTAGTTGTACTTATAAATTCTTTTTTCTGTATATACCTCTGGTTCTTGCAAGCCTTACATGAATTACAAGGATTAAAACCTTTAATATTAGAAAGTGTACCTTTGCGTCCGATTTTTAATGCGTAGCTTGGAGCTAATATATTTTTCAAATTTTTAGTTTTTTTGAAAATTATTGGTGCTTTTTTTGGGAGTACCTTTCCTAATATGGGGTCTTTGCACAAAATATCCCAATGTCTGTTTAAAATCTTTTTTATATTCCAATGTTGTGTATTATATTGTGTAATAAACGAAAACTGATAATCTTTTTTTGGGATTGTTTTCTTTGGATTTGGTTTCAAAAGACTTTTCCTATCTTTCTTTTCAATTTCTTGAATTTCTTTCTCCAATGGTGCTAATTCATATTTTTTAGTTAAAAATTTATTTTTCAAGTGTTTGGCCTGTTCATGGTAATCTATATCTCTTGAGCAATTTCGTCGTATTCTTGTTAGTTGGCTTCTTGGGATGGTTTCCAACCATTTATCATGATGACAGCTTTTTCTGTGTATGTAACTGTTACCATCAGTTTTTTTAAAATAACATTTAGACTGTACAGTCTGATTTTCAACAAAAAAGCAGACATCTAAAAAATTAATTGTAATAGGGTCTATCTCACATGTGAATTTTAAGCCATAATCATTATTACCAATGTAATCCAAAAATAACTGCAGTTCTTTATGTGATCCTTGCCAAATCATTATAACGTCATCAATAAAACGTTTCCATAGGACCAGGTTCGCTACCCAGCCATGCCCCCTCCATATGTGGTTGGATTCCCAATCCCGCATATATATGTTGGCATAGCTGGGGGCGAACCTGGTCCCCATTGCCGTACCAGTGATTTGGAGATAGAATGAGTCATCGAAGAAAAAATAATTGTGCTTCAAGATGTAATGAATGCTTTTAAGTATAAAATTTCGAAAATCTGGTGAAACACTTTCATCTCTCTCCATGACCCGCTCTACTGCAATCAGACCCTTGTGATGTTTAATGATTGTGTAGAGAGATGAAACATCTATAGTTACCCAAATGAAATCGTCTTTCCATTTTATATCTTCTACTATTCTTAAAATATGTGAGGTATCTTTCAAATAAGAGGGTGCCTCTTGGGCATATTTTTGAAGATTGTAATCTACAAATTCTGACAAATGTGCAGATACCGAATCAATGCCACTAATAATTGGCCTTCCCGGAGGTGTGATAGGATTTTTGTGTAACTTGGGCAAAAAATAAAAATAAAAAATAGGAATTATGGGAAAATTGTTAAATAAAAATTCCATATTATTTTTAGAAATGATGCCTTCCTCAAATGCCTGGTTTAACAGGATTTTGAGAATAGAGTTAAATCTTTTTGTTGGATCTTCTGTGAGTTTTGTGTAAGTATTTGTTTCTCCTAAGATGTTATATGCTTCCTCCATATAATAGTCTTTGGTCATAATGACTATGGCTCCACCTTTATCGGCCTCTTTTATAATTATAGACTCCATTTTTTGTAGTTTGGCTACACTTGCCGATTCCTCTTTACTCATATTGTATTTATTTTTCTGACAATTGCTTTCTTTTTCCAATTTCTCCAAATCATGGCATACCATGTTGTTAAAGGTCTCTAGGAAGGGACCTCTATCTCCAACTGGATAGAAATTAGACTTTCTTTTAAAAGAATTTTGTTTATTGAAAGCCTCACTAGATGTTATAGAAACTTCTGTATCTCTTTTTAGAAAAAATCTTTTCAATGTCATTTTACGGATATATTTTTGAAGATCTATATATGTATTAAAATGATTCATCTTCTGATTTGGGGCAAATTTTAATCCCTTATTGAGCGCTTTTAAATCACTAGTTGATAATTCTATATCAGTTAGATTATAGACTCCATATTGTTTTTCTAATTCCTTTTTCTCAGGAAGTCCTCCCTTCGGGGATCTTCCTCTGACCTCTTTCTTTTTGGTGGGGTTAGCTGACTTTCTCGTGGGGTTTCCTTGATGTTGTGTCGGGGTTTGAAAAATTGGGTGATTCTCCCTTCTTTGGGATTGGATTCCCTCCCTAAAAAAAGATTTTCCCTTTCTTTTTGATTTCCTTGATTGGTATTGGCCACCTGTGCATAAGTTCTTTTTGGTGAATAACAATAATTTGGAGAGATAGACTCCTCTCTTTCCTTCTGTCTAGTGTATCTCGGTGACTTTCTTAAAAGTTTGTGATTGTTTATTTGTGATGGTCTATTTGGAGAGGAGTATCTTTTTCTATTCGTTGGAGAAAAGTGTCCATTTCTATCTTTTGGTGAATATCTAGAGTGATTGATTGAATCATACTTTTTATAAGTGGAGTAATCATCTTTTCTTTTTAATTTATTCCCATAACCAACATCAAAATTCCTTGTATTTCTTTTAAAGTGATTATTATATGTGTGTCTATTCTTAATTTTATTTGTTGTGGAAAAAGTATTATATTTTTTATCATTTCTATCTCTCCTCATTTTATTGTTGTTTGTTTCAGCAATTCTTTCTTCTAATTGATTAATTGTTTTACAAACTTCCTGTTCTTTTTCTTTATATCCAATTTGATCCCTATTAAGGGTTCCCCCTGTTTCTAATGATTTTATATCGTTTTCAGTTTGATCTCTACTTTCTTTTTCAAATTCGATTATCAATTTCATTAGACTTTGTGAGCAGGTTTCCAATATCAGGTCCCACTTGCTCAGAAACTCCTCATTATCTGTCCCACATGCTGGAATTTTTTCCACCCTTAATCCTCTAGGGATTAAACCTTCTTTAAGATAACTCTCTAAATAGGATATTTCCCACCACTTTTTAGTCTCTTTTATCATTAATCGCCCTAATTTGGTGAAATAAAAACTATCAGTATCTCTTAAAGGGATAATATCTGTGCCTTGTTGAAACATTTTTTCAAATCTAACATTTCTGCCCCTCTGAATATTTGCAAATGAATTAGTTGCCATGATAATTGTGCCACACTATGAGGAAATATACAAAGATACAAAAAAGCAATATGTGTGCACAAACCACAGTGCAATAAGTGCTCAACAGATAAATAGCAGAAAAAGACCTCCCTGAATCAGGTAGGATTTCCCCGAAAACTTCCTCCTGTCTTCAACAGAACATGTATAGAAAAAAAGGGGATGATCTGCTAAACAAATAACAAGAACAGTGCATAGCGCATAACTGTGTATATGAATAAACCAAATGTGTAGTTTTCAAATGGCCACTCACACTTTCGTTGAAATATAAATGCCTTGGAACTGAATTGCTGGGAAGAACGGGTCGAAAATTGAAAGAGAGAATTTTGGAACATCAAAATAATATTAGGAAAAAGTCAACAAAACATATAGTACCGATTCATTGCACTAGTTGCAGAAAATTTAATTGGAATAATTTTTCCTTCATGGGTATAGAGCGGGTTGACCCTTATTGGAGAGGGGGCAATTTAATGAAAAAGCTCTCGCAAAGGGAGATTTTTTGGATAAACAAATTAAAAACGTTGCAACCACATGGGTTGAATTTGGATATAGACCTATGGAGCTTTTTTGAAAATTAATACTATGTAGGTACCTTTTTGCACCACTAGTGTAAATGTTGCATTTTTTCTATATATTTTTTATAGTATAGGTAATAATTTTTCCATATCATAAATATCATAGTAGAATATTTTTGTATCATTAAATTTGAATGGGTTTTGGGATGGACAAATTGTCCTTTTATATATTCTGAAATTCAATGAATTCTCATTATATCAGATTTATATATACTGGGATTTGTTGGATTCCAATTGCGTCGGATTTGTGTTTACAGATTTTTAATCTGCATTCTGAGATTTGACGTTTTTTGAATTCAATTAAATTTCAATTATAAGTATACTTTTTCCATTCATCAAATTTTATTTAATTTTTTTAATATAATCTATTTTATTTTTTATATCAAGAACAACTTTAAAATCAACCAACAGCTCTTTGTGGGATGTCTTTTGACATTCCACTAAAAGAAAAAAGAGGACAGGGGATGGATCGAATTCTATTTTTTATATTTATGGAATTCTATCCTATATTTTATAATTCAATTTAATTTCTTAATCTTATCCAATGATAACGTTAAAATTAATAAATCTCCTTTTCGGGATGTTTTCAATATCTCATCAAAGGAAAAAAGAGGAGAAAAATAATAATGTATGGATACTCTATATCTTTTGGAATATTTGAAAAAATGCAACATAAATTGGGATATCACGTTTTATCCACCTTATAAGTGTGTGTGCTATATTTTTATTTTATTTTTCATTTTTATTCTCATTTTTATTTATTTTTCTTTATTTTTATTTTTTATATTTTATTTTTTATTTTATTTTATTTCATTTTATTTTCATTTTTATTTTTTTATACTACATTATATTTTTTACATTATGTATTTATTTCTGTTATTTTTTGTTATGTTAGTCTGTTTATTTACTATTATATATCTTTATTTGATTTTAATTTGATTCATATATACTATATAGTGTATACAGTTTTTTTGTTATCAAGTATAATGAGGCTGTGTTAGTTATATATATTTGGAATCTTGTAGTACTGTTTGAAGTGTATAATCCTCCCTTTTCCCTCTCCCCCCCTTTCTTCTTGCCTCCGATCCATGTAAATTAAATCTGCCTCTAATGAGAGGGACTTGGAATAGAAATACGTGATTCATACATAGAAGGCATAAAGCACTTCCGGGTTTCGGCAGTGGAACGCATGGTGGAACGCATGCGAAACCGACGGACGCATGTGGATGACGTCATAGATATCGGCCGTCGAACTGAAATTTCAAGCACCTGATTCGGATAAAGAGTTTTGTGGACATTGGGGGAGGTATAAAGGGTGGTGAAGGGAAGGGTTGTTTATTGTTCATTTGTATGCTGTCATTTCTGGTCACTGAAGTCCCTGAGGAAGTCCTACATACGGACGAAACGCGTAGGACCCCTGGTGGTGACAGTGAGAATACATCCATTGTTTTATATTTAGATGTAAGTGATTAAATTATTTTTTCTACATTTTTAAATATGTACTACAAGTTCTGTTTTTTTCTTTGAGCACACACCTTTTAACTATTCCATGAGAGTTTAAAAGTGGTGGAAGAATCATTCCTGGAAGGGCATTTATGCTGAAAAGAGCAATTTTGCTGAAAAGAGCAATTCAGTTCCAAGGCATTTATATTTCAACGAAAGTGTGAGTGGCCATTTGAAAACTACACATTTGGTTTATTCATATACACAGTTATGCGCTATGCACTGTTCTTGTTATTTGTTTAGCAGATCATCCCCTTTTTTTCTATACATGCTATTTGGTGGTGTCTGGTGGCAGAAGGATCAGTCACAACTTGAAATCCCACTAACAGCAGTTGTTTCACAAGACCTGGAAGGACTCCATTCCACAGACCTTCAGAAGCTGGAACAAAGCAGAGACCCTGACACCCATTGTACAGCGCTACGGAACTTGTTGGCGCTTTATAAATAATAATAATAATAATAAAGACCAGGTTACCTGCAGGTCCTATCACTGGGATGAGGATTACTTTCAGTGTCTTTACACTGCAACAGGTACCTATGTGGCTATTAAAAAATCTTTTCTTTTTTATTTACCTGGATTATACCAGTATAAGGAGACTTTTCACATGAAAGTTTTAAAGCTGCTACACAGTGAAGCAGCTAGTTATGTATTGAATTTCATTGTTATTTTGTATACTGTTATTTTTTGAATTTGTCAATGTATGATTTAGCATGTGCACATGTTTTATTTAAGGGATTCTACTGATTTATTAACTGAATACACAGTATTAATTTCAATAAATAGTTTATTTTAATTTTTAACTAGTATTTTTTTATCCAGCATTATTTTTCCACTTTACCACTTCAGGGTTCCCCTCCCCCACCCATTTTTTTTCTGTGCATTCTCACGTTTTATGAATTGTGATTATATAAATATAAGTCTCTGCTTTAACCTAAATGGACAGTCCAGACCCCTAAAGTGTGAAGAGTGTGTCCTCTTTTTGTTTATTTTATAAAAAGTGCAGATTTCAATAGAATTTGGCACTTTTAAATATTAACCTTGTTACACCTCTCTGGCTGTCAATCAGATTGCTGGTCCTGTTACTTCCTGGTTTGTTTAGTTCAGTGGAGCTAAATTGAAGAGGCAGGAATTACCCAGGTCACCTGCCCTATAAAGACTTCTCATTGAGCTGCATTGGTAAGTCTGTGTTTAGAAAATGGGCTGGGTTAGAAGGGGAGGTTTCCAAAGACTTTAGACAAGAGATCTGCAGCTTTTACAGTTTTTTTGGTCTTTTTAGAAATATCCCCTATGAAACAAATAATAATTAATAAATAATTAAATGCATGCATATTGTCTTAGCGAGTTTCTACTAAACAGTGATTTTTGTTTATTTTGGATTTGGGCAGTGTAGTATCCCTTTAATTATAATATTAAAACAAAGTTTTAAAAAACAAACAACAAAAATGTTTTTATTGCAGAACTTAGCTTTATTAAAAACTCACAAGTGACATAACTGAGAAGAGCTGGGATAACTTTTTGCCATTTTTGGATTTATCACATTTGTGAGTATACTGCTGCCTTTTGCCAACTGGTTTATAGTAAGGCGTTGATATAATTTATTCATATCGTACGTACGATCATATTCATACTAACCAGTTAAAGACATAAAAAAATACTTCCATACATTTCCTTCAGCGGCTTTATAGTAACTTCATATTTCACAAAAATAGAATATGTAAATATCATTAAATTTGTATGAATTGCACGTTTACAAAAATAGCTTCACATTTTATTTTATGGAGCATATTGTGATATCGTTCACAGTATAATTACATCCCCATCCATTCAGTGTTTGCAGTCTGCAGGTGAGACGAGTCTTTAGAATCTTTATGACGTTTTTGGTGAGATCGTTCTACAACAGTTTGGCATTGTGACTTAAAGGCATGTGACAAAAAAGGCTTAGCTTGTAACTTGATAAATCTGCACTTGCTTTTTTTTAATGGTTTCCAGAAAACATGATACCGAAAGCATTAAAGGACCACTATAGTGCCAGGAAAACATACTCGCCAGGCTCTGGGGAGAGGAAAGGGTTAAATCTTACCTTTTTTTCCAGCGCCAGGCGGGGAGCTCTCTTCCTCCTCTCTGCCTCCGAGCCTCCTTTTCGGCTGAATGCGCATGCGCGGCAGGAGATGCGCGCGCATTCAGCCTGTCTCATAAGAAAGCATTCATAATGCTTTCCTATGGACGCTTGCGTCTTCTCACTGTGATTTTCACAGTGAGAAGCACGCAAACCCCTCTAGCGGCTGTCAATGAGACAGCCACTAGAGGCTTTAGAGGCTGGATTAACCCATTTATAAACATAGCAGTTTCTCTGAAACAGCTATGTTTATAAAAAAAAAAAAAAAGGGTTAATCCTAAAGGGACCTGGCACCCAGACCACTTCATTAAGCTGAAGTGGTCTGGGTGCCTAGAGTGGTCCTTTAATAGTACGAAACATAAAATAATAAAGTAGAAGTTTAAATTCTAAACAAAACGTTTACAAGGATACATTTACAAGGTTATTTGCGAAACCGAGGAGTGTCAGGAATTGCAAACTTTACGGCAATATAGCTGATCTGGAAAAAAATGCTAACTTGAGTGAATTGTTCCATTTTTTTTTTTAAATTTAAACAAAAATTAAAAGGAACACCGACAGGTACACACTGCTTCTCCACCTGGGAGCTGTAATTTACGTAAGCCTCAGCCGGGACCACATGCTTACTTGACCGCACATTCCTATTGTAATGACATCAGCTGGCGTGACCTTGCAAAGCAATGCGATCTTTGGCCAGGTGGGTTACCTAACTGGCAACAAGCAGGTTTAGAAGGGCTGGGAACATGACAGTGTTCCGTAAAATTCCTGACAGCTGACAGCCCAATTTAGCGAATAACCCTGGCATTATAAAAAAAGATAGGTCAATGTGACTAGCATTATACATTTGTATTTCACAGTCAATAATACAATTTCTGCATCATTATTGCACCATTACCTATGCATGTTATTTTATGTGTTCCAGGACTACACGAGAATCTGGAAAGTAAACTTGTGGTCTCACTTATTATACCATATGTTCATGTTAAATATGTGTTTATTCCACTTTATTACTTAACATTAAATCACTGTTGTTGTGTAATATTTTGGTTACTTTTTGGTGAAGAGTTAAATAATTTCAAATGCCAGCTTCTTGGACTCTCTAATCTAGTATTGCCATATATTGGATCATTGCACATACCCTTGTCCACAGACCTCCTTTATGTGGGGGCATTGAGTGGATATATGTAATATCTCGATCACTAGCTAGGAAGTACATTATATCTCAATCACCAACTATAAACACTATATATTAAATTTCATTGTTTGCCCTTCCTTGTACCACTTTTGGTAGGCACTAACCACTGCGGACCCCCCACAAGACTTGCTGTCTTGGAGATGATATGATCCAGTTGCCTGCCCATCACTGTCTGGCTCTTGTCAAAGACACTCAGAACCTTTCGTTTGCCCGTTTTTGCTGCTTCCAACACATCAAATTCAAGAACTGACTGTTCACTTGCTGCCTAATATATCCCAACCCTTGACAGGTGCCATTGTAACAATATAATGAATGTTATTCACTTCACCTGTCAGTGGATTTCATGTTGTGGTTTATTAGTGTATGCATATATCCTTGGAGATGAAGTTAGTTAATACCCCTTATTACTCCTTCCTCTGATCCTTGTAGCTGATAAATATATTCATCTTTTGAAACATTATCCAAACCCCTATGATACCTAATTTTAGCTTGCTATACCAAAACTGTGCAATGCCTTATTTCATGTGGCTATGTGTATGGGCTGTTTGGTAGTCACAAGTCACAATGAGGGTGATATATGAAAGTGCTACTAAGGGGGAAAAAATAGGGCAATCGCCACGGAAACCAAAGGAATAAACAAGGACATTCTGACGGTTTCCACGGTGATTATTATTAGAAACGTGTCCCAGTTTTCTATTTAAAACTCTTTTATTAATCGCTCCATATTTACGTCCTCTCATTTGGCTGACACCCTCTATTAATATGTCGTCTTTGTATTATGGTGACGAAACTCAAACTTTAAGGGGAGATCAATCTTTTTGAAAGAGAAGATCCCAGTATTGACAGACGCTGCAGTTACACCTTATTATATGTTAATATTTCTGTGAGCGTGAATTGAGTTAACAAGAATTCCCTGTGCTAACTTGGGTTTGTGACGATAATGCCACATTAGCTGTCAGCATATGGCCAACTGTGAAAAGACACAAAATAGGCATTCTGCATCACGCCATATGTTCATCCTTCACCCCTTAAATGGGTGGATCTGGATCGGTGGGGTAAGACAGTATCATTAAATTAATATTGTAAGTGTATCTGCGTAAGAGATGCAGGTTCTATTCTGTTGTCTGGGAATAAGCTGCATTGATGAAAAGTGTGCAACAATTTTTTTTTTTTGTAACATCAGCAGGATATGCTCTTAATTATTTTTCAATAATTTCTGAATTTTATACAGATTCATTAAAAGTCATATTCTGTGCATTTTAACCCGAATTGCAGAATTGTGGGGGAAATAGCTGATCTGGAAAATTCTGCATCTCTTATATTTACAGATTGTCTGTTATAGCCTAAATTTTGCTACAACTCAGAGTTTAGAGAATAACCTTTCAAAACATAAACAAATAAAATAAAAGCCAGGTACGAATTCCAAAAGAGTTTTTAGATTTTGTGATTTGCCTTACTACTACATAATGCAGTTGGACCCCTACCTTACTCTTTCTAATTCATCATAGAGACCATGTGTGTATGTGTATATATATATATATATATATATATATATATATATATATATATATATATATATATATATATATATATATATATTAAATCCAATATATACAAAACCCGGTGCTCAGTCACCAAATAAATAGTAAATCCCACAAAATACCGTCACTCTGGGAATTCGAAATCTTCAATTTATTGTCAGATCCATGTCAACGTTTCAGCTCCTGCACGGAGCTTTCATCAGGACATCATATTTGGTATTTGTCCTGATGAAAGCTCTGTGCAAGAGCTGAAACGTTGACATGGATCTGGCATTAAATAAAAGATTTGGAATTCCCAGAGTGCCGGTATTTTGGGGGATTTACTATTTATTTTATGACTGAGCACCGGGTTTTGTAAATATTGTTGGAGTGCAAGAGCTTTTGAACTGATATATATATATATATATATATATATATATATAAAATAAATCAAGAGGGCTGCACTCATCTGAACATGCATACATTATAAGGTGCTGCTGGGGCCAATATATCCAAAATACAGAATCCAGCGCACTCGCTTATTCACTAAACAATGATTTCAAATCTTAGAGATTGTAATAGTTTTATTTAAAAACACCTCACATAGACAAAACATGATGGGGGTTTAGTTACATTACATGATCATACATGGCATAAGCCTGCCAGCTATGTACCCCATATTCGGCAGGTCCTATCCTAGTAGCAGCCTAATGCTTGCTCTTATGAGATTAATCCACTTACTTGGGAAATATTTCCTTACTGGGACTCTCTGCAAGTCAAGGCTAAATAGGGTCCTGGAATGAGGCACCTGTGACAGGGAGGGGTGCAAAACCAAGGAGTTGGCCTGGGACTTCCAAATATATAAAAGAAACCAAGAGGGCTCCCATAGCATTGTATGGGTTTATTAGGGAGGATGTGCGTATGGTGTCACATAAACACATTCATTTCTCACACTTTGATGAAGCCTTGAGTGGCATCTAACTCACTAAAATGAGTTACATTCACTCCTCTTTCCTGTTCACCTGAATTATTATCTCAAATTTAATTTAGGCCTTACCCCAAGTCCACTTTAAGATACATGTAAAAGTTAGGTCATTCCTTCAGTATACAGCAGGATAAACTGTATGACACAGAAAAAAATAACAGGATCAATCTAAAATAACAAAAATATAATACATAGTGCAATAATGTATTATAAAAATATAATACATAGTGTATATACAAGAAGTAAGCCCCTATATAGGATGTAGAGCCGTCCCAGGCTGTATATGATGGGCAGGAGGGTGGCCGTCCTAGGCTCTATATGATGGGCAGGAGGGTGGCCGTCCTAGGCTCTATATGATGGGCAGGAGGCTGGCCGTCCTAGGCTCTATATGATGGGCAGGAGGCTGGCCGTCCTAGGCTCTATATGATGGGCAGGAGGGTGGCCGTCCTAGGCTCTATATGATGCGCAAGAGGGAAGGGTCTACATTCTGTGAGTCATCCTATATAGGGGCTTACTTCTTGTATATACAGCGTGCAGTATGTATTATATTTTTGTTTTTTAGATTGATCATGTTATTAGAATCTTCCTGACTGGTGTAGTATTTATTTTTTATGTGTCATTTATCTTACACACCTTTCTATCTTTTTCTAGCTAAGATAAACTCTATGCCTACTGTAGGCTATGACCCAAGTCCACTTTAGACTGTGCCTCCTGTTGACAGCAGGTCATGACCAGAGACCTCATTAGGTTTTCCTCCTATTACAATAGATTATGACCAAAATGTTCCATGAGGACTGGGTTGGGGAACACTGCCTAAGACTGTGCATCCTGTTGACAATAGATGATGACCAAAGCCCTCATTAGACCTTGGCTCCTGTCAACAATAGGCCATGACCTATCCCCACACTAGGCCCCTCTAATGTTCTAGGCTGTTTTCTTACCATGTAGAGATTTAATCGTCTAATAAAACAGATGAAGATAGGGAATGAATGATATAGTCACCTAAAGGTGTTCTGGCAATCTGTTCTATAACCAGTGATCATATTACGTATCGTGTGATCCCTTCTGCTGATTAATCACACATCGACTTCCTTCCATTTAAGGTGAGTAATACAAATTCCGGATATATATTCCGGATGATTCCAGCCATGAGGCATCTCTCTGTATAATCTTCCCTTGGCATTGGTGGGGTTATAATAATCGGTTGATTACATTCCATATATCTGACATTGTATCATATCCTGTATTTTTCAGATGATGGTCTGCATGATATTTCTTCTTTTTTTTTTTTTTTTTGACTGAGTTTATTTTCCGTTTATCGCCTTTGTTAAATTAAAACGTTGGGCATGAAGAGAACATTTTTTCAATGAATCTCCACATTTCTCTAGATGACAGTTCTGCTTGCCCTCCTTGAGGACCTCACTTGAAGATTTTGCCCTGGTTGAAAGGCTTTCCTACATTTTTGAATTCTCCCTCCCATGAGAAATATTCTTTCACAAGAGTCTTGCACTCCTCACTATCGGAATCCAGTTTCCTCCAGTTGTAGGATTCATAGTCAATTTGCCAGTCCTCGCTCAGTGTGAATGCAAGGTCATGACCTCGGAATATCCACACTCCGGAGATAGTACTGTCATTGTTGGTGCCAAATAGAATGACACTGGCAAAGGCAGTTTTACGTAGCTTGTCCAGTCGCTGGAACATACCTGTAATGAGATTGCAGCTCATGAATGCCTGAGTCAGTTCATCAGGGAAGCGATACTCAGAGTACCAGATTGACCATCCTTCTTTGTCAAAATGTTCCCAGAAATAAGGAAGAGCCACAGTCAGGGTGTCTTCATTAGAATATTTCCTCTTGAATTCATCCATAACAAAAGGGCTCTTAGGGAGGTGGGCATATGGGTCCTTGGATTTGGGCTCTGCTGCCAAAGCCTGGTCTGCCTCATCCATCTCCTCCTCAGGAGCTGGAGCAGGAGGCTGCTTCTTCTCTTCCTTTTCTTTCTTTGGCTCCTTTGGTGGTTTCTCCTTCTTGGGTGTCTCTTTCTTCGGCTGAAGCTCTGCAAACTTCTTAGCATCAAACTGAGCCATTTTGTCACAGAGCTTCACCTCTCCAAGCACAGCACGGAACTGTGGCTGATTTACACAAGTTACAAACCATCGTGTGACATTGCCAAACGGTTGGCGGAAGGACGGATCCAAAACCTGTTTGTAAAGCCACAGGAGTGAGCACACTACATTAATGTCAGCCAAAGTGATTCTCTCGCCAACCAGGAAGGTTCGTGTCTGCAGATGGGAATCTAGTGCAGCCAGCACATGCTTCACCTCCTCCTTGGCCTGTTCTGTTGCCTGCTTGTTGTATTGCATAATGCCCAGTGTTGGGAACACCCGGGCACTAGCTGGTGGGACAATGTGGCTTTCAGAGAAGCTGACCCACTGAATGATATGAGCCTGGTGTACACGGGATGTTCCACGGAGTTCATCGTTACCCACATAGTGAGCGATAGCACTGCTTTCAAACAGACAGAAGCCGTCAACGTCCTCAAACGCTGGGACCTTGCCAAGTGGGAATTTCTTAAGGAATTCTGGTGTCTTATTTGTTACGCCAAATTGAAATTCTGGAGCCGAGGAAGCGACCTTGATGGGAAGCCCTGAATACTGGGCAGCGATGAGGGGTTTGTATGCCCTCCAGTTATCAGGGTATGTGTACAAAGTCCCGCCGGCCATCTTCATGCGAGGAGAAAAGGATATTTCTTCTTTAACAGAATTTGTTTGCAGCCATAATTAAAATGGTCAACGAGTTATTTAAAATAAAAACAAAACAAAAAAATCTGCCTGTTGGGAATACAGTGGAGGAAAGGAAAGGATAAGAGGATATTTAATTGGAGCCAGAATCGCAGCTGCTGCAGAATCTGTAGGGAACACAACTGTCAATTGTATTTCAGAAAATCACAACCATGTCGTAAATACAGACATAACGGAAATATGTTTCAAATCATACCATCCTCAGCCAGCAGGGTGCAGTCTATCCTCTCAATTTAACATTTAGAATCATAAAACTAAGCAATAGTATCCTATCCATCTCTACAACTCTCTATATGTATATATACGGAGAGAGAGAGAGAAAATGTTATTCTTTAGCATTTTGGGGGCCAGAGTTCTAAAACTGAATAGGATTCACCTTACAATTACTATTAATAAAAAAATAGAATCTTACAGCATTTGAGCCATTTGGAGATTGGACCGTCACTATCATTTTGTATACCGGAATATATTTCTGCACTTTTTAATCTAAGATTAAGATCCCGAACTCAGTTATACAGCCGGTCTCACACATTAGTCAGCATGCTAGATTTGGCAGCCCATTGCAAAGCTCACTACACAGCTGACTAACACACTCGCGAGTAATTCTAGACTGTGTATCCTTCACTGGTCTCCCTGAATGTCAACAAACTCTATAAATCGAGAACTGAAACTTGCGTTGGGATTTTCAAACCCATAAAATTGCGTGTGTGTGTGTACACAAGCACTGATGTCTTTAGTCCATAACCCTACCTTCCAGTACCAATATTTGTATCAGGTTTGAAATGTATCCTTGTCTGTTAAAGGTTAGCAGGCGATGCACTTCTTAACATGTTATTAATACTGCTGATCATGTACTTATCACATTTCCAACAGATATGACGCATGTCCGCAAAATATTGCTCTCTCTCATTGCTGCCCTGGATCAAACAGCACTGAAGACTCACCACATGGCAGCAATATTTAAGTATGTTTGCTGATGAAAACATTATGACTATAACATGCAGATGATTTCACAGTTAAGATCATAGACTTGTGCCTTTTTTCACATTGGGAGATACTTTTTTCCCCACAAATGGCGTTCGATTCCTAACCATCTGCCATACTACACTTATGAAGGAACATAATCCTCGATCATGCAATTTAATGCATAATAACTTGACAGCCATTGAGCTGGGATGGATTCTGCAAGCCTAGATGATAAATATCTCATTCACTCATTCCTTGTAGCTTCGTAGGGTGCACTTGAAACTGCGGCATGTATGAGATGACATTCTTAACAGACCCTCTGTTATCATACGAGTTAGTGATGAACTCAGAAGATGTGTCTTTTATGAAGTCCATCTGTTTATAGGGAATGTTTTCCTGGAAAGGATAGGTCTCCAAGGGATTTTCTGAAAAATAGTTTTCGGCCTCGCTTTGCTGTGACGAGTCAAGTCCGATGTAATAGAGGCTCCTCTCTATGTTGCAAAAATCAGCAAAACTTTCTTCGTGATCTGAAGGTTCCGAGAAGCCTTCAGATGATACGGTGGAGTTGGAAGACTGCTTGCTGGGCTGCTTTGGTTGTAATCCCGATAATATAATAAAAGATTGTTGCTCGTCTTCCAGATTTCCAATAACTAAAGTCTTGTTTTCCAAGAAACAGCCGTCAAAAGAACTAGCGCTCACTTTCCTCTCGTTAATATAGTTCTCTCTTTGCTGCGGATTATTAATTATTGATGCATACTTGACACTGGATTGGCATATGACACTAGTGTAAATGGTCTCCTCTACACCATCTTCGTAAACACAACTGCTACTCGTGGCACAGGCCGAGTCGTGGTCAGGATCATCAACTACCGTGAACAGGCCATTAACAATTGATATGTCATCTACATGTTCTTTCTGGAATGCTTTGTCAATACTCAAGTTCTCGAAGGACGTTTCTGGTTCCAAGAGATACACAGAGTTGGGAGCCAGATGTTCATGGTGCTTAATGAATAGGTTTTCTAGAGTATCTGGCTGGACAAAACAGCAACAAATTATGCTTAGTAGGTTTATTAGCGTCAGGAAGCGAATAGTTTAGATGTAAACATTGCGCAATATACATATTACATATGCAGCAACTGCTGCAGTGAATAACAATTAAGGAAGACATATAAGACTATTTCATTCAACAGTTGCCATAACAGATCAAACATATATACAGGAGCTCAAAATTATTAAGTAAAAATAGCTAGGACCGAGAAACCTTGGTAGGGTATGTTGAAGACAAAGCGTGTTGCATTAAGGGTAGGTCTAAGCAATTTTTTCCAAAAAATAGCATGAAATCATAATTTAGCAGAGCTAGTTAAGAGGACATTGCTAAATATTACTTCACCCTCAAGGAAATAAACAATTTTTTTTGGGCCCAAATTTAGAGATGGAGGATTCAGAACCATGAATTTATACCAAAGTAGTGAAGTGAAGAGATTCTAAAATCAGCCATACTTCCAGTCTAACTATTTTGGCCTACAATTTTTAATTCACTTTTCTTTGAATTCTCGGCTCTTCCCACTTTGATGAATAATCCTGAGAAGAAAACCATAAGCTAAACACAAATAAGAACAGGTTCTGTTTAGAAGCTAACCTTTTGAAAATTCACTCCTTGAGCCCACGAGCAGTACTTGGGGTTTGGAACATCTTTCCAGAACATCTGTTTCATCCTGTAAGAAAGAAATTAAAAAAGCTGTTCATGTCTGCCTTCATATACCTCAGACTAATAACTGGCAAGCAATAAAATAGAAAGGAATTTCGAACATTTATCTTTTAAAGTAGAAAGAAAAATCGTAATGTTTCACAGCAGGGCCGGACTGGGAAGAAAATTCGGCCCGGGCATTTTTTAATTACAGCGGCCCACTAAAAAGGGGGCGGGGCCAGATAGGGTGTGTTTTGTCATCACCAATGACAAGCACGCCCCATCACAAAGTGAGCATGTTGGTTCAATGCTCTTCCAGGGTAGACCATGTGCAGAGCTCTGCTGAAGAGCTCTGGCATGAGAAAAATACCCTGTATTTGTTCTGCACAGCGCAAGCAAATTTAATAACATGCTTGCACTGTTTGCTTGAAATTTGTCTCTGGTGTCTCCATAGTTGGGATACCAGGAGACAAAAATGCCAGGAAAGCATATTGCGCAGTGTGTGTGAGGGTGCTCTGTGTGTGTGTGTGTGTGTGTAAGGGGTGTAGTGTGTGTGAGAGAGGGGTGCAGTGTGCATGTGAGTGACGGGTGCTGAGTTTGCGTGAGGGTGCTATGTGGGTAAGGGTGCTGTGTGTGAGTGGGTGCTGTGTTTGCATGAGGGTGCTATGTGCATGTGAGGAAGCTGTGTGTGAGGGTGCAGTGTATGCATGTGAGGAAGCTGTGAGTGTCAGGGGTGCAGTGTGTGTAAGTGAGGGTGTGTGATGTGCGTGTCAGGGGTGCAGTGTGTGTGTGTGGGTGCTGTGAGTGTCAGGGGTGCAGTGTGTGTGCTGTGCGTGTCAGGGGTGCAATGTGTGTGTGTGAGGGTGCTGTGAGTGTCAGGGGTGCAGTGTGTGTGCTGTGCGTGTCAGGGGTGCAATGTGTGTGTGTGAGGGTGCTGTGAGTGTTAGGGGTGCATTTTGTGTGTGCTGTGAGTGTCAGACGTGTAGTGTGTGAGTGAGGGTGCTGTGAGTGTCAGGGGTGCAGTGCGTGTCAGGGGTGCAGTGTGTGTGTGTGAGGGTGCTGTGAGTGTCAAGGGTGCAGTGTGTGTGCAGGTGTGCAGTGTGTGAGGGTGCTGTGAGTGTCAGGGGTGCTGTGTGTGTGCTGTGTGTGTCAGGGGTGCAGTGTGTGTGTGTGAGGGTGCTGTGAGTGTTAGAGGTGCATTTTGTTTGTGCTGTGTCAGACGTGCAGTGTGTGTGAGGGTGCTGAGAGTGTCAGGGGTGCAGGGGTGTGTGTGTGTGTGTGAGGGTGCTCTGAGTGTTAGGGGTGCATTTTGTTTGTGCTGTGTCAGATGTGCAGTGTGTGTGTGAGGGTGCTGTGCGTGTCAGGGGTGCAGTGTGTGTGTGTGTGTGTGAGGGTGCTGTGAGTGTCAGACGTGCAGTGTGTGTGCTGTGAGGGTCAGACGTGCAGTGTGTGTGTGAGGGTGTGTGAGGGTGCAGTGTGTGTGCTGTGAGGGTCAGACGTGCAGTGTGTGTGAGGGTGCTGTGCGTGTCAGGGGTGCAGTGTGTCAGGGGTGCAGTGTGTGAGGGTGCTGTGCGTGTCAGGGGTGCAGTGTGTGAGGGTGCTGTGCGTGTCAGGGGTGCAGTATGTGTGAGTGTCAGGGGTGCAGTGTGTGTGAGTGTCAGGGGTGCAGTGTGTGTGTGAGTGTGAGTGTCAGGGGTGCAGTGTGTGTGTGAGTGTGAGTGTCAGGGGTGCAGTGTGTGAGTGTGAGTGTCAGGGGTGCAGTGTGTGTGTGAGTGTGAGTGTCAGGGGTGCAGTGTGTGTGTGTGAGT
>OW240919.1:24083821-24117952 GCA_933207985.1 Pelobates cultripes | reverse complement strand
ACAGCACACAGAATTTTTTTTTTACATTTTAAAAGGCTACTTAAAATCACCTATCTCAGCAAATTCAGTTACACAGATGGCGTTATCGTGTTAAGCCTACCACAAGTCACAGTACCCCAATATCAGTGGGTCCTACACAAATTCCAACATGGGAAACTCTCCTATGTGCGCTGTTCCTTAAAGGGATTCTTTAGTGTAATGGATTACAAAACTGTATTCCTTACACCAGGGTTTGACAAATTTGTTTGGAATCTAGGAGCCAGCTAAAAAAGTTAGGAGTTAGTTTCTACTTTTAAGAACAATGCAATTCTTAAAGAGACACTACAGTCAACAGAACCACTGCAGCTTAGTGTAGGTTGTTCTGGTGTCTAAACCCTGTCCATGCATCCTTCTAGTGACAGAAACTCAGAGACGGCCACTAGAAATTCAGGTCAGTGCTGCATAGTGTGCCGCACCTACGTTCAGCGTCTCCATGTTCTGCATGGACACACTGAATGTTCCTCATAGAGATGATTTGATTCAATGCATCTCTATGAGAAGATGCTCATTGGAGCAATGAGGTATTGTGCCGCGCATCCGCAATGTCCTCCCAATGCTTTCCTATGGGAAAGCTTTGGCTTAGCAGAGATCATCAAGATGGATGATCTCAGCTATGGAGGCAAGACAAGCCATGGTGAAACCAGCACATTGTGGGAAAAAAGGAGAATAAAAACTCCTTTCCCATGCAATCGGAGGGGGGCATTTACCTAAACAGACACGATCACTGACAGACACACACAGAGAGACAGAAACGCATACAATCACAGGCACACACACACACACTCTCTCTGTCAGATTTAAACACACACACTCTGATAGAAACAAACACACACTCACTGAGAGATGCACACACTCACGGACACACACACACAAACACAAACGCACTCTGTAAGAGAAACACACTCTCTCTCTGACACACACACACACATTTTTCACAAACTCACAAATTGCTTCTTTTTTTTTTTTTTTTATCCTTCTAGTCTTACTACCTCTGGGAGAGCTGAGTGGATCTTTCCCTGGGGTCCAGTGTGCTGCTATCTAATCTTCCTGCAGTTCCTCTCTGCTCTCCTACACGCTCTCTGTAGTGATCCAGAGGCTGGAGTTAAAATGTTGATCTCTACGGCAGAATCATTGCTGAGAAATGGTGCCCCCAATTCCCCTTTTTTCTTTTACATATATATTTATATATTCCAAACAATACTGGCACACTGGGAATTCCACAAAGATCTTCTGTATTCAAGTAAATCCAGGTCAACGTTTCAGCTCCACATTGGAGCTTTCATCAGGACACATAAACCATACACCAATGTACATGGCTTTATATAGGACAAGGAAATACAGAAACTCACCATATCAGCTGTTCCCTGCTCTCCTGATTGCTCGGCGTGCATAGGGTACCCAGGCGCATGTGCAAAAGCTTCCAGATCATACCCATGTTTACAAAACTCAACGAGGGATTAATCAGAGCGTTCCGGCCACGTCATGTTCCCGAGGTACTCTACCGTGATTGGTTGCCATGCATGTACGCGTGCCTTCGGGAGAGGAACTCATCAAAGCCCAGTGAAACCCTCCTACTTGTGATGAGGGCTTCAATGCATCTCCGTGACAACCAGGACATGCCGAACAGACAGGGAGATATAAAGAAAAGGGAAACAGTACAGATTCCGGACAGATTACGCATATGTACAAGCGTACATGCATGGGAACCAATGACGGTAGAGTACCTTGGGCTGCTGTGGGAACATGACGACTCCGGAACGCTCTGATTAATCCCTCCTTGAGTTTTGTAAACGTGGGTGTGATCTGGAAGCTTTTGTACATGTGCCCGGGCACCCTATGCACGCCGAGCAATCAGGAGATCAGGGAACAGCTAATATGGTGAGTTTCTGTTTTTCTGTGTCCTATATATTACTATTTTTTTAATATTTATATAGCACCAGCAATGGGATATAAAGACGTGTACATTGGTGTATGGTTTATGTGTCCTGATGAAAGCTCCAATGTAGAGCTGGAATGTTGACCTGGACTTACTTGAATAAAGAAGATCTTTGTGGAATTTCCAGAGTGCCGGTATTGTTTGGAATTTAGAATTGATGTGACTGGGCACCACGTAATAACGTTATAGTTGGAGTGCAAGAGTTTGGACTTGCAAACATATATATATATAAATATACAGAGGGTGAAAGAACAATGAATTCCTTCCTACATGGTCCATGGTTTAATTGATATGTTTCAGGCTACCGATTATTCATTTTAAATTCATTGTGTAGGAGCAAATCCTAAACAATAGCAATGACTCACTGTCCAAATAGTTATGGACTGCATTGTACTTAACTCTATAAACTGAATTCTCTATGTGCCTGCTGAATGTGTGGGTCACTTTCAACAGGTACATTGCGAGTTTGAACAGTAACATATAATTATCCCTACTTTTATCTGTTCCATATTCTTATATGGCTCACACATTTAATTAAAGGCTCAGATTACAAGGGCCTCGATTTAATATTGTTGGATAATTTCCAAATGATTTAATATTTTTTTTATAAACTTTGAAAATTATTTTTCAGCATGTGAAAAGATCAAATTATCTATCATATATAAAAATATGTATCATATATAAAAATATAAAAATGTCAAAAAATTACAAATCTGTTTCATTAAATTATTTGAGAAGTTTATCAAGGTCAAAGCTCTCTGTAGCTGCGTAATGCTGGCCTCAATTTAATTTGGATAAGCTTTTCCAATTAATTAATTAATTAATTATTTTTTTTAGCATTTCAAATGATTTATCTACAGAAATCACAATTAAATGATGTGTGAATTTTTGTAAGTAAATCATTTAAAAATGTTATCCAAACATATTAAATCAATTGAAGAGCTTATCCAAAAATATAAACCTGAGACTAGAGTTGAGCGAACCCGGACTGTAAAGTTCAGGTTCGTACTGAACATTAAGTTTTTTGGACCCCGGACCCCAACACGGACATATCACTGTATGTTCGGGTTGGAGTTCGGTGTTTGGCGATTTAATGGCGCGTTTTGAAAGGCTACAGGGCAGCCAATCAACAAGCGTTTGACTCGTGTGCCCTTAGAAGCCATCACAGCCATGCCTACTAATGGCATGGCTGTGATTGGCCAGTGCAGCATGTGACCCAGCCTTTATATATAAGCTGGAGTCACATAGCGCTGCACGCAGATGAGGTCTTAGTAGTGTAGGGAGAGGATTCTGCAGCTGTGAGGGACAGCGTAGGAAAGAATTCTGCAAACTAGTACATTAGTGGGGTGCACTTCATATCTGAGTCAAATAGAACCATCAAATACCCACTGATAAGGGATTTAGAAAAATGGACGGACAAACCCATCTCTTGGATAGAACGGATCCACTCTGTCGAGATGAATATTATCCCACGCTTCCTCTTCTTATTTCAGACGTTACTCATTTGCATTACGAAAACACAATTGGTTCCACTACATCGAGCAATAAGGAACTTTATTTGGCAGAACAAGAGACACAGGATTTCCAGGCAGGTACCGTACAGGAGGAAGGACCGAGGTGGGCTGGGCCTGTCGAATCTTTACTTTTATTACCTGGCAGCTCAACTGTCACAGGTGGTTATGTGGCACTCTCCCCCAGATGAACGGAAATGGGTTGATGTAGAGGCTCTCATGGTGGGATCAGACCTCCCCTAGTTTACGATGTGGGTGCCGAGGGAACACAGACCGTTGATCAGGGTGACCTGCCCAGCAATATTGAACGCACTACGTATATGGGATGCGACACACATCAAATACGGACTGGTCTCCTCACCGTCTCCAGTAACACCTTTGTTCCGTAACAGAGCCTTCCCTCCAGACATGGCAGCGGGAGAGTTCTGTACTCTAGAAAGGGTAGGCCTCCAGAGGATACGCCACATGTTTCAGGGGTGAGAAATAGTACAGTTCGACGACCTTAAGCAACATCATCATCTAACACCCTCAGACTTCTTCAGATACGTGCAACTTAGGGACTTCGCTAGCCGACCCCACATTAAAGCTGCAGCCTGCGGGCCAATGACCTCTTTTGAGAGATGGTGCACAACAGGGAATGCACCTAAGGGATTAATAATGCTGCTGTATACCCATCTTAGCTCCAAAAACACAGAGTGGGGGAGATTGTCCTACACGACCAGTGGGAGTGGGAGTGGGATCTAGGCGAGGTTCTAGAGGGTATTGAATGGCAGGAAGTCTGGGAAGCAAACAAAAAGGCATCAATGTGTGTGACACTTCAGGAGCAGTCGTGGAAAACCATGTTCCAGTGGTACACCACTCCAGTGAAGCTCTTTAGAATGCACAAAATAAGCACAGGTGACTGTTTGAGGGGCTGCGGAACTAGAGGAACATATATACATATGTGGTGGGATTGTCCAATTATAAATAGATTCTGGAAATCGGTCAAGAACTTAGTGCAACAGATCAATAGAAAACCACCTCTAGACCCTTGGGTCTATCTGCTAAACAGGCCGCTAGAGGGGTGGACCAGGAAGGAGCAGAAACTACTGCACAAGATCACAACAGTGTGGCTATTGCCGGAGGGACTAAACTTTACAGGAGTAATTTCCAGGATCAAGGATAGTAGACTGATGGATGATTTAAAAGTTAGGGTGACAGGTACCACAGTAGTGTTCCAAAGAATATGGGAACCCTGGGATAACAGCCCACTGGGATAGGGAGACAAGCGAGAGGAGACCTGCATAGGGCTGGGAGGCAGGATGGACAACCGCTCCAGACAGAGACAACAGGATCGCAATGCAGGTACAGGTGTAGGAAGCCGGGTGCCCCCGTCCTCTGCCGCGCATGCCTACGCCCCCTCATCTCTTTCTAAGTGTCTATCCTTTTCTTTTACTTTCTTTTCTTCCTTTCCTTCTCTCCCATGCTTTACATGGGACCATGCGTATGCCAAGTACAAAAGGCCGACCTAAAAAGCTGGATAAGCACCACAGATATGGAACATAAGACAAAACAAGTGGAATAACATTGGAAGTATGCGATGGTTATTGGTCTGTGTCGTAATCAGTTTATTTCTCTTAAAAAACATAAAAAATCCTTGGTCTACAGTAGAATTGAGCAGAGTTAATAGATATCGTGCTGAATGACTTAATGTGTAACAAAGTGGAAATGTTTCATATTCAAAATAGGCTTTTGCACAAGCCGACATGCTAAAACATTTGTCTTACTGTTTTCTGCCAAGATGAAAAAAATAAAGAATTTAAAAAAAAGAAGCGTCAAATACTGCTGTCACATTGCAGTTTTAAAACTTAAAATTTTTTGGGTGCTAAACTGCTAAATAGTATTTTAGTGGGGTGCACTTCATATCTGAGAATCAAATAGAAGTGTCAAATAGTGCGCTTACAGCGCAGTTGTAAACATTCTAATTGTTTTGGTGCTAAACTGCTAAATAGTACATTTTGGGGCCTGCTCTTCATATCTGAGAGTCAAATAGAAGTGTCTAATAGTGTGCTTACAGCACAATGGTAAACATTCTAATTGTTTTGGTGCTAAACTGCTAAATAGTACATTTTGGGGCGTGCTCTTCATATCTGAGAGTTAAATCAAAGCGTCCAATAGTGCTTGTAAAAATTCTTATTTTCTGGGTGCTAATCTGCTAAATAGTACATTTTGGGCGTGCTCTTCATATCTGAGAGTCAAATAGGCGCGTCTAATAGTGCGCTTACAGCACAGTTGTAAACATTCTAATTGTTTTGCTGCAAATCTGCTAAATAGTACATTTTGGGGCCTGCTCTTCATATCTGAGAGTCAAATAGGATCGTCAAATAGTGCGCTTACAGCGCAGTTGTAAAAATTCTAATTGTTTTGGTGCTAAACTGCTAAATAGTAAATTTTGGGGCATGCTCTTCATATCTGAGAGTTAAATCGAAGCGTCTAATAGTGCGCTTACAGCGCACTTGTAAAAATTCTTATTTTCTGGGTGCTAATCTGCTAAATAGTACATTTTGGGCGTGCTCTTCATATCTGAGAGTCAAATAGACGCGTATAATAGTGCGCTTACAGCACAGTTGTAAACATTCTAATTGTTTTGCTGCTAGTCTGCTAAATAGTACATTTTGGGGCCTACTCTTCATATCTGAGAGTCAAATCGAAGCGTCTAATAGTGCGCTTACAGCGCAGTTGTAAACATTCTAATTTTCTGGGTACTAATCTGCTAAATAGTAAATTTTGGGGTGTGCACTTCATATCTGAGAGTCAAATCGAAGCGTCTAATAGTGCGCTTACAGCGCAGTTGTAAACATTCTAATTGTTTTGCTGCTAATCTGCGAAATAGTACATTTTGAGGCCTGCTCTTCATATCTGAGAGTCAAATAGAAGTGTCTAATAGTGCGTTTACAGTGCAGTTGTAAACATTCTAATTTTATTGGTGCTAATCTGCTAAATAGTACATTTTGGGGCCTGCTCGTCATATCTGAGAGTCAAATCGAAGCGTAACTTTGATATGAATTTACTACATAGGTCACTTGTAATATTGTTTCACACCTACAACACTTGTTACACAGATCTAAGGGATAGAAAACAGATTGATATTTTCTACACTAGAAACTACCAGATAACAAGCTGCTATATTTAAACCAGTTATCAATAGCTAAGAGGTACTTAAACAATATTGTAATTCTGGGGCAATACTCTCACAAGTCAAACTGAGAGGTCAGTTTATAGGGAAAACTGTTGCAAGGATACAATTCTAAAACAATTTCCATATGTCCTTTGCAAACTTTACATGCTGGAAAAACACAGGTGCCAACTGCTGTGGCTTTCTGCAGTGTGCATACCGGCAAGGAGGGCAGGGTTGAGGAGTGGATGGAAGATGATGTGGAGGATGATGAGGTCCTAGACCCAACATGGAATCAAGGTCATGCGAGTGACGTGTGCAGTTTGGAGGAAGAGGCGCTGGTCGCACAGAGGCACCAGCACAGCATAAGAGGGAGCAGGGTGCAAAAGCGGAGCGTCCGTCCCCTAGCGCTCATCGGCATGTATTATCTTTAGAATTACCAAAGTTGTCCAAGTAACAGTTGAAGTGATAAAAAGAACCATAACAGATTTAACAAGTCATTCGCAGTTTCGCAGTACGGTGACCGGGACCCAGACACTGTCTGGGTGGTGGTCAGAAGACCGGGCCCCAGTATGCCTGATGTAGAAGTTAGGAGTCACAGTGTGGAATGGATTAGCAGGGTCTGGTGCAGGGTAACCGCATGCCCCCTGGTGTTGAGCACCAGCATTTGTGCGGCCACATACCAGGACCCTGATGCAGCTTCAGTAAAAAGAGTACTGGATACCAGAAGCCATCACCAGACTGATCCGCAAGTTGGAGCGCTTTCGGCGTTCTCACCCTGCTGCTGCTCACCTGTCTGCGCTGCAGCGTAACTTTGCCCTTCCCGCTCACTGCCTCATATGCGACGTGCCCACAAGGTGGAACTTTACCTTGCACATGCTGAAGAGACTGTTTGAGCAGCAGCAGGCGATAGTGGAGTTTCAGCTGCAGCACGCACGGGTCAGTCGCTCTGCACCAGACTTCCCTCCAATTGATCAGAGTTAAAGGATTTCAAGTGGACTCATTACAATTACAGGACCTCTAAAGAGTCCTGTATTGTTATTTGTCGTCACTACCTTCCCACGTCGGGAGTGGGTCATTTGCGCACCTGCTGCCTTCCTTGTATGTGGTAGCCGTTTGTCAGGGTCCCTGTACGGAATCGAACCCTGATTCCCCATTACCCGTGGTCACCATGGTAGGCGCAGTCAATGGCATCGAATGTTGATATGGATTGACATACGAATGCATTGTCGCCTTCTTGTTGTGGAGCACATTGAAAAAGTGCTCTAGCATCACGAGCTGGGTGATCTCCTCCGGGAACTTGGCTTGATGGGAGTTGAACCAGTTCTGGGTGGCCATTGTGATGCCACTGTGTATACCCAGGTATATCAGAGCTGCTGCAGAAAGTGTGGGCCGCCTGTGCACGCTTTTGGAGTTCTCACCCTGCTGCTGGTCGCCTGTCTGCGCTGCAACGTAACTTCGGCCTTCCCGCTCACCGCCTCATGAGACTGTGCGAGAAGCAGCAGGCGATAGTGGAGTTTCAGATGCAGCACGCACGGGTCAGTTGCTCTGCGGAAGAGTTTCCTTTTTTTGTATGTCCCAATATTTTGGGGGCTACCCCAATTAAAATAATATATATATATATATATATATATATATAAACAGTGTTGGCTACCTCCTACTCCTCCACCGCTGCTTCCACCTACACCGCCGCGGTCACCACCTCCTCAACCTATGGGTCACTTAGTATAAACTATGTACACAATAGCAGAGGCTTGTGAAGGCCTTTTCTCCATGCATCAGGAGTTGAGCATTTCTCCATGCATCAGGACTGCAAGAAATGCACCGCAGGCCGCAAATGTTTCTTTTTTTTATATGTCCCAATATTTTGGGGGCTACCCTATTCAAAAACTATATATATATATATATAAAAAACAGTGTTGGCTACCTCCTCCACCGCCGCTTCCACCTACACCCCCGCGGTCACGGCCTCCTCTACCTATGGGTCACTTAGTATAAACTATGTACACAATAGCAGAGGCTTCGTAGCGCCTTTTCTCCATGTATCAGGAGTTGAGCATTTCTCCATGCATCAGGGACTGCAAGAAATGCAAATCAAGTAGGCCGCAAATAAATGTTTCTTTTTATATGTCCCAATATTTTGGGGCTACCCAATTCAAAAAAAACTATATATATATATATAAAAATTGTGTTGGCTACCTCCACCACCGCTTCCACCTACACCCCTCACAAGGTCACGCCTCCCTCTACCTATGTGTCAATTTTAAAAGTATAAAACTGGCGTGCACACCAGCAGAGGCTTGTGAAGGCCTTTTCTCCATGCATCAGGAGTTGAGCATTTCTCCATACATCAGGACTGCAAGAAATGCACCGCAGGCCACAAATGTTTTTATTTTTTATATGTCCCAATATTTGGGGGGCTACCCCAGAAAACAAACAAATAAAAAACAGTGGAAAATAACTCTCTAGAAGAGTGGGAATACCAGGAGCTGGCTAGGTGACTAATGGCTAAAATACTACTACATAGAGAATAAAAATATAAAAATATATATATGGTACTATGCCTTTAAATCTGGAATGGACAAAGTACCTGCGCAGCTCTGGTCAGCGGCGTTATCTTCAACGGGATATTCCTTTAAATGTGTCAGCTGTGCGTTTATGTTTTAAAGTCCTTTTGTGTGTCGAAGGCAAAAGCAGCGTTAGGTGACAACAAAAATAAATAAAAATAAAAACTTATATATATAGCATAGTCAGATAGTGTCGGCGGGAAAGAGCGCCAGTTGATGACTGTAGAATTGGTAACGACCAAATACTATTAGGGATAATGATGGCCTGTTGTAATACTACTTAGTAAAAGATAGAAGTAAAAAATAATAAGCTATACAGTACAAGGAACTGTTAGCTTTAGGCAATAAAAATTAAAACAATATATCGCTGGAAAACTGAAGCATAAAACTGGATCACTTCATATAAGAAAAAATGCCAGTTTATTGAATATATTAAAATAACTTTGGAAAAAGTTAAATATAAAAATACAGGTCACACTAGATTCAGAAATGTATTACCAGACTGATGCATTGAGAAATAACAGCAAGGACCTTTGGATTGTTAAGGATGGATATGGATTGTGATGATTCAATATACAGCTGCCGGTGAGGATGGCTTGTGTCTGTGAGCACGTCCCGAGCAGGAGCCTCACTTCAGGGGACGTGCAGTACAGATGCCTCCGGTGGCGGTACTTTCCAAACAGGTCCTGCGTGTGCAGATTAGTGGTGCTGCTGGTACATGTGTCTGATCCCTTGTGTTGCTGGAATGCCTGTCTTACGCGTTTCGTAGGGAATGGGCCCTACTTCATCAGAGACATAAGAGACATAATAGTGTACTAGCTTATTTTTTACTTCTATCTTTTACTAAGTATATTATTTGCAACAGGTATCATTTATCCCTCATGTTGTTTGGGATATAGACACCAGTTTCATACATATTTTTTGGTCATCCAGCAGAGAATTTGGTCTCTCATCTTTCCCCTTTTTGCATTTTTGTATTTATTTATTTATTTATATATAATATGCGTTTTTTTTTTTATTTATTTTTTATTTATCACCCCCCCTATATAGCACTGCTTTGCATGTTTGCACACTCTTAAAGGACATTTAAAGGTATAGCAGCATTCTCTTTGTATTTTTGCATATTTAAAGGGATATCCCGTTTATTTGAGATCTCCACTCATAGCACCTTTATTCACATTTTTGCACATTTATAGGGATACTTTGTCCATTCCAGATTTAAAGGCATAGTAACATATATATATATTTTTATATTTTTATTCTCTATGTAGTAGTATTTTAGCCATTAGTCACCTAGCCAGCTCCTGGTATTCCCACTCTTCTAGAGAGTTCTTTTCCACTGTTCTATATAGGTTTTTAGTGAATCCCTATCATTACCAGTTTTCGAGCAGCTTAGTGCTAGTCTGTCTCCCTCTCTCCTGTGTGGTACATTAGGTACACCAGAATCTTTGCGAGGGATGCAAGGTCCCCAGACGGTGACAGTGCTGCTTTAATGTGTTCTATAAATCACACTGTGACTAAGTTCAGCGTATTACATGAACCTATATTCATGAAATTTGAACCTACTGAATTTTCCCTAAACCATGCTGCATTAACCTTTCACCTCATTAAAAACATTTAGAACAAATTGTGTAGCTTATTGAACTACAAATAAAGTAGCACTGTCACCAGATATATATTCGTAGATGTTATATGAACATGAAATGGTGTAAGAAATAAAACCTGAGAAATAGACTGGAAGACTTTAAGCTGGGGAAACGTATAGACCCTGAAAAATGGACTGGCAGAGTAAATAGGAAAATAACGATGGGGAAAAGAGACTTAAAGAAGATGTGGATTACACAAGAGGATAGAAAAAAAATGTTAAGATAAATAAAGAAACAATAGTGTAATAAAAAAAAAAATCATTACACTATTGTCTGTTTTTTTCTTTTCTATGGGCTCATTCAGTAACCTGAGAATTGTATTACATTGACCATGGAATTTCACAGTTGGGACCATTTTCAGGGGTCTCTTTTTTTCCCACACCTCCTATACCGGCTAATAATTTGCAGTTCCCGTGTCAGTTCTCAATATTTAACTATTATTATGTTTTGTGAAATATCCTTAACTTTATGAAAAAAAATAAAAAAAACAATTTTATTCAAGCAAAAAACTATTCACCCATAGCACAATCACAAATAGCACTTCATTTTTTTGTGCTTTTCATATGTTGATGTGTAGCTTGTCAGAATCACACATGAAAACCGCACTTTAAAGAATTTGTCAATATAGTTGGTATATATGTATTTTTATTTTATATTTAGTGTAGAAATTGGAATTTCATTTGATTTTTATATCAATATGTGATTTAAAAGATATTATGTTTTAGGTTGTAATATTGTCTTCCACTCCACACTCCTGTCTAGAGTTGGATCCGGCTGATCTGGAAACCCCTGTGTTCTAATTCCTGACAATCTGCTCTTTGATTCAAAAATTCACCATTTGTTTATAGAATCTCAAGAGAAAGAGAGCAAAACAGTCACCTTTTGACTTTCTTAAACAGAGTTACACATGAATTGCACAATCTCTCCTCAAATAAGACAAATGTAGACCTCGAGAGCAATCTACTGTAGGGCTTAACAGTTTTATTTAAAAAAAAAAACACACATTTAAGATAGGACTTCAAAATGTAGACAAAATAGAAGACTAGCATTGAGTTCTTATTTGACGATATACCCCCACACAGGAATGCCGATGTGGTACTCATGCACAAGTAAAATACAATCCTCACCTCTGTATGAATTAATTTAAATATCAATGTAAAGTGAGTAAAGAAAAGTACAATAAAAATTAGGTATGTAATTGATAAAAAAAATATAAGGTAACCATCAGAAAGGTAATGCAAACAACAAAGATATGCATATCTAAAGTTTATTTTGATATATCACTCATGTACATTGTCAATGTTGGTGTGTCTTTGGAGATCAAATGTGTGGCCAGGGCCGCCTGACAAAGCACAAGGTCTGGGGGCCCCCGTCCTCTCTCCCCGGCCCACCCTCCCCCCCACCCGGCCCGCCCACGAGTCCGCCGACAATGATGCAGGACTGAATGTGGTGTGTATAGTGGAAGTGAATTAGAATGTGTGTAATGGATGTAGTGTTTGTGTGTATTAGATACTGTTTTTGCAGAGAATGCAGAGTGTGTGTTTGTGTAGTGGATGTAGTGTTTGTGTGTACTAGATGCAATGTGTTTAGTGGATGAAGTGTCTGTAGTGGATGTAGTGTGTGTATTAGACGCAGTATCTCTGTATAGTGAATGCAGAGTGTTTGAATGTGTGGTGGATGTAGTGTGTGTACTGTAAATACAAGATGTTTGTGTAGTGGATGCTGTGTGTATAGTTAATGCAGAGCGTGTGTCGGTGGAGTGGATGCAGAGTGTGTGTTTGAGGAGTGGATGCAGAGTGTGTGTTAGTGGAGTGGATGCAGAGTGTGTGTTAGTGTAGTGAATGCAGAGTGTGTGTTAGTGTAGTGAATGCAGAGTGTGTATTAGTGTAATGAATGCGGAGTGTGTGTGTGTTTACTAGTGTATGCATGTAATGTAATGAAAGATATTCCCCTCTCCCTGCTTCTTACCTGGTTCAGGGAGGGAGAAAGATTCCATCCCTGAAGGTCCAGTGGCATGGTGGGGCCCCTGCTCCCTGTATTTGCAGAGGGGGCCCAGCGGACTGCAGTAGCACATTACAGATCTTCCCTCTCTCTAACTCCCGCGAGACGTGGTGTGCGCGACGCGCAAAGTGTTGCCATGGTAACTCGTGGCAACGCTCTAACGGCCGCAAGCCTCGCGGGAGTTAGAGAGAGGGAAGATCTGTAAAGTGCTCCTGCAGTCCGCTGGGCCCACTCTGCAAGTACAGGGAGCCGGGGGCCAGCGGCTGCACATATATAGAGAGATCATCGCTATATATATGTGGAGAGAGTTATTGTGGGGCCCTGGACTGCCAAAGCAGTCCGGGCCCCCCAGGACCGCCGGTCCCGTGACAACCGTCATGGTTGTCACCTCTTGATGGCGGCCCTGTGTGTGGCCATGGGCCAAGACATCCCAGTGCATGGTTCTGGGGTAAATGCCAAGAAATTAGACCATTGACATTACAAGTGTCATGTGATACCCGCTATGTGTAATTCATTCACCCGATGTCCAGATGTATTGTCAAATGAGATAGAGCAGTGGTGTACAACCAATTCCTCCTGAGCCACCAACAGTCCAGGAATTATGTTGTTCCCTTTTTTTTTACTCTAATGGAGACACTGACAAAACCTGAACTGTTGGTGGTCCATGAGGACTGGGTTGAGGACCACTGAGATAGAGGACTCCAGAGATCTATAGAAAAGCTGTATAAAAGCCTGTACTCTACTGCCACACTTTAGAATCAGAATAAGGAATGAATCTACTGCAAGATGAACATTGATGTTGTGCTTGAAGTTGTGAGAGATTCAGTTAGAAAATACTCCATAGAATTCTAAAATTCTGCAAACATTCCATTAGGGTATTTATGATGTTTACTTATTCCGTATTACATTGTAGGAGTTGATTCCTGTCGGTGGAATCAAAATGTTATTCTGAAAGTAGATGTAACACCTGTGCTACAATTCTCTGCCCAAATCTTAGTGCCAAGGCTATTTAACAAAGTTATGTAAAACATCTCCTGGCTGTTTTAGTTCATATTTAGAAGGGGAAAATTGAAACATATGGGACCGTGCTATTTGGGAGATAAGTATTTAATAAAAATACAATTAGAAAACACAGTTAAATAAAACCCACAGTGAAACTTGCTCCCTTACTTGATGTCCTGGTAATTAATTACTTGATGTCCTGGTAATCTCTTATTTAAATGTCCACTTTTAATTTCTTTGAAAATATAACAGCGGATTCTACCTCTCCACCCCCCTCTTCTTGTCGTATGTGTTTTTAATATTTACACATCTCTATTGCAAAATGTAAACAACATCATTTTTATTGTAAAGGACCCAACTTATAGGATTTTATCCTAAACGCATCTGTTTTTCCCTATGTTTCAGTTTTATTCACTGTCCATGCGTTTGTATAGTTTGAACGTTTGAGGTTTTTTTCTACAAAGGACTGCTGCCCCCATAGGTAGTTTAGACTAACTACACTTTCCTCACTGCCTAGTGACAACTCACTGCTTAGTGAATAAACTATAACAGTCACTGCTGGTAAAAATGCTTGCTAGTACCGAGTCTGATTGTGTTGGAGAACTTGCTGCGGCTTCCAGCATTTTGCCATCTGTCCTCCATGGTCTGCACGGTCTTGGAGAGGAGATATGTTGCCTTCCTATGTTTTTTTCACTTCTTTCCTCCCAAGTGTCCCTATTTAGGATGGATAGTCATTATTTTAAAGCCAAATCCATCTGTCCCTCTTTTCTATGCTAATGTCCCTAACGTCTAGGAGCTCCATATTGTTAGTGTGTCTAAACACTACAATAAATGTCTTTAGAAATCAGTCTGTATAAATAAAAAACATTGCTCCTGCATAAATTGTTAGTAGAATAAGTAAAGGAGGTGAACAACGGTAAAAATTAATAACAATATACATACGAAGGAAGGATCAACTTTTAGTTTGTATATCTTAAAGACAAAACAAGAGACAAATAATGGTGCAATACAGTTGTTAGGTATAAAAATGGTGGATGTAAGTCAAAGGAACACTCACGCTTTATAGAGCTATATAAGCTCTATATTAGTAGGCATGGATGGTATAATCCCTGTCTATGGGCAAAACATGGAGGTCAGCAGAGCTTCTATCCAGGTGGATGTGGACATCATATGATAAAAGAAACATAAAGAAATACAATGGTATGATATGTGGACATAACTTCTAAAAAAGGAGATTGTCCTACTAACATAACCTAGAGGAAAAACCTGCTCTAGTATGAAGAACTTTAGGTGGAACAATCATCACCTGAGGATGTATGCAGGAACCGGGTAAGCAGCAGGAGCTGGGTAAAGGTAAGTACTCAAAAGACTTGATTTTAAAAGAATAAATCAAATAATTTTTTTTACTGCAGAGTAAATCCTCACTTGACGCGTTCCGCCGAAGCTTTTACAAAAGTGTATGTCACTCAATAGAAAGTCAGCTATTTAAATGTTTCCAGGTCTTCATTAGCTGGTTCCGGTGTTTGCACACTTGCACAATTGCTGCTATATTTACCGATAGTGAGCGCCTATCTCTACGTTATTCTATAAATTGTTATTAGTAAGTCAGCCCCAACCCTGGTCAAGCCCCCACTCACAACCCCAAAATTAAAGTGTCCCTCTTTATCCATTCGAACTGTTGGGAGATGTGGATCATTTAATTCCCGCATAGCTTATAATAAAAATAACTAATTTCAGCAATACAGGGGATTTTTAAAAGAGCTGCCAAGCTGATATAGAGATCCGTCCTTGTTGGGTGTTTATGAAAATGATCATTTTATAGTTGGTTCCCAGACTCTAGTAATAAGGAATGTCTTTACTTTCAGAGAAACTGCAAACAGAGTTAATATCCGAGGCCTCCCAGAAAGCCCAAGAATTCCTGGGTATCAATAGTTCTGCTTCACTTGCACATATTATTGAGTGTGTGGGAGTATGGGGAATACACCTCTCCTAAGTACCTGAGGCTCTGATTATGTAGCATTTTGCATAATAAACCAGTACATAAATAGACTTGCAATCTTAGCATCAATGCCAAGCACAGGTGACAGGTGATGCGGTAAGAAAGAAAAATCACCTATTCAGCTTCTAAGCGCACTTTCTAAGCCGGTCGCTGATCGGACTGAGCTATTTTTGGAAGCCGTACATAGATTGCTGGAAAAGGAATTTTCCAAGAAAAGGACATTTCTCGTCTTCTTTATTATTTATGTTATATATACGATCTGAAAAGTATGTAAAAATGACCTCTTTACACTGCGACATGTAATTGTGATACAGCAATGTCGAAAATAATATAAGGGTGTGATGCAATTCTTTTTTTTTTTTCGTTCTTTTTTTATTTATTATTATTTATTTTTGACGTCCATGAGAGTAACAGGCAATCTCACTATGCCCCAACAGAAAAAGCAAGGCAAATAATAACATATAGCATAACAATGTAGGCATACGGGAATAACTGCACAATTTATTTTTCATACTTTTTTAAAATTTAATTTTTTCCTGTACAATAAGGCGAATGGAATAAATATTTGAAAAGTTTTACGAAACCATTGTTATGATTCTTATTGTGGTAGTCACATTTAAAAGGTTACCCGATCCACCATAAGCACTACAGCGTTAGTGGTTATACAGGTGGGAGCAGCCTGGTGGCAATCCCTGGAAATGGGGCAAGCAATATTGCAACAGTTTGCCCTGTTACCAGTACGAGGCCTCTTCTATAGGTAGGTTACAACATTTGGTTTCTGCAAAACTGCAGAAGTCGGATGTCAATCCTGCTGCTCATCTATTAGTTGAGAGGGTCAACTGATTGCTTGCTACGATGTATAATTAATGAGAGAGAAACGCTCACAATGTACAATATGTGAGAATCCACTGAAAATTGAAGTGTGGAAATTCTCTAGCATTACTCATTGGCGAGTCTGTTTACTCAATGCAGAGTGAATTTATTGACATGGTTCCCTGATTTAGGGGCAAATGATTGTCAATACAACCACACAGGTTTTGCAGTCATCGGGGGTATATATGAAGAGCAATTCTTGTGCAAAGTTCTGAAATTGTAGCAGCCACTATTGAAGCCCATTGAATATTCCAACCAATTGCTCCAAACTTTTTTTTTTTTTTTTACAAACCTCTTATTATTCTGTGACTCAGGACGCAATGTGATATGAATTCAAGGAACGCAAAGAGTATGTACACTCTGTATTTCCCAAAGAACATCGTTCCTGTAGGTTTCTTACGAATAGTATTGACGAAGTGCCCTTTATATAGGATTCCTAATTAAGAACACGAGAAAGTGTTAATAGCAATTATGTTGTCAGCAGCCTGGTTGTTAGAATCAGAATGATCAGGATGACTAATAATTCATACCTGCACAAATCGCAATGACAAACAAGACCTGCTGTTTCATGGAAGTGTTCAGAAATTGAAGGCGTAGCGAGTTTAATATCACAATGTCTACATCAAACTAATATATTAGGCCATTAAAACATTGAGGGCAGCAAAGGTTCCTCGATCTGAGGTAATAGAAGAGGGAGTGATGCTAGATTTTGTAAAAAGCTGTTGTAAGGTAGGATTAAGGAGCTGGTGTAATGATACCAGGTGCAAATGAAACCAGACTCTGGGTTACGAGGAAGCAGGAGAGTGGAACACCATATGAACGTCAGGCTGGGGCAAAAATACTAGGGTTGCTATAACACAGAAATATATTTTTTAAAGGATCACTATAGTGTCATGAAAACAAAGTTTTCCTGTCACTATAGTGCCCTAAAGGTGCCCCCTCCCTTGTCGCTGAAGGGGTTAAAACCCCATTCAGCAGCTTACCTTTATCCAGCGCCAGGCTCCCTCTGTGCTGGTGACCTCTCCTCCCCACCAACGTAAGCTCCCAAGTGGAGCGGAATGCGCATGCGTGGCAAGTGCCGGGTGCACATTCAAACTGTCTATAGGAAAGCATTTCTCAATGCTTTCCTATGGACGTTCTGCACGTTGGATGCGAATTCCGCATCCAACTTCGCAGATGCACCTCTAGCGGCTGTCAGGAAGACAGCCACTAGAGGTTGGATTAACCCTGCTATGTAAACATAGCAGTTTCTCTGAAACTGCTATGTTTACATCTGAAGGGTTAAAACATGATGGGCCTGCCACCCAGACCACTTCATTGAGCTGAAGTGGTCTGTGTGACTATATTGTCCCTTTAAGTCTTTTAATGGTTTATAAAGATATGATTTCATTTCTGTCCGTTGGTTTATTCACTAAATAGAGGTTGTGTAGTATTAACAAACAGATTGTGCGTTTTTGGACAGAAAAGGTAAATTGGAAATGTATTTAAGAGACTGGTTACAATCTGGCAATGTTGATTTGAAATGTTGATTTGAATATTTGAAGCACATTTTGTTTCCATTGGACTGTTGAATTCTATGGATACAAGGGCACACCTGCTAATTCTGAGTAAAAATACAAAAAGTCCCACCTTATGTGAAATCCTGCAGGATAATAATCTACCTAGGCCTGTGTCTTTATTTTACATATATTTGCGTATCGAACAACATAATTCTGTGTCAGCACAGAATGACTAATGACAGGCGCTGAGAAAGCCACAGAAATCTCTACTTATATAAATATGAAAAAAGGAGGGTAGCAAACAAATAGCCACCAAATGCATTCCGCCCATTGGGCTTTATCAATTATTATTATTTTATTATTTAAATAGCGCCATCAGATTCTGTAGCGCTGTACAATGGGTTGTACCACCAAATAGCAGCGCTGGCTGCTATTTGGTGGTGTCTGGTGGCAGAAGGATCAGTCACAACTTGAAATCCCACTAACAGCAGTTGTTTCACAAGACCTGGAAGGACTCCATTCCACAGACCTTCAGAAGCTGGAACAAAGCAGAGACCCTGACACCCATTGTACAGCGCTATGGAACTTGTTGGCGCTTTATAAATAATAATAATAATAATAATAATAAAGACCAGGTTACCTGCAGGTCCTATCACTGGGATGAGGATTACTTTCAGTGTCTTTACACTGCAACAGGTACCTATGTGGGTATTAAAAAATCTTTTCTTTTTTATTTACCTGGATTATACCAGTATAAGGAGACTTTTCACATGAACTTTTTACAGCTGCTAGTTATGTATTGAATTTCATTGTTATTTTGTATACTGTTATTTTTTGAATTGTCAATGTATGATTTAGCATGTGCACATGTTTTATTTAAGCGATTTTACTGATTTAACTGAATACACAGTATTAATTTCAATAAATAGTTTATTTTAATTTTTAACTAGTATTTTTTTATCCGGCATTATTTTTCCACTTTACCACTTCAGGGTTCCCCTCCCTCACCCATTTTTTTTCTGTGCATTCTCACGTTTTATGAATTGTGATTATATAAATATGTCTCTGCTCTAACCTAAATGGACAGTCCAGATCCCTAAAGTGTGAAGAGTGTGTCCTCTTTTTGTTTTATAAAAAGTGCAGATTTCAATAGAATTTGGCACTTTTAAATATTAACCTTGTTACACCCCTCTGGCTGTCAATCAGATTGCTGGTCCTGTTACTTCCTGGTTTGTTTAGTTCAGTGGAGCTAAATTGAAGAGGCAGGAATTACCCAGGTCACCTGCCCTATAAAGACTTCTCATTGAGCTGCATTGGTAAGTCTGTGTTTAGAAAATGGGCTGGGTTAGAAGGGGAGGTTTCCAAAGACTTTAGACAAGAGATCTGCAGCTTTTACAGTTTTTTGGTCTTTTTAGAAATATCCCCTATGAAACAAATAATAATAAATAAATAATTAAATGCATGCATATTGTCTTAGCGAGTTTCTACTAAACAATGATTTTTGTTTATTTTGGATTTGGGCAGTGTAGTATCCCTTTAATTATAATATTAAAACAAAGTTTTAAAAAACAAACAACAAAAATGTTTTTATTGCAGAACTTAGCTTTATTAAAATCTCACAAGTGACATAACTGAGAAGAGCTGGGATAACTTTTTGCCATTTTTGGATTTATCACATTTGTGAGTATACTGCTGCCTTTTGCTAACTGGTTTATAGTAAGGCGTTGATATAATTTATTCATATCGTACGTACGATCATATTCATACTAACCAGTTAAAGACATAAAAAAATACTTCCATACATTTCCTTCAGCGGCTTTATAGTAACTTCATATTTCACAAAAATAGAATATGTAAATATCATTAAATTTGTATGAATTGCACGTTTACAAAAATAGCTTCACATTTTATTTTATGGAGCATATTGTGATATCGTTCACAGTATAATTACATCCCCATCCATTCAGTGTTTGCAGTCTGCAGGTGAGACGAGTCTTTAGAATCTTTATGACGTTTTTGGTGAGATCGTTCTTCAACAGTTTGGCATTGTGACTTAAAGGCATGTGACAAAAAAGGCTTAGCTTGTAACTTGATAAATCTGCACTTGCTTTTTTTTAATGGTTTCCAGAAAACATGATACCGAAAGCATTAAAGGACCACTATAGTGCCAGGAAAACATACTCGCCAGGCTCTGGGGAGAGGAAAGGGTTAAATCTTACCTTTTTTTCCAGCGCCAGGCGGGGAGCTCTCTTCCTCCTCTCTGCCTCCGAGCCTCCTTTTCGGCTGAATGCGCATGCGCGGCAGGAGATGCGCGCGCATTCAGCCTGTCTCATAAGAAAGCATTCATAATGCTTTCCTATGGACGCTTGCGTCTTCTCACTGTGATTTTCACAGTGAGAAGCACGCAAACCCCTCTAGCGGCTGTCAATGAGACAGCCACTAGAGGCTTTAGAGGCTGGATTAACCCATTTATAAACATAGCAGTTTCTCTGAAACAGCTATGTTTATAAAAAAAAAAAAAAAGGGTTAATCCTAAAGGGACCTGGCACCCAGACCACTTCATTAAGCTGAAGTGGTCTGGGTGCCTAGAGTGGTCCTTTAATAGTACGAAACATAAAATAATAAAGTAGAAGTTTAAATTCTAAACAAAACGTTTACAAGGATACATTTACAAGGTTATTTGCGAAACCGAGGAGTGTCAGGAATTGCAAACTTTACGGCAATATAGCTGATCTGGAAAAAAATGCTAACTTGAGTGAATTGTTCCATTTTTCTTTTTTACATTTAAACAAAAATTAAAAGGAACACCGACAGGTACACACTGCTACTCCACCTGGGAGCTGTAATTTACGTAAGCCTCAGCCGGGACCACATGCTTACTTGACCGCACATTCCTATTGTAATGACATCAGCTGGCGTGACCTTGCAAAGCAATGCAATCTTTGGCCAGGTGGGTTACCTAATTGGCAACAAGCAGGTTTAGAAGGGCTGGGAACATGACAGTGTTCCGTAAAATTCCTGACAGCTCCCAATTTAGCGAATAACCCTGGCATTATAAAAAAGATAGGTCAATGTGACTAGCATTATACATTTGTATTTCACAGTCAATAATACAATTTCTGCACCATTATTGCACCATTACCTATGCATGTTATTTTATGTGTTCCAGGACTACACGAGAATCTGGAAAGTAAACTTGTGGTCTCACTTATTATACCATATGTTCATGTTAAATATGTGTTTATTCCACTTTATTACTTAACATTAAATCACTGTTGTTGTGTAATATTTTGGTTACTTTTTGGTGAAGAGTTAAATAATTTCAAATGCCAGCTTCTTGGACTCTCTAATCTAGTATTGCCATATATTGGATCATTGCACATACCCTTGTCCACAGACCTCCTTTATGTGGGGGCATTGAGTGGATATATGTAATATCTCGCTCACTAGCTAGGAAGTACATTATATCTCAATCACCAACTATAAACACTATATATTAAATTTCATTGTTTGTCCTTCCTTGTACCACTTTTGGTAGGCACTAACCACTGCGGACCACCCACAAGACTTGAGATGATATGACCCAGTTGCCTGCCCATCACTGTCTGGCTCTTCTCAAAGTCACTCAGAACTTTTCGTTTGCCCGTTTTTGCTGCTTCCAACACATCAAATTCAAGAACTGACTGTTCACTTGCTGCCTAATATATCCCAACCCTTGACAGGTGCCATTGTAACAATATAATGAATGTTATTCACTTCACCTGTCAGTGGATTTCATGTTGTGGTTTATCAGTGTATACATATATCCTTGGAGATGAAGTTAGTTAATACCCCTTATTACTCCTTCCTCTGACCCTTGTAGCTGATATTCATCTTTTGAAGCATTATCCAAAGCCCTATGATACCTAATTTTAGCTTGCTATACCAAAACTGTGCAATGCCTTATTTCATGTGGCTATGTGTATGGGCTGTGTGGTAGTCACAAGTCACAATGAGGGTGATATATGAAAGTGCTACTAAGGGGGAAAAATAGGGCAATCGCCACGGAAACCAAAGGAATAAACAAGGACATTCTGACGGTTTCCACGGTGATTATTATTAGAAACGTGTCCCAGTTTTCTATTTAAAACTCTTTTATTAATCGCCCCATATTTACGTCCTCTCAATTGGCTGACACCCTCTATTAATATGTCGTCTTTGTATTATGGTGACGAAACTCAAACTTTAAGGGGAGATCAATCTTTTTGAAAGTGAAGATCCCAGTATTGACAGACGCTGCAGTTACACCTTATTATAGGTTAATATTTCTGTGAGCGTGAATTGAGTTAACAAGAATCCCCTGTGCTAACTTGGGTTTGTGACGATAATGCCACATTAACACAGAATGGATTAGCTGTCAGCATATGGCCAACTGTGAAAAGACACAAAATAGGCATTCTGCATCACGCCATATGTTCATCCTTCACCCCTTAAATGGGTGGATCTGGATCGGTGGGGTAAGACAGCATCATTAAATTAATATTGTAAGTGTATCTGCGTAAGAGATACAGGTTCTATTCTGTTGTCTGGGAATAAGCTGCATTGCTGAAAAGTGTGCAACAATTTTTTTTTTTTGTAACATCAGCAGGATATGCTCTTAATTATTTTTCAATAATTTCTGCATTTTATACAGATTCATTAAAAGTCATATTCTGTGCATTTTAACCCGAATTGCAGAATTGTGGGGGAAATAGCTGATCTGGAAAATTCTGCATCTCTTATATTTACAGATTGTCTGTTATAGCCTAAATTTTGCTACAACTCAGAGTTTAGAGAATAACCTTTCAAAACATAAACAAATAAAATAAAAGCCAGGTACGAATTCCAAAAGAGTTTTTAGATTTTGTGATTTGCCTTACTACTACATAATGCAGTTGGACCCCTACCTTACTCTTTCTAATTCATCATAGAGACCATGTGTGTGTATATATATATATATACATATATATATATATATATATAAAACAAGAGGGGGTTGGCTGCACTCACCTTAACATGCATAAATGGGGGTGCTGCTGGGGGCCAAATAATACAATACACAAGATCCAGCGCACTCACCTGTCCACTAAACAGCAACTTCAATGTTGAAAGATCTTCAATGTTGAAAGATCTTTCAACATTGAAGTTGCTGTTTAGTGGACAGGTGAGTGCGCTGGATCTTGTGTAATATATATATATATATATATATATATATATATTTATTAAATCCAATATATACAAAACCCGGTGCTCAGTCACCAAATAAATAGTAAATCCCACAAAATACCGTCACTCTGGGAATTCGAAATCTTCAATTTATTGTCAGATCCATGTCAACGTTTCAGCTCCTGCACGGAGCTTTCATCAGGACATCATATCTGGTATTTGTCCTGATGAAAGCTCAGTGCAGGAGCTGAAACGTTGACATGGATCTGGCATTAAATAAAAGATTTGGAATTCCCAGAGTGCCGGTATTTTGGGGATTTACTATTTATTTTATGACTGAGCACCGGGTTTTGTAAATATTGTTGGAGTGCAAGAGCTTTTGAACTGAAAAAAAAAAATATATATATATATATATATAATAAACCAAGAGGGCTGCACTCATCTGAACATGCATACATTATAAGGTGCTGCTGGGGCCAATATATCCAAAATACAGAATCCAGCGCACTCGCTTATTCACTAAACAATGATTTCAAATCTTACAGATTGTAATAGTTTTATTTAAAAACACCTCACATAGGCAAAACATTATGGGGGTTTAGTTACATTATATGATCATACATGGCATAAGCCTGCCAACTACATCAAAGTACCCCATATTCGGCAGGTCCTATCCTAGTAGCAGCCTAATGCTTGCTCTTATGAGATTAATCCACTTACTTGGGAAATACTTCCTTACTGGGACTCTCTGCAAGTCAAGGCTAAATAAGGTCCTGGAATGAGGCACCTGTAACAGGGAGGGGTGCAAAACCAAGGAGTTGGCCTGGGACTCCCAAATGTATAAAAGAAACCAAGAGGGCTCCCATAGCATTGTATGGGTTTATTAGGGAGGATGTGCGTATGGTGTCACATAAACACATTCATTTCTCACACTTGCATGCAGCCTTGAGTGGCATCTAACTCACTAAAATGAGTTACATTCACTCCTCTTTCTCGTTCACTTGAATCATTATCTCATTTAATTTAGGCCTTACCCCAAGTCCACTTTAAGATACATGTCAAATTTAGGTCATTCCGTCAGTATACAGCAGGATAAACTGTATGACACAGAAAAAAATAACAGGATCAATCTAAAAAAACAAAAATATAATACATAGTGCAATAATGTATTATAAAAATATAATACATAGTGTATATACAAGAAGTAAGCCCCTATATAGGATGTAGAGCCGTCCCAGGCTGTATATGATGGGCAGGAGGGTGGCCGTCCTAGGCTCTATATGATGGGCAGGAGGGTGGCCGTCCAAGGCTCTATATGATGGGCAGGAGGGTGGCCGTCCTATATATGATGGGCAGGAGGTGGCTGTCCTAGGCTCTATATGATGGGCAGGAGGGTGGCTGTCCTAGGCTCTATATGATGGGCAGGAGGGTGGCCGTCCTAGGATCTATATGATGGGCAGGAGGGTGACTGTCCTAGGCTCTATATGATGGGCAGGAGGGTGGCTGTCCTAGGCTCTATATGATGGGCAGGAGGGTGGCCGTCCTAGGCTCTATATGATGGGCAGGAGGGTGGCCGTCCTAGGCTCTATATGATGCGCAAGAGGGAAGGGTCTACATTCTGTGAGTCATCCTATATAGGGGCTTACTTCTTGTATATACAGCGTGCACTATGTATTATATTTTTGTTTTTTAGATTGATCATGTTATTAGAATCTTCCTGACTGGTGTAGTATTTATTTTTTCTGTGTCATTTATCTTACACGCCTTTCTATCTTTTTCTAGCTAAGATAAACTCTATGCCTACTGTAGGCTATGACCCAAGTCCACTTTAGACTGTGCCTCCTGTTGACAACAGGTCATGACCAAATACCTCATTAGGTTTTCCTCCTATTACAATAGATCATGACCAAAAGGTTCCATGAGGACTGGGTTGGGGAACACTGCCTAAGACTGTGCATCCTGTTGACAATAGATGATGACCAAAGCCCTCATTAGACCTTGGCTCCTGTCAACAATAGGCCATGACCCATCCCCACACTAGGCCCCTCTAATGTTCTAGGCTGTTCTCTTACCATGTAGAGATTTAATCGTCTAATAAAACAGATGAAGATAGGGGGAAAAAAAGAATGATATAGTCACCTAAAGGTGTTCTGTCAATCTATTCTATAACCAGTGATCATATTACGTATCGTGTGATCCCTTCTGCTGATTAATCATACATCGACTTCCTTCCATTTAAGGTGAGTAATACAATTTCCGGATATATATTCCGGATCAGATTCCAGCCATCTCTCTATATAATCTTCCCTTGGCATTGGTGGGGTTATAATAATCGGTTGATTACATTCCATATATCTGACATTGTATCATATCCTGTATTTTTCAGATGATGGTCTGCATGATATTTCTTCTTTAACAGAATTTGTTTGCAGCCATAATTAAAATAGTCAACGAGTTATTTAAAATAAAAACAAAACAAAAAAATCTGCCTGTTGGGAATACAGTGGAGGAAAGGAAAGGATAAGAGGATATTTAATTGGAGCCAGAATCGCAGCTGCTGCAGAATCTCTAGGGAACACAACTGTCAATTGTATTTCAGAAAATCACAACCATGTCGTAAAGACAGACATAACGGAAATATGTTTCAAATCATACCATCCTCAGCCAGCAGGGTGCAGTCTATCCTCTCAATTTAACATTTAGAATCATAAAACGAAGCAATAGTATCCTATCCATCTCTACAACTCTCTATATGTATATATCCGGAGAGAGAGAGAGAAAATGTTATTCTTTAGCATTTTGGGGGCCAGAGTTCTAAAACTGAATAGGATTCTCCTTACAATTACTATTAATAAAAAAATAGAATCTTACAGCATTTGAGCCATTTGGAGATTGGACCGTCACTATCATTTGTATACCGGAATATATTTCTGCACTTTTTAATCTAAGATTAAGATCCCGAACTCAGTTATACAGCCGGTCTCACACATTAGTCAGCATGCTAGATTTGGCAGCCCATTGCAAAGCTCACTACACAGCTGACTAACACACTCGCGAGTAATTCTAGACTGTGTATCCTTCACTGGTCTCCCTGAATGCCAACAAACTCTATAAATCGAGAACTGAAACTTGCGTTGGGATTTTCAAACCCATAAAATTGCGTGTGTGTGTGTACACAAGCACTGATGTCTTTAGTCCATAACCCTACCTTCCAGTACCAATATTTGTATCAGGTTTGAAATGTATCCTTGTCTGTTAAAGGTTAGCAGGCGATGCACTTCTTAACATGTTATTAATACTGCTGATCACGTACTTATCACATTTCCAAAAGATATGACGCATGTCCGCAAAATATTGCTCTCTCTCATTGCTGCCCTGGATCAAACAGCACTGAAGACTCACCACATGGCAGCAATATTTAAGTATGTTTGCTGATGAAAACATTATGACTATAACATGCAGATGATTTCACAGTTAAGATCGTAGACTTGTGCCTTTTTTTCACATTGGGAGATACTTTTTTCCCACAAATGGCGTTCGATTCCTAGCCATCTGCCATACTACACTTATGAAGGAACATAATCCTCGATCATGCAATTTAATGCATAATAACTTGACAGCCATTGAGCTGCGATGGATTCTACAAGCCTAGATGATAAATATCTCATTCACTCATTCCTTGTAGCTTCGTAGGGTGCACTTGAAACTGCGGCATGTATGAGATGACATTCTTAACCGACCCTCTGTTATCATACGAGTTAGTGATGAACTCAGAAGATGTGTCTTTTATGAAGTCCATCTGTTTATAGGGAATGTTTTCCTGGAAAGGATAGGTCTCCAAGGGATTTTCTGAAAAATAGTTTTCGGCCTCGCTTTGCTGTGACGAGTCAAGTCCGATGTAATAGAGGCTCCTCTCTATGTTGCAAAAATCAGCAAAACTTTCTTCGTGATCTGAAGGTTCCGAGAAGCCCTCAGATGATACGGTGGAGTTGGAAGACTGCTTGCTGGGCTGCTTTGGTTGTAATCCCGATAATATAATAAAAGATTGTTGCTCGTCTTCCAGATTTCCAATAACTAAAGTCTTGTTTTCCAAGAAACAGCCGTCAAAAGAACTAGCGCTCACTTTCCTCTCGTTAATATAGTTCTCTCTTTGCTGCGGATTATTAATTATTGATGCATACTTGACACTGGATTGGCATATGACACTAGTGTAAATGGTCTCCTCTACACCATCTTCGTAAACACAACTGCTACTCGTGGCACAGGCCGAGTCGTGGTCAGGATCATCAACTACCGTGAACAGGCCATTAACAATTGATATGTCATCTACATGTTCTTTCTGGAATGCTTTGTCAATACTCAAGTTCTCGAAGGACGTTTCTGGTTCCAAGAGATACACAGAGTTGGGAGCCAGATGTTCATGGTGCTTAATGAATAGGTTTTCTAGAGTATCTGGCTGGACAAAACAGCAACAAATTATGCTTAGTAGGTTTATTAGCGTCAGGAAGCGAATAGTTTAGATGTAAACATTGCGCAATATACATATTACATATGCAGCAACTGCTGCAGTGAATAACAATTAAGGAAGACATATAAGACTATTTCATTCAACAGTTGCCATAACAGATCAAACATATATACAGGAGCTCAAAATTATTAAGTAAAAATAGCTAGGACCGAGAAACCTTGGTAGGGTATGTTGAAGACAAAGCGTGTTGCATTAAGGGTAGGTCTAAGCAATTTTTTCCAAAAAATAGCATGAAATCATAATTTAGCAGAGCTAGTTAAGAGGACATTGCTAAATATTACTTCACCCTCAAGGAAATAAACACATTTTTTTGGGCCCAAATTTAGAGATGGAGGATTCAGAACCATGAATTTATACCAAAGTAGTGAAGTGAAGAGATTCTAAAATCAGCCATACTTCCAGTCTAACTATTTTGGCCTACAATTTTTAATTCACTTTTCTTTGAATTCTCGGCTCTTCCCGCTTTGATGAATAATCCTGAGAAGAAAACCATAAGCTAAACACAAATAAGAACAGGTTCTGTTTAGAAGCTAACCTTTTGAAAATTCACTCCTTGAGCCCACGAGCAGTACTTGGGGTTTGGAACATCTTTCCAGAACATCTGTTTCATCCTGTAAGAAAGAAATTAAAAAAGCTGTTCATGTCTGCCTTCATATACCTCAGACTAATAACTGTCAAGCAATAAAATAGAAAGGAATTTCGAACATTTATCTTTTAAAGTAGAAAGAAAAATCGTAATGTTTCACAGTCTATAGAACTAATTTGATCAGCTCGTTATAACCAACAGCCAAAGAAAAAACATGATTTAGTTTTTTTTAAATTAATTTAAGAGAAGAACAGTTAGAAGATTAAATATATATTTCACTAATAGAGAAATAGGTCATACATAAAACTGAGTAGATAGTAAATAAAAAGAGAACTAAAATTTTAATTAGCACTTTTTAACTGACAGTCATTTATTTCTAAAGTTATAAAAATATATACATGATTTAGTTCTACCAAGTGGTAAAACCAAATATATTTAAAAAAAAAAAAATACTATATTTTTTTATTATTTACTACTAGTGATGTCCTGAACTGTTCGCCGAACGGTTCGCCACGGACTCATCATTGAGTAAACTTTGACCCTGTACCTCACAGTCAGCAGACACATTCCAGCCAATCAGCAGCAGACCCTCCCTCCCAGACCTTCCCACCTCCTGGACAGCTCAGTAAGAATGCAGCTTCAAAATGGATGCTGTCCAGGAGGTGGGAGGGTCTGGGAGGGAGGGTCTGCTGCTGATTGGCTGGAATGTGTCTGCTGACTGTGAGGTACAGGGTCAAAGTTTACTCAATGATGAGTCCTTGGCGAACTGTTCGCGAACCGTTCGGCGAACAGTTCAGGACATCACTATTTACTACATATAATTGATCTCACTTAAAATGATTAAAGACACAGTTCTCCAGGAAAACGAAAGCACCAATCGTTCTCGGTTAGCCTACAAACACAGCATGAAAGATGGGAGCTGCACCGTAAAGGGACACTCTGAACACTTAAAACACTAACTTGCTGAAATGCTTTATGTGTGAAGAATGTTTCCTCTGTTTTTCATTTTACAAAAAGTGAAAATTTAAATACAAACCTTGTTATGCCCCCCTGGCTGTCAATCAAACAACCGGTCCTGTTACTTCCTGGTTTGTTTAGATCATTGGAGATAAACTCAAGAGGCAGCAACTGCCCAGAGCACCTGCCTTGGGTATATCTACTAAACAGTGATTATTGTTTTTTGGTAGTGGAGTATCCCTTTAACAACAGCTGGGAGTGACCAATTCAACATTCCTTGAACACCACAGAAAATTATATAGCGAGACAGATGTGGGAGACATGTGTTCACAGAAAGAAAATGTATTGATAGAGATACAGGAAAAGAGAGGGTGTTAAACATGAGAGAGGGATACAGACAGACAAAGATTGCTAGAGAGACAGGGAGAAAGATTGTGATAGATTCAGACAGAGGTAGAGTTGACTGAGAAAGAAAAAGTGAAAGAGACAGACAGATAGTGAAAGAGACAGCCATAGTGAAAGAGACAGACAGAAATAGAACAGGACAGAAGGATAGGGACACAGACAGGCAGTATAAGATATAATGTGATAGACAGACAGAGATAGTGAAAGAGACATACAGATTGAAGTGTACCTCTGATGTGATACCATTAATGTCCCAGCCAGGAGAAGAGATGATAAGATTATAATCGGTAAAATGACATATAATCCAGTATCATTCGGCGGTTCTGTTAAATCCACTGCATTAAACAGAGAGGATTATCCCAATCAGGTTAAAACAACATAGAGTTAATACGGCATTATTATGACTGATTCATTTCAGGAGATTTACCTCTCTGCTTTGGGATAGATGACACATCCCATATTAACACTACCTGACAGACGTAATTATTATCACAGAGCGCATAATGTATGTGAAAATGGCAAAACCAGGACAACAAGGTACTCCATGTATATACCTCCTACTCCGATTGCAGTTACTTTGTCACTAAGCAGCAACATTAATATTTTCTTTGGGTGCGAATACATTTAATATTGAGTACATGAAGTATAGCTTTTATAAGTCAGTCCTTATTTTATTAGTTCTTTCTACTCCTAATTATCTATCCATTGGTCTTTACTTACATTACCAAGGTAGACTGTCATTTTGAACTGATATGGGCACGTGGACATGTAGCAAATGAGATGCTTTGAATTGAAATTGTGTTCTAGAATCCTAAGAAGGGTGGATACTACAATAATTAAAGGGGCACTCACAGCACCTTTTTAACCCCTTAAGGACACATGACATGTCTGACATGTCATGATTCCATTTTATTCCAGAAGCTTGGTCCTTAATGGGTTAACAGCCTATTCTAGCACTAGTTATGATGATTTGAGTCTGTGCGTGCTGTCCCAGATCCCAGAAACTACACTTCCGCATTAAAAGGAGCAAATCTATCCACTCTGCACGGCAGTGCTAGGTCGATGTTCAAATTCAATGTATTTGGCTCAGTAAACAGTGTTTCCAACTAAAGAATACTGGTCGGATTATTTACTATAGCGAGAACTGTTGTGAATTTAAAGTGAATTTTAGATTTAAGGCCAAAGTAGCCAAACTAGAACCATAGCTGGCTTGGAGAAATTTTCCAGTTCGGCTACTTTGACCTTAAATGTAAAATTAACTTTTAATTCACTATGATTTCCCCAGAATTCTCATGTTAGTAAATAACCCTGACACCAGAAAGAGGGTAACTCAGGAGAGTTACAGAATGCTGTTATTCACTTTCATGTAAGCATTATATAATAGCACCGTGCTTATATTATGGGCATTTTGGGGGTTTTATTTTCAACAAATCTTTTTAAAAATGACAAATTTCCATAAATCTTTCTCAATTATAATGTCACCTTATAAGCAGAGCTGAGTAACATAAGGACTATAGAGATATTTCTCTCGCTTTCCACTCGTTGTTACATTTGCCATTATGCCATCGATTTCATTTGTTTGAATCAGGATCTGAAAAATATCATTCTGTCGGAAAAATCTCTTCAAATAATTTATCTACAGAAGTCATCATTAAAATGTATGGGAGTTTTTCTTTTCATAATGAATCTTTGCTGATTCTGATTCAAACAAATAAAATCAAGGCCTATGTTCTAAAATAATTCCCGGGTCATGTAACAATAAATATCTGTATATTCACCGTACATAACACTGACTTACCATTGGTAAATCCATAGGTAAACGTGGGGCTGCCGACTCCTTCAGGAAAGATAGGGTACAGGCTGAACACATATTTCTCTATGATGAAAAAAACATCTGCAAAATGGAATTATAACAGAGAATAACAAAGAAACATCATTCGGTTGCAAGAATTAAGTGGTTAATTGTGTTTTGTGTTTGTTTATGTTGTTTAATTAATAATTATTTAACACGTATTAATAGATCTACTTGCAATATAATTTTGTAGCCTACATTGCGCAGTTCTTACTTTGGCCTCAATTTAATAAACTTTCCAGAATCCGCAATACTGTTAAGAAAATTTCCAAATGATTTATCTACAGACATCTCCATACACTTTAAAGGGACACTACCGGCACCCTGATCACTTCAGCTCATTGAAGCTCCACCTCTAGTGGCTGTGTACCAGACAACGCTCTACATGAGAACATGCATCGTCAGCTAAACCGCAATATGTTTTCCTATGGGGTTGTCCTAATGCAATCGTCAAGCATGCGCATTAGGTCCCTGACGTCAACTGACGTTGAGGGACGAGCAAAGGCAGAGCCTGACCCAGTGCCGAGGGACATTGGCTCTGGAATCAGGTAAGTCAATTAAGGGTTTTATAACTCTTTCTGCGGAGAGGGGGGAGGAGGTTAGGCACGAGCAAAGGGGAACTATAGTGCTAGGAATAGAATATTGTATTCCTGGCCTATAGTTTCCCTTTAATGGTGACTTTGTGGATAAATAATTTGGAATATTTTTCTAGCAGATTTGAATCATCTGAAAAGCTTATTAAATCAAACTCTAAAATTCAGAGTTTAGTGAATAACCCAGTGTGATACATTTTCACTACGCAGGGTTTGACCCTGACACAGCTATTCACTACACTGATTTTTCAATGTGAATTTCAAATTTAAAGGAGCACTATAGTGCCTGGAAAACAAACTCGTTTTCCTGGCACTATAGGGTTATTAGGTCCCCCCCATCTTCGTGGCCCCCCTCCCGCTGGGCTGAAGGGGTTAAAACCCCTTCAGCCACTTACCTTAATCCAGCGCCGGGCTCCCTCAGTGCTGGTGACCTTTCCTCCCCCTGCAGACGTCAGCGTATTCAAACCGCCCATAGGAAAGCATTACTCATCTCAGTGTGATTTTCACAGTGAGAAGCACGGAAGTGCATCTAGCGGTTTTCAGTGAGACAGCCACTAGAGGCTGGATTAACCCTGAAGTGTAAACATAGCAGTTTCTCTGAAACTGCTATGTTTTCAACTGCAGCATTAAAACTAGATGGACCTGGCACCCAGACCACTTTGTGGCGAAACCAACCTCGCCACTGTGAACTGGAGAAGCCTGGTTGCTCGCCTGCTCCCTTTGGACTATGGCCCTGCAGGTTAAACCGTTTATTTCCCCTGCAGAAAGGCTTATTTGTGTGATCTGAGTGCCATTCATCTAATAATGTGCACTCAGATCCCAGCTATCTGGGGATATGTGAAATGTCTGTGTGTTATGTGTAAATGTGACTTTATGTATTTTAAAGTGTTTTGTGTCTTTTTGCAACCATGTGCTTAATGGAGTCTTGTGTCTATCCTGGGAGATAATTGAATTACTCTCCAGGATAGAAGACTCTGAAACTGGTTTGGGCCAGAAAGCCATGCTTCATTTAGTCACAAAGGACTTTTTACTAACTTTTGAACCCCTTGTCTGATTTGTGCCATTTTTGAATATGTTGTTCCCCTGAATGGATTGATTGTGAATATGTAATTTTATGTGAATGTGATGCATGGTTTTGGAGTTATGAAAGTTGGGTAGAAAGTATGTTTTAACTGTATGTGTAATTGAGTTTCCTCTCAGGATAAGGGGAGGGAATATGTGGGATGTAACTGTGATGTGATTGGTTGTTTTATACCTCCCTGTGGGCTGTACTATGTTTGTGGATTGGGAATAAAAGAGGCTGTATGTGACAGTACAGGAGTTCCTGTTTTAACCCTCAAAGTGAAGTGTCGTCTCATTATTGGGGGAAGGATTTATTGTATGCTGTTCCAGTTTGACTGCTAGGAGAGTAAACCTATTCGTATGGTTCCTATTCAACTGTCTACAGCATTCATATGCTTGAGAGCATTCATATGCTCCTACGGTTCGGTGGTTTTGGTGTCTGCTGCAGTGCTTGGAGTCCTCAGGAAGTGCTAGGAGCATCCTTCAACGGAGGTACCCAGTCGGGGTGCCAGGCGATCCGTTACATTGGTGGCAAGCGGTGGGATGGCGTCCTAGTGCGAGGTACAGCAGCTCAGAGACACCGTTCGTGGAGTTACAAATTGAGGGCAACGCTAGCACACGTGCAGCGCCCCTGGGAGCAGAGGTATCCAGCGACTTGGAGCAGACAAGTATGGAAGACTCTGGCGATGATTGGATGGCCGAGGTGAGGCAGCGAGTGGCCCAGTATGGGGATGATT
>OW240919.1:23957513-24083721 GCA_933207985.1 Pelobates cultripes | reverse complement strand
GCGGATTTGTTATAGCAATATGTGGCGAAACCGGCCTCGCCACGTGTCCTTGGAGGGGGCTGCTTGCCCGCCTCTTGCCTTTGGACTATGGACCAGACTTTATGAGAATGTGTTAACCCAGATAGCTATGCCATGGAGCCCATTTGTGTAGTTAAAGACTTCGGCTCCATAGCAATTGAACTGTGTGAATAGGATCTGAACGCTCTTCAGTAGTTTTGTTCGCTCAGATCCCAGCTATCTGGGGATATGTGAAATGTCTGTGTGTTATGTGAAAAGGTTACTTTATGTATTTTAAAGTGTTTTGTGTCTTTTTGCAACCATGTGCTTAATGGAGTCTTGTGTCTGTCCTGGGAGCTAATTGAATTACTTATCTCCAGGATAGAAGACTCTGAAACTGGTTTGGGCCAGAAAGCCATGCTTCATTTAGTCACAAAGGACTTTTTACTAACTTTTGAACCCCTTGTCTGATTTGTGCCATTTTGAATATGTTGTTCCCCTGAATGGATTGATTGTGAATATGTAATTTTATGTGAATATGATGTATGGTTTTAGAGTTATGAAAGTTGGGTAGAAAGTATGTTTTAACTGTATGTGTAATTGAGTTTCCTCTCAGGATAAGGGGAGGGAATATGTGGGATGTAACTGTGATGTGATTGGTTGTTTTATACCTCCCTGTGGGCGGTCCTGTATTTGCAAGACTGTAATAAAAACCAGGCTGGGTGTGCCAGCACCGGAGTTCCTGTTTTAACCCTCAAAGTGAAGTGTCGTCTCATTATTGGGAGAAGGATTTATTGTATGCTGTTCAGTTTGACTGCTAGGAGAGTAAACCTATTCGTATGGTTCCTATTCAACTGTCTACAGCATTCATATGCTTGGGAGAATTTATTTGTTTCTCCGGTTCGGTGATTGTGGTGTCTGCCAGAGTGCTTGGAGTCCTCAGGAAGCGCTAGGAGCATCCTTCAACGGAGGTACCCAGTCGGGGTGCCAGGCGATCCGTTACATTGGTGGCAAGCGGTGGGATGGCGTCCTAGTGCGAGGTAAAGCAGCTCAGAGACACAGTTCGTTTGGAGTTACAAATTGAGGGCAACGCTAGCACACGTGCAGCGCCCCTGGGAGCAGAGGTATCCAGCGACTTGGAGCAGACAAGTATGGAATGCTCTGGCGATGATTGGATGGCCGAGGTGAGGCAGCGAGTGGCCCAGTATGGGGATGATTTACCCATGGAGGTACGCCGGGTGATCTGGAACCAGGTCACGGCCGAGCGAAACACAAGGCTGGCCCGAGAATTCCGGCTGGCGAAAGAGAGAGAGTATGCTCAGCGGAAGGAGTGTTACAGCAGCCGAGTAGAGGCTGCATCCGAGGAGGCTAGCCGTCTCCCCCTGAGGCGGCCGCAGGAACCCGAAGTAGGGGTCCTCATAGACTGGTCCTGTGAGGAACCACAACAGGCAGGTGGAGATGGGACCGGCCCAGATCCCCAGCAGCAGCCAGAGTTGCCAGGTGCGGAAGCAGGTGGTCCTTACTCGCAAATGTTGAGGGACCTCACAGACTGGTCCTGGGAAGACCCACAGATGGCAGGTGGAGTTGGGACGGCGGTCTCTCTACCGGCCCTACAGGGATGCTGGGCGGTCGGCCCAGATCTCCAGCGGCAGTGTGAGTCCCAGGGAGCTGAAGGGGTCGTCCTTCCTCCCCAGCGGCAGTGTGTATCCCAGGGAGCAGAAGGTGGCGTCCTTCCTCCCCAGCGGCAGTTTGTACCCCAGGGAGCTGAAGGTGCCGTCCTTCCTCCCCAGCGGCAGTGTGTACCCCAGGGAGCAGAAGGTGCCGTCCTTCCTCCCCAGCGGCAGTGTGTACCCCAGGAAGCAGAGACCGTCTGTCTCGCACCCCAGCCGCAGGACAAAATATTGAAAGGGAGACAGTTGGTCCCCCTCTCCACCAGCAAAGAGAGTGTCAGGGAGAGGAGCAGGTTACCCCCTCTCCCCAGTGGCAGTCTACAGTTCAGAGAGAGGAGCTTGTTACACCCTCTCTCCAGCGGCAGCCTAACCCACCAAGGGGAGATGTTAAGCCCCACAACTATGCAGATGGGACCGTAGTCTCTGCACTTGCAGCACCAGGGGTAGGGATGGTCGATCCTGTCCCACAGCCACAGAGCAGTGTATCCAGAGGGGAGACAGTTGGTCTCCCCCTCCCACAACCAGGCTCCAACCAGGCTACTTCAGTGGTAGCGCTGGCACCCGGGCAGAGTACCGCTGGTCTCTGCCCACTCAGCAACCCACCAAGGCAGTCTACCAGCCCCCGCACAGCCGTGGTGAGGCACCTGGACATGGACAAGTTGCTATTTTATCCAGGTGTAGTAACCAGTTAATGTGGGTGGGCTGTATTGCTGTTTGTGCTTCGTGGGTGGGTTGCTGGACTAACCAGGGCACTGACCGGCAGGAGGTCAGATACCCTGTTAGTCTGGATAGTAAAGGGGAGAAATGTGGCGAAACCGGCCTCGCCACGTGTCCTTGGAGGGGGCTGCTTGCCCGCCTCTTGCCTTTGGACTATGGACCAGACTTTATGAGAATGTGTTAACCCAGATAGCTATGCCATGGAGCCCATTTGTGTAGTTAAAGACTTTGGCTCCATAGCAATTGAACTGTGTGAATAGGATCTGAACGCTCTTCAGTAGTTTTGTGCGCTCAGATCCCAGCTATCTGGGGATATGTGAAATGCCTGTGTGTTATGTGAAAAGGTTACTTTATGTATTTTAAAGTGTTTTGTGTCTTTTTGCAACCATGTGCTTAATGGAGTCTTGTGTCTGTCCTGGGAGATAATTGAATTACTTATCTCCAGGATAGAAGACTCTGAAACTGGTTGGGCCAGAAAGCCATGCTTCATTTAGTCACAAAGGACTTTTTACTAACTTTTGAACCCCTTGTCTGATTTGTGCCATTTTTGAATATGTTGTTCCCCTGAATGGATTGATTGTGAATATGTAATTTTATGTGAATGTGATGTATGGTTTTGGAGTTATGAAAGTTGGGTAGAAAGTATGTTTTAACTGTATGTGTAATTGAGTTTCCTCTCAGGATAAGGGGAGGGAATATGTGGGATGTAACTGTGATGTGATTGGTTGTTTTGTAACGCCCTGTGGGCTGTACTATGTTTGTGGATTGGGAATAAAAGAGACTGTATGTGACAGTACAGAGAGTTCCTGTTTAACCCTCAAAGTGAAGTGTCGTCTCATTATTGGGGGAAGGATTTATTGTATGCTGTTCCAGTTTGACTGCTAGGAGAGTAAACCTATTCGTATGGTTCCTATTCAACTGTCTACAGCATTCATATGCTTGAGAGGATTCATATGCTTCTCCGGTTCGGTGGTTGTGGTGTCTGCTGCAGTGCTTGGAGTCCTCAGGAAGCGCTAGGAGCATCCTTTAACGGAGGTACCCAGTCGGGGTGCCAGGCGATCCGTTACATTGGTGGCAAGCGGTGGGATGGCGTCCTAGTGCGAGGTACAGCAGCTCAGAGACACCGTTCGTTTGGAGTTACAAATTGAGGGCAACGCTAGCACACGTGCAGCGACCCTGGGAGCAGAGGTATCCAGCGACTTGGAGCAGACAAGTATGGAAGGCTCTGGCGATGATTGGATGGCCGAGGTGAGGCAGCGAGTGGCCCAGTATGGGGATGATTTACCCATGGAGGTACGCCGGGTGATCTGGAACCAGGTCACGGCCGAGCGAAACACAAGGCTGGCCCGGGAATTCCGGCTGGCGAAAGAGAGAGAGTATGCTCAGCGGAAGGAGTGTTACAGCAGCCGAGTAGAGGCTGCATCCGAGGAGGCTAGCCGTCTCCCCCTGAGGCGGCCGCAGGAACCTGAAGTAGGGGTCCTCATAGACTGGTCCTGTGAGGAACCACAACAGGCAGGTGGAGATGGGTCCGGCCCAGATCCCCAGCAGCAGCCGGAGTTGCCAGGTGCGGAAGCAGGTGGTCCTTACTCGCAAATGTTGAGGGACCTCACAGACTGGTCCTGGGCAGACCCACAGATGGCAGGTGGAGATGGGAAGGCGGTCTCACAACCGGCCCTACAGGGATGCTGGGCGGTCGGCCCAGATCTCCAGCGGCAGTATGTACCCCAGGTAGCTGAAGGTGCAGTCCTTCCTCCCCAGCGGCAGTGTGCACCCCAGGGAGCTGAAGGTGCAGTCCTTCCTCCCCAGCGGCAGTGTGTACCCCAGGGAGCTGAAGGTGCAGTCCTTCCTCCCCAGCGGCAGTGTGTACCCCAGGGAGCTGAAGGTGCAGTCCTTGCTCCCCAGGGGCAGTGTGTGTTACTGGGAGCTGAAGGTGCAGTCCTTCCTCCCCAGCGGCAGAGTGTCCTGCAGGGAGCAGAGACCGTCAGTCTCGCACCCCAACCACAGGACAAAATAATGAAAGGGGAGACAGCTGGTCCCCCTCTCCACCAGCAGAGAGAGTGTCAGGGAGAGGAGCCTGATACCCCCTCTCCCCAGCGGCAGTTTACAGTTCAGAGAGAGGAGCTTGTTACACCCTCTCTCCAGCGGCAGCCTAACCCAGCAAGGGGAGATGTTACACCCCCCAACAGTGCAGATGGGACTGTAGTCTCTGCACTTACAGCACAAGGGGTAGGGACAGTCGGTCCTGTTCCCCAGCCACAGAGCGGTGTATCCAGAGGGGAGACAGTCGATCTCTCCCTCCCACAACCAGGCTCCCACCAGGCTACTTCCGTGGTAGCACTGGCATCAGGGCAGAGTACCGCTGGTCTCTGCCCACTCAGCAACCCACCAAGGCAGCCTAACAGTTGCCCACACAGTCGTGGTGAGGCACCTGGACATGGACAAAGTTCTCCTCTACCCAGGTGTAGTAACCAGTTATTGTGGGTGGGCTGTACTGCTGTTTCTGTTTTGTGGGTGGGTTGCTGGACTAACCAGGGCACTGACCGGCAGGAGGTCAGATACCCTGTTAGTCTAGTTGGTAAAGGGGAGAAGTGTGGCGAAACCAACCTCGCCACTGTGAACTGGAGAAGCCTGGTTGCTCGCCTGCTCCCTTTGGACTATGGCCCTGCAGGTTAAACTGTTTATTTCCCCTGCAGAAAGGCTTATTTGTGTGATCTGAGTGCCATTCATCTAATAATGTGCACTCAGATCCCAGCTATCTGGGGATATGTGAAATGTCTGTGTGTTATGTGTAAATGTGACTTTATGTATTTTAAAGTGTTTTGTGTCTTTTTGCAACCATGTGCTTAATGGAGTCTTGTGTCTATCCTGGGAGATAATTGAATTACTCTCCAGGATAGAAGACTCTGAAACTGGTTTGGGCCAGAAAGCCATGCTTCATTTAGTCACAAAGGACTTTTTACTAACTTTTGAACCCCTTGTCTGATTTGTGCCATTTTTTGAATATGTTGTTCCCCTGAATGGATTGATTGTGAATATGTAATTTTATGTGAATGTGATGCATGGTTTTGGAGTTATGAAAGTTGGGTAGAAAGTATGTTTTAACTGTATGTATAATTGAGTTTCCTCTCAGGATAAGGGGAGGGAATATGTGGGATGTAACTGTGATGTGATTGGTTGTTTTGTAACGCCCTGTGGGCTGTACTATGTTTGTGGATTGGGAATAAAAGAGACTGTATGTGACAGTACAGGGAGTTCCTGTTTTAACCCTCAAAGTGAAGTGTCGTCTCATTATTGGGGGAAGGATTTATTGTATGCTGTTCCAGTTTGACTGCTAGGAGAGTAAACCTATTCGTATGGTTCCTATTCAACTGTCTACAGCATTCATATGCTTGAGAGCATTCATATGCTCCTACGGTTTGGTGGTTTTGGTGTCTGCTGCAGTGCTTGGAGTCCTCAGGAAGTGCTAGGAGCATCCTTCAACGGAGGTGCCCAGTCGGGGTGCCAGTCGATCCGTTACACACTTTATTGAGCTGAAGTGGTCTGGGTGCCTATAGTGGTCCTTTAAGGCCAAAATAGCTGAACAAATTAAAAAAATCTACTTTGAATCTTCACTTTGTTAAATAACCCTGTGAGCTCAGCTGTCAGGGATTTTCTCCAATCCAATCAGGAGCAGGTCACCTAGCCTTAACTTCTTCATATTTCTAATTACTACATATGGTCTTCATGGACTGCGGGGCATTTAATATTTTGAAGAATCTCTGTATCAGCCAATATGTTTCAAGATATGACTGATGTTACCAGTGGTAGAATAATTCTGCAGGGCCAGACTTTGCGGTGTGAGTGAGAGCAACAACTTGTCTCTTTTTATAGGTCCACACGTGCCGTAAGGATTCTGATAGCATAATATCCTTTCTAATATTGTTTTTCAAATGATAGAGAGAGCATGTGCAGTATTAGTGCCTAGGGGTTATACCAGCTGCAAATCATGACAGCCAGAGACAGGATACATCAATATTAATCCCCTGAAGACAGATGTTTTGGGCATCTATCTAAGGATAGATGACAATGTATGTGTATGTGTATATATATATATATATATATATATATATATTTATATATAAGAGAGATTTGAACCTCTTGCACTCCTACTCAAAATAAATGATACCACCAGGTGCCAAGTACCAATGATATAAAAAATATCAAAAAATTAACAGCACTCTTGGGTTTAGTTCATCCAATTTATTGTTAGTCAATTCAAGCAAAGTCAACGTTTCAGCTCCCGATCGGAGCTTTCATCAGGACACAAAAGGCATTTAACATTGCAAGTAACGAACATATATAGGACATCTACACCAATCAACACTCACCGTATCCATCTACACCAATCAACACTCACCGTATCAGCTGTATCGCACATCCCCTGATGTCCGGTGTGTCTTGATGAAAGCTCCGATCGGGAGCTGAAACGTGGACTTTGCTTGAATTAACCAACAATAAATTGGATGAACTAAACCCAAGAGTGACGGTAATTCTTTGATATATATATATATATATACATATATATATATATATATAAGCATGTAGCATAGAGATAGCACTCCCAGAACTCCAAATGTATTCATCAATAAAACTTAACTTTTATTTTCTTCAATTAAGTCTTCAATCAACTTTCATCAGGATCTCTTAATTGCAGAAAATAAAAGTTAAGTTTTATTTTTGAATACATTTGGAGTCCTGGGAGTGCTATCTCTATGCTACATGGTTCTCTTATGCTGACAAGCACCGGGCAAACACACCAGTAAGTTTGAGAGCAAGACCGTTTTTTCTGTGTATATATATTTTTCATGAGCGGAACTCAAAGATCTAAGACTTTATTTCTATGTACACAAAAGGCATATTTCTCTCAAATATTGTTCACAAATCTGTCTAATTCTGTGTTAGTGAGCACTTCTCCTTTGCCCTCACTGGTGGGGCATATCAAGATGCTGATTAGACAGCATGATTATTGCACAGGTGTGCCTTAGGCCGGCCACAATAAAAGGCCCCTCTAAAATGTGCAGTTTTACTGTTTGGGGTGATCCGGAGTCAGTATCAGGTGTGACCACCATTTGCCTGATGCAGTGCAACACATCTCCTTGTATAGAGTTGATCAGGTTGTTGATTGCGGCCTGTGGAATGTTGGTTCACTCCTCTTCAATGGCTGTGCAAAGTTGCTGGATATTGGCAGGACATGGAACACGCTGTAGAATACGCCAATCCGGAGCATCCCAAACATGCTAAATGGGTGACATGTCAGTTGAGTTTGCTGGCCATGCAAGAACTGGGATATTTTCAGCTTCCAGGAATTGTGTACAGATCCTTGCAACATGGGGCCATGCATCATCATGGTGCAACATGAGGTGATGGTCATGGATGAATGGCACAACAATGGGCCTCAGGATCTCGTCACGGTATCTCTGTGCATTCAAAATGCCATCAATAAAATGTACCTGTGTTTGATGTCCATAACATACGCCTGTCCATACCATAACCCCAACGCCACCATGGGCCACTCGATCACAATGTTGACATCAGCAAACCGCTTACCCACACGACACCATACACAGTCTGCCGTCTGCCCTGTACAGTGAAAAACGGGATTCATCCGTGAAGAGAACACCTCTCCTAAGTGCCAGACACAATCAAATGTGAGTATTTCCCCACTCAAGTAGGTTACGATGACGAACTACAGTCAGGTCGAGACCCCAATGCAGAAGACGAGCATGCAGATGAGCTTCACTGAGATGGTTTCGGACAATTTGTGCAGAAATTCTTTGGTTATGCAAACCGATTGTTGTAGCAGCTGTCTGGGTGGCTGGTCTCAGACAATCTAGGAGGTGAAAATGCTGGATGTGGAGGTCCTGGGCTGGTGTGGTTACATGTGGTCTGCGGTTGTGAGGCCGGTTGTATGTACTGCCAAATTCTCTGAAACGCCTTTAGAGACTGGTGGACATTCCTGCAGTCAGCATGCCAATTGCACGCTCCATCAAAACTTGCGACATCTGTGCCATTGTGCTGTGTGATAAAACTGCACCTTTTATTGTGGTCAGCCTAAGGAGAAGTGCTCACTAACACAGATTTAGACAGATTTTTGAACAATATTTGAGAGAAATAGGCCTTTTGCATGGTCAGAATAGGATATGTTGAAGAATGCAACAAAATAATTGTTCATCTTAAACTTCAGGAATGCAACAATATTGACCACACTGAGACAGATGGCAGTTGCTACTGATAAGTCCTCTCTCTTTTGATTAGTCCAGTCTTCCTTCCAGGGGACACTAAATCTTAGTGACCTTTCTGTGTGATTAATATGTTCATTGTGGGACACAGAGTAATAGAGCTTAAAGGTGAAGAAAAAAGGTTCCCAGAAATTGATTTACCTTCAATATAATATCTGGTAACGTTCGCTGGGATAAACGTCCACCGCACATCTGCTTCTTTACGAAGGTTTCTCCATTCAACTACGAATTCTGAAGGAGTGTAAAGGGATGGTAACAGCGTCCACATAGCGACCACACAACTGGAGTTTATAAGGTACACACTGAATGACCGAACGGCGCTTACTGCAAGAAAACCAATAATACTGGGTGAAATTTCTTAAACGTCTGTAGTACAGCACAATATATTTTTTACATGCTTTATTAGAACAATTCCTTAATATACATACCAATAACAAAGTCAATGTCTACTGCAACATGTGTAGCCCTGGGACAAACATTTCATCTTGTTGCAACATTATATATATATATATATATATATCTTTAACTGGCCTTTAGCTAAATGACTGCAGTGTGCTGCTTAGTACTCCATCATAGGTTGTCAATTACGGGCATCATAAAAGTGGGAATCTAATTCATTTCCTGGATTTACAAAAAAAGCAAGCGTTGAGTCCATCATCTCCTGAAGCAATGCTTCAGTATTGTAGAGTTAAGCCAGTAATGTAATTTAATGTGTTCTCCATTTCTTTAAAGGGTACTTGTCATGACTATAACAACTAATGTTCTTTCTAAAGAGCATAACATTCTATCTCTACATTGTACTAGACGATTTGCTAGGAAATATATATAGTTTGGGAGAAAACCCTATTAAAAAAAAAAAAAAAAGGTCTTTCTCCCAGCTGTAAGTCAATTATTCGGCATAGACGCTACAGGCATAGCAACCACAGTGCATGCAAGGAATCCAGCGTGTCAGAGTCACACAGGAGCTTTGCCCTGTTTAGGGAAGCGTCCTCAAGCAGGACAAATCACAGACGGAGCGAAGGATGGACCAAAGGTGGGGGTTCCAAGAAGAGTAACATCTGCATAAGCTGAGGACATGGAGGCTCTGGATCGGAGGTAAGGTGAGTATTTCTCCATATTTTACATTGAATACATTATGTATCTCTATGATATAGAATGTATTCAATATATACGGGTGTGATTTAGGCAAACATTCTAAATACATGACAGGTTCACTTTAACCCCTTAAGGACACATGACATGTGTGACATGTCATGATTCCCTTTTATTCCAGAAGTTTGGTCCTTAAGGGGTTAAGGAGCCTCTTAGAACTCATCACTTTATACAGGCCTGTCGTCTCTCAGGGTCATCTTCATTACATAAATCTTTCTGCCATGTTCCTTCTAACATAATTAGTGGCTCAACAGCTCACTTCACTCTCACACCTTCCCTTCACAATTCTTCACACTTCTATTAGTTTGCAATTTATTGGCTGCATGTTCATTCATTGGCTACCTGGCTGTTCTCACTCCCCCTCTCATTCATTATTCTGAATACCTCACTTACTCTGCATTATAAACTCGTTCATTCCTGAACATTCTAAGCTTGGTAATATCTTCTACATTGTAGGCTTGTTAACCTCGTGTCCATTTGAAGATTTGTAATAATTTGTCTTATTTGCTGTCACATAAACTTTGCAAAATTGTAAAGCACGATATGTTGGCAATGACACTATACACAGGCTGATAATAATAATGTTAATGCTAACAGTAATTATATTAGTATTTATTTGTCATTGGGATTTCTTCTATAAATATATTTACAGAGAACTGGATATTCATAAAACAGTAACAACTTATTGTGAGGATTAACTTAAAGCATTAAACCATTTAAAATGTATTTGGTCTGTCCCCATTTCCTGTATTTTTAGAAAGACCAGCATAAACACAAATTTGTTTTTAAGGGGAAAAGTTACCCAACAACAACTGGCTCTCTGTGGAAAAAAAAAATCATTGTCCCTTAGATACTCAGAGTCTACAATATTGCTGGTTTGCCTATATTTCGCAAAAATAAAAAAGATGGGTCAAAAATTCTCCGTAGAGACGTGAAGGTCTGATCTGAAACTAAAGGACACAGTTCATTGCAGTTTTTACTTACTTATTTATTATTTATAAACATGGTGTAAGCAGTTATTAAGTTTAAGGAATCAATTATTTCTTAACACATTAAGAGTGCAATTGGTGTTAGATAACGTTTTTCATTAAAGGAACGTTCTAATGTAAGAATTCTCACCAGTATTTAGAATGTTAAAGTATTCTCTTTTTGTACTTAGACTCTGGCAATTAAAAATAAATTATTTTTACTGCTCCAGTCTCGCTGAGACTGCCACTCCGCCCCTTGTCTATGATCATAATTAGAGATGATCTCAGCCAATCCAATGCCTCTATAAGGAAGCACTGGGGGACTCAATGCATCTCTATGGGTAGCGTTCAACTTCCTAAGAGTCAAGAGCCAATTAATCATTGTGGTTATGGTCATTTGATGTCTGAACACAAAAAACATGATGTCTTTATGAGCTATCACTCACATTACCTGCACTTATTTTGTGGGAAAATGTTAAATGTCTGTTCATGTAAGAACATCCAAGAGAGTTGATTGCAAGAACGGTCACCGTTTGCACGTCGTCCATCATGGTAAATGCGTATGTCGTGGTGTCTTCTATGTCCTCCGACCAGCTGGCATTTTTAGGAGTCTGATGATAAACTTTGTATCTTCTAATGCTACATAATGAATATTCCTTTGCTAGTGGCTAAATAAAAAAATAAAAAAATGAACATATACATAAAAACATTACAGGTGTTCTAGAAAAAAAAAAAAAAAAACTCTTCGCACCTCTCACAAACCTGTCTACTTGTTTGCTTAAGATTTTGTGATTCAGAATGTATAAATAATAAGCTTCAGCAAACCTACCAATTAACTCATTGTAAATTTGGGCATAAACTTTATCCTCAACCTTGACATCAGCTGTAAAAGAATTTGCAAGAGACTTAACAAGAAAATGAATATGCAACCAAGAGCGGGCTGAGGTTCATTTTAGGGAAAGTGCTATAAATAGATAAGGTATAAGCTAAAACATATTATAATACCGGCAGCTTCAAATAGAATAACGGTGCAAAATGTAGCTATTTTAATGGTTCAGGTTACTTTCATTGATCTTTGATGAAGATAACAAAACGTAATTGGAGATTGATGACCAACTAAACTTTCCACGTTAAAAACTTTGATGTAATTATTATTATTATCTAAAAACTGATATATATCAGCTGATATTACATAGGCGTATACTGTAAATGATGAATTACGCAAGCAAAATCTATTTCAGGGTTAATGTACTTATTGCATTTTTATTAATATTGTCTAAGTAAATAAGTACATACATATATATGTTTGTCTAAATAATAAATAAGTGGTTTTAGCATACATAGTACAATTCTGTATATAAGTACATGCAATGAAAGCAGTACATAAGCATCGATGAACAATTACAAGTGAGAAGCACAATGATATAACATCCTATTTGTACACAACTAGAATGACATACTATGAAAATTAAAGTGGAACATAAAAAAAACGCAGATTGGAAAAATCAAATGAAGAACAGCCAGCAGACATAAACAGGGGTGTTGGTGTTAGTAATCTACTTGGTAGGTGACAAATTAGGGATACAAATGGTCCCTTAGAGGTGTCAAAGGGATACGACTATATCTTAGTTTGGAAACTAATCCAGGGGTTCCGTCCTGGTTCAAATCCGTATAAGGGTCCAGAAGGGAGTATCTGATTTCTTTTATGGAGCAGATAGTATCCATTCTAGAGAACCATTCTAACATAGGAAGAGAATCTGTTTGACGTCAATATTTTGTTATCAACGTTTTAGCAGCAGTAAGAAGAGGGAACTCGTTTTATAGGCTTTGGTGATAGGTGACAAAAAGTTTCAGGAAATGTTTTTGGAGGGTGATTTCCACCATGTAATATATGAGAGTTACCCCTTGCAGAGTAGGATTACCCATTAGGTGACCCTAGGCAGGTTTGGATAAGGGCTCCAGTACCATGAATTCGCTTGGCTCCATTAACCATCCTAATGTAAAGAATGAAAGGGGTCCTTTCTATTCAATATTTGGATGTTAAATGTGGCATTAAATGGTTTAACATGCACATTAAAACAAAATGAATCGATTTTACCTGCCATAGCAGAGTGACATTTTCTCCCTTTTGAATGGGATTATTCTGTATAATTCTCCAAAAATCTGGTCCCTTTAAAGGAGCTGAAAAAGTATAGTTTTAATTTCCTTTAAAAAAAAAGAAGCAGATTTTGTATAAATGCAAAGCTATCATACGAGAATCTGGCGTCATGTCATACCTCGAATGTCTTTTAATACAGTGTGAACAGGCCCGCTCCAGTCACTCCAATATCCACTGCCGTCTGATCTTCTACAGCGAATATGAACAGTGTATGAAGCACAGATTTCCTTGACTTGTACAGTTATGGATTCATTTTTAGAAATGTCAATCATCTTAAAAAAAAAGAAAAACTTTAGTTAGATCAGACTGAATGCAGTTTTTAGTAAATGCGGCAATGTTACGATTGCAGGATTAAAAACACACTTCTAGTGGCTTTCTTCAGGATATCTCTACTGTAACGATTAACCCAACACACAGTGTGAAAACCCACCAGTAGAAACAGAGACAGAGAGAAAGTCCCTAAACCAGTTCGTAGAGTGGCCGGAATATAGAAAAAACTACAAGAAATGTCGAAAAAACTGCCATGGTCAAAGAAATCCAGAAATACACAATCACGAGGAACGAAGCCGAGTCAGGGAAACCAGAAAACAGAGTAGTCTATAACTACAGGGCACTGTGCCTTGGGCAAACTGAGTTTTTACATGACCATGCCCCCAAAAGGTGCGAGCGTGCTGAGCTCTATTGATTAGAATTCTCATGACTTGATGACGTCGGCACGCGTGCACCACATCATAAAAAGGGTCAGGGGCACAGCGGCCGGCGTTCAAGAGGCTGACTGAGGCCTCTGACAGCGTGGGAGCAGCAGCAGATCGCCGGACTGCCAACGTGAAGTACCGGAGATCTTACATCTACTCTACATCTGTTTTAAATGAAATGTGATTTATCTGAATTTTGTGTAATCAGCCTTTCGTCAATAACCCCAAATTTTTAAACATTATACGAACAAAATCAAACAAAAAGTGGGCAACGGGCCTAACTCTTCTGTTTGTTTCGTGGCGCCAAAAATGATTAATGAATATGGCACAGCCACTAAATGTTTATTGCATTCAGAAATTAAATGAAAAGTGACCAACAGAGTTGACAAAACAGAGGAGCAGTGAAAAGATATTACACATTTATACATTATATATGTAGCATATACATAGAGATTTTTTTTTATAGCTTCTGCTTTTCAGAGATACGGTATGTGGGTGCTTGGGTTTGGGCAGAGGCCACAGAAGCATATCAGTTATTACATTTATGGATATTCTGAATTGTGTGCATCAATTGCTAGAGGATATCTTTTACATTTCAAAAAATATTTTTTTGGAAAAAAAAATAAAAAAAAAATGTAAATTGCCAAATGCACTGGATGACAGATACATATTGGGACATACCTCCCACTGAGTTTCTTTTCCCTGTACTCCATATTGTATTTGATATTGAAGCTCGTAGGCTGGGAGCGCCGGCCTTTTCCAGCTCACGTACAAGTCTCCATTGCCCTCCGTAATCAGAGCTTCAACTCTTGAAGGAGCGAGAGGTTTAACTAAAGAAATAACAAAAGAAAGGTAAAGCCCTCAGATCACGTGTTTCTCTGCTTTGTTGTTTAATATTGTCACATGTCAAGATACGCTACGGAATCTGATGGCGCTATATAAATAATAAAATAATAATAATGATAATACCCAAGTCTATAGAACAGGTATACTACAAATCAATAATCTAGTCCTATACATAAAAAAGTAGATTTCAAACAACACTTCCTTTTTATCTGTCACACGTTTTATGTTGCTTATGTGTTTGCTTTGATACTTTTATATACGGAGGGAGGGAGCGAGAAGACAGAGAGAAAGATAAGGTCAAGTAGAAGAGATAAAGAGAAATAATGAACGAGAAGTAGAAAAGGAAAGAGGTGAGAGGCAGGGAGAGAGGAAACAGAAGACATGCGGAATAGAGAGGGTAGAGAAAATGCAGATACAGGGAGAAAAAGAAAGAATGTGAGAAAAGACAGGTAGAAAGAGAAAAGACAGGTAGAGTGTGAACGCTGAAATGAAAGATAGAAAGATAAGAAGGGCAGGTAAAAGAAGGATAGAGGGAGAAAGAGAGATAGATAGGGGTACCTAGAAGTGGGAGAAAGAGAGATAGATAGGGATACCTAGAAGTGGGAGAAAGAGATTTCAGATGATAGAAGAGAGAGAGAGGCGATGAGACAGAGAAATGTCCTACTTTGCATTACTTAATAATCCCATAAAAGGTTTATTAATGACCTTCTTTTCTAACCCTAATATATCACCTCATCCGCCTAATAATAAATGTTATTTTGAATGCATTACAGAGGAGACTGTCAATACATTCTGAATGCTCCTTTGAAAAATCTGACACTGACGACTATTTACTCAAATTACTCTGAGCATCTTCTTTAATAGGAAACCAACCTCAACGTTCACGTCTCCAAAATTGGCTAATTTTTCATCCCTGAATCCCAGAACATGTAATGAGTTTGAGAACAGATCATTCTCAGATATTCTGGTGACAAATAATTCTAGAATGTACATGATTTCTTAGTTTTAAATTTGCAATCTGTACAAATATTCAAGGTTATATCTGAAAGGTAAAAGGGTTTACCATCCTGACTTAAACTCTGCAAACTCATTATTTGTTCAGAGAGTTTAATTGTTCCCAAGCTAAATCCCCACTGACTTCAAGAAGGACACAGCCAGGCAACTGTCTTATATGTCTCCTCAACTGAACTACTAGGTCAAGCCGCTCCACTTTGCTTTCATGTTGACCCTAGATGGTCCCAGATTATCCAAGAGATATCATATCTTGAATGAACAATACTGGCCAACTAACCTGGAATATAATGAATTTACCCCTTACTGAAATAGTTACTGGCAATTGTAAGTAATGATTATGATGCATTTTAATCATTAAGCATCAAACTGTCACCTTTTTTTGTTAATCAAGAGAGTACTTTATTTGCCAGTTTTTCCCTAATACCTTAGAAAAAAAGAGAAATACAATCAGTTGCATAGTGTACTCGTTTTTGGTGTCTTTGAGAAGGTAAACAGCTGCTGTGTCGCCATCTACAGGCTGATGCCATCATTACACATAGTTTTCAACAATTTCATGTCTTAAAATGTACTAAGATTTCAATACTAAGATACAAATTCCAGTTTCTATGAAAAAAATCCTTGCATCATGAATTGACAAAGTAATTGCAAATCAAAGACCAAAGTTGCTGAACTGAACATTTTCCTGACTTGGAGCCAAATTTTCAGATTCCGCCATGTTGGCCGAAGCCCTTATCTATGCCAAAAAAGTTAAATGAACCCAGAAAAAAAATTAAGCTCTGACTATAGGCGAGTTAAAAGATTTTGCCTAGATTTTGGTATTTGATTGCTGGCTCCAATACAGTGAATAGCCCTGAAAATATATAAGATAATATTAAATTGTGTTTTCAAATTTATTTTCGTGTGGATATATATATATACACATACCCAGGTTTCTTTTCATGCAAAACAATGCAGGAAGGCAACAGAGGAAATTTTGGGATAAATTTATCCACACAAAAAGAAATTTGTTAACACAATTTAATATTATCTACTTTTTGGAAGCCTGACCTCCTAGAGCTATTTTTTTTTTTATTATTATTATGAATGTAATACAAGTGTAGCATTTATTAGTATATATTATTTTTTTATTATTATTTTTTTTATTTAATTTTTTGTTTGACAATCTTTATTTATCAAAGATTTTCCGCAGAGAATAAACAATCACTGGAAGGTAAAAGCATAATAAACGCACAAATAAAAACGTACCTGTGAAACAGAGGTTAGAAAGGGAAAAAGATACGTCTCAGTGTCTGGCCAAAAAAACAAATAATCCAGATTATAATAATAATAATATTAATAATAAGGATAAGGAGAGAGTGAGAGGAAACGAAAAGCTCTGCAAAGCAGCCTTGGGAAAATCCCTCATTAATTAAATTCTAGACGGGGAAGGGCAAATAAACCATTTCTAATTTGTCCTTCCACAGTGTCTACCTAGCTTTTCTTAGAAAACTGATAATAGGAAGAAAAAAAAAATCTAAAAAAGAATGGAAAAGAGGAGGGGACGGTAATTGTGGAGAGAAGTGAATCGGGGAAGACTAGTTGTGAACTCCTACACCAAGTGGGCAATGACGCACATAGCAGACTAAAAAAATGTACTAGATACAATGACGATACAATAAATCATTGTATGACAGATCTAAACCGCATGGTCAAATACGTGAGTCACAGGTACCATAAGTCCACATATTTAGCAGATCTTTCCTATAGAGAGGCAGTGCGTGTTTTCTTTAATAGTAATGGTATATATATGAATATGACTAGGTTACCTACCAACATCTATAGGCATAACACACACAGGTGGGGAATGAAGAATTCCAAGGGGATGTTTTATCTCAATCCACATGGTGTAGCCAGACAGAATATATACCGATTGGAAAATACATTCATAGAATCCGTCTCGCTGCAACAGGCAGTCTGCCAAACTGGACGCGTTGGGATCTCGGTGTGTCTCTGAACAATACACTTTGTTCCTTTAACACAGAAAGGGAGAGCATGATTAGTCGACCCTGGTAAACCATTTACTGTAGGCCATACATTAAGCTTACTTTGCTAACCTCTGGCAAAAAGTTTGGTGCTTTACATTTTAGGGAAGCCGTTAGGAGGGGAGGGGGGGGGGGGGGAATATGGATGGACCGGAATATGGGGTTGGGTGTGGAAAGTATAGCGGTGAGTATGGTCATTAAGGGGGGATGTAAGAGTGTTCTGTGAATGCGAAGGGTTTAATACGCTTATGTGTGTCAGGATGATATATCTATGGAGAGGTAGATATGTCTGTAATATGAGAATAATGACTCGGGCAGGGCACCCATAGTACGGGAAGAATATAGCTTAGAATGTTAAATCATTAAAGGAACGCTATAGCGTTAAAAATACAAAACTGTATTCATGTTGCTATAGTGTTTCTCTGGAATTTACAATAGGTTCGCCACCCACCCAGTGAATAAATGGTTACAATACCCTGTTTTATTTACCTCTTTCCAGTGCTGAGGTAGTCGGCCCTGGCTTTGTCTCCTCCTTCTCTGTAACAGTGATGGGGCGAGTGCTGTGGCACATGAGGCCTTTGCCATAGGCAAGCATTGAATCAATGCTTTCCTATGGAGATTTTGAAGATGCTGGACATCCTCGTGCGAAGCGTGAAAATAATGTTGTTTCATGGAGTTAAGCTACATGAAAATCCAGGAAGCACCTCTGGTAGACAGCCACTAGAGGCAGTCTTAACCTTGCAATATAAACATTTCAGTTTTCTGAAGCTGCAATGTTTTACATTGGGTTAAGGTGACAGGGCACTGCAATGAGATGAAATGCTCTGGGTGCCTATAGCGTCCCGTTAAGGGGTCCTCACTAATGTATATTGATCAATAGAATGTTTCCAGGGGCAAAGCTGGCTGGCATCGATTTATGAAAAACACATTGACTCACCTATAATATTTAAGCTCCAAAGAAATGTTATCTCGTATAGGAATTTGTTTAGCGTCCCAGCGGCAGGTCATGGCAGTTTGACGACCCTCAGTTTGGCATGAAATGTTGATATTGGTATCTTTAAAAAAAAAAAAAAAAAAAAATCATCTAACACCAGACATTCCCCGTTATCATAACACTGAAACTAAAGTCCATATTGGCTACCTTAGATGCACAGAACAAGCAAATAGAAAACAAAAAATATCATATACATTATTACTGTCATTTACATTAATTTACAAATTACTAATATTGACGGAACTCTTGTAGGAATTAGGTTTATGATGCAGTTAATAGCTGAATATTGTTTTATCTTGTGTTTAAGGTATAACCTGGTCAAACGATGCTAGCCCGGACACTACAGATGTTGGATGAATACATTTCCTATGGTTTTATGTCACTCTAAAACCTGGACCTAATGCAGTGCAGTGCCAACTATCGCCACCCTTGAAATAAACTGTTGTAGAATATATTTCTGAAACTGAACTATAACACGTGTGGTTAGCGCATATTGGGATCGTTCAATATAAATTCATATCGTGCCTATTTATTTATTAAGGAACACCATTTAAGTTTGTATCAAATACGTTTCTGCGAAAGTGCATCGAAGTCTTCACTGCAATTCTCTGCGTACCACGTTCGCACGGTTCCCAGTGTACAGCTTGCGTGTATGTTCACTCAAAGAATCAGGGGAAAAGGACTACAAGTGTTTGCATATTCAGCGGTCGACGGGTGAATATTGTAATTCACTGCGATTCGGTATTTAGTGAAAAATTCCGGTAGTCTTTTGTAATGAAAGAAGTGCAATTATTTATTATTATTTTGATCACCTTACTGGCCCTGTACAAAGAGGGCAGACCCGTCTGCATTACTGGCATGTCAGTCAAGCAGGCCAGCCCACTAAGGGCAAGGCATGCAGGGTACACTGCTTCAGCTCTCTCTGCAGGGTTTAGAGCCCAGAGTGCAGGGCACGCACATCTAGTGATGAGCTTGCACTACGCTTTTTTGGTTTCAGTAACCTGGTGTCCTCAAAAGTGGGAATGGAGGGACAGGACTTGAAAATCAGGACTGTCCCGTCAAAATTGGGATAGTTGGGAGGTTTGTGTAAAAGCAATATTACTGCAGAAGCTAAAAAAAGGCCCTTTATTCTAGCTGGTCTCCAAAAAATAAAATGTCTAAAACCATTTTCAAGGTTATTATATTATTTTTATGAACATTGCAAGCATTTTATTTATTTATTTTCTGTCAAGTAACTGTGCTGTCATGTAAACGTTGCACACATTATTTACTTTCTAACTTCATATAGTATCTTTCATATTTGTTGTATTTATTTATTTAATGCTGAAATGTTTAATTATTCAATGAGCACCCTAATGAGTGACATTTAGAATCCCTAATCTCTTCCTTTTCCTTTCACCATACGACATTCAGTTGTGCTGCTATCAGCGTCTTTTAAGCCGCTTGGCATTCTACCAGCATTTTACACCGTTAATGTATTTCTCAATTCTATGCTATAAAATAACTGTACAAAAAAGAGCACAGCCCCTGCTTATGATAGATATAGATGGGATACATGAGCTGTGGTTGGGGTTTAGGGGCTGTAGTGAGTGAATAGGGGCAGAGGCTGTGGGTCGATGGCTGTAATGGGGGATTGGAGCTGTACTGGATTGATATGGGCTGTAGTGGAGAGATATGGGCTGCAGTGGGGGGTAGGGACTGAGCGGAAATTATTTAAAAATAAATAGGGGATGTAGTGGGGAAAAGGGGGCTGTAGTGGATAGACAGGGGCTTGAACTGGGCAGAGGAGCTGCAATGTGGTAATAGGGGTTGTAGTGGTGGGGTAGGGGCTGCAGTTGGGGGTTGAAGACTGTAATGAGGAAACAGGTGCTGTCATCTAGACTGTAAGTTTGTTTCAACCTATTGTTCCAGTCAGTTTTTGTAATTGTCTCATTTATTGGTATATCTCCACCTCCTTTAATATTGTAAAGCACTACGGAATATGCTGGTGCTATATAAATACTACTACTACTACTACTAATAATAATAATAATAACAATAATAATGGGGGAAGAGGAGCTATAGTGTAGTAATAGGTGATGTAGTGGAGGAATAGGTGATGTAGTGTAGTAATAGGTTATGTAGTGGAGGAATAGGTGATGTAGTGTAGTAATAGGTTATGTAGTGGAGGAATAGGTGATGTAGTGTAGTAATAGGTGATGTAGTGGAGGAATAGGTGATGTAGTGTAGTAATAGGTGATGTAGTGGAGGAATAGGTGATGTAGTGGAGGAATAGGTGATGTAGTGGAGTGTCACGCCGCGTATCGCTACGGCGGTATTCCCAGAAATTAAGGGGAATATTGCTAAACACTCACCAGAGGTGACCTCTCCTCTCTCAGCAGGGTCTGTATCATTAAAGGACCACTCTAGGCACCCAGACCACTTCAGCTTAACGAAGTGGTCTGGGTGCCAGGTCCAGCTAGGGTTAACCCATTTTTTCATAAACATAGCAGTTTCAGAGAAACTGCTATGTTTATGAATGGGTTAAGCCTTCCCCCTAATCCTCTAGTGGCCGTCTCATTGACAGCCACTAGAGGCGCTTGCGTGCTTCTCACTGTGATTTTCACAGTGAGAGCACGCAAGCGTCCATAGGAAAGCATTGTAAATGCTTTCCTATGCGACGGGCTGAATGCGCGTGCAGCTCTTGCCACGCGTGCGCATTCAGCCCAGGAGGAGGAACGGAGGAGGAGAGAAGGAGGAGAGCTCCTCGCCCAGCGCTGGAAAAAGGTAAGTTTTTAACCCTTTCCCCTTTCCAGAGCCGGGCGGGAGGGGGACCCTGAGGGTGGGGGCACCCTCAGGGCACTATAGTGCCAGGAAAACGAGTATGTTTTCCTGGCACTATAGTGGTCCTTTAAAGACACCGGCTGCTGAAACTGTGAATAATTTAAGGGTTTCCTGTTTAACCCTTAAATACGTGTGTGTTACACACATAAGCTTTATCACATGTTTCCCTACAGCCTATCAGGAAACCCCATTAGCTTTTTAAACCTAGTTTGTCCATTTCTCAGTGCCCTGTTGTGGTTTCCAGTTGATTACTCGAGAGCGCGTTCCTTGTATTGATTTCCTTGTGTATCTGACATTGGCTTCCCTTATTGACTATCCAATCTCTGTATTCCTTGACTTTTGGCTTGGCTCCTGACTATTCTGATATCGCCATTCCTTGACCTTTGGCTTGTTTATCATCTGCGTTATACCTTTGTCTTGGCTTTTCCCTATTTTTAGTCTTTTTGCCTTTTAAGGTTAAATCCGGCCATTCTAAGGTCCGGTAATACGTCTTAGGTATTTGCTTTATATCTACTTAAGTTCTGCGTGTTGGGCATCTACAGTAATCCTGACGTGGAGGAATAGGGGATGTAGTGGAGGAATAGGGGATGTAGTGGAAGAATAGGGGATGCAGTGGAGGAATAGGGGATGTAGTGGTGGTGTAGGCCAATATCTGTCCTACTAAAATGAGTAGTTCTTTGATTAAAGAGTCACTCCTAGCACCAATGTTGGTAGGTTTTGGCATCATAATACGTTTTGGTTTTGGTTTTTGCATGTTCAAATCTCAATAGTTTTTGCAGAAACAAATACATATCCATGACCCTAAAATTACAGATCTGCTTTAAGACTTTGTATGCATAGTCTTGTTTACACATTCGAGTTTGATTGAGGAGTAAAAAAATTTGTAAAAATGTGCAGCTTCCTTATCTATTCTTCACTATATCCTATGCTTACATTATTAAGTAACATTAATTCAGTTACATTATTTTGTTTAGCCATCCCCAACTTTAATAAGCACCATTTAAATATGGATCTTGCAAACTGCACCAAAACCAAACGGTAGTTGCATATCATAGTACCTAGAACGTGTATTTCAGCGTACCGGTGATGGCATTTGTTACTCTGGATACAGCAATGTAGCACGTCATAGTTAAACTTCCCCTTTGGTTTTGTTTTGTTGAGGTTCGTTAATGATACTTTGCCGGCATATTCACTGACGACGGAATACTGGCGATCAGATATCTTCTCAGCTAAATTAAACCACCATCTTATCTCCTTCGATGGGACCACTCTACCTCCGTCACAGTAAATACAATGGACAGATACATTGGATCCACTACTAGCCAGAACTTTCTGGGGAAAATAGATAACATCTGTAAGAGAAAACAAGAAAGGGAGATAAAACGCACAAAAGGATTTAATGGATTGATGATCAGTATCTGGACTGTTATAATGAATAGGAAAACATGAGGACATATTATAGCAAGGGTTTACAAGCCGTCTCCTTGAAGATGTTTATTAGACAGGGATTTGGAGGTAATAGACACTAAAAGGTATGCTCTGCTTGGTTAAATAAAAAACAAAATAGCATCCTGTTAATTAGAGCAGGGATTTAATGCCTCTAACATGGAAGCTGTTAAGGATTTCTCCACTTCATCATTATAACATCTACAAAAACAGAATTGGTAATTAAATGACATGATAACAAGCTGGCTGCGATAATCCATCATTTAATAGATAAAAATATAGTAAGGGATGCTAATCTGGCCATGTTTTAGTTTATTGAATAGGTCACTTTCCCTTGTGTTAGTTTGCCTCCACCCCCCCTCCTCCCAAGGTTTGTCCGATTACACTGTGTCTCCGGGGATGTTAGCCAAAAACATAATGATTCGAGGAATAGTAAAACAGCATCTAAAACGCAATGCATTTTGTTTTTGGGAGAAAAAAAAAGACACAAAAACAAACTTATAGGGAAAGTCTAACATGAAATATACAAACACGACTTAATGCTAGAAATAGGTGTTTCTCCACCTCTCCCCTCCCCCCCCACCTCCCGTCTGTAAAGAAGATACACATGCATTTCAGCCCTTGTTACACCAGTCTTGCCCCAGCTGCCACTCCAGCCCTATCTGAGATAAGTAGTAGAGAATCAATGAAGTGTCTATCGCACATGCGTGGCAGTTGTTGTTTTGCACCAATTTGCATCTCGTCAAAGAGATGCATTATACCAGTGCATCTCTATGAGGAACATTTGGTGGTTTCATGCTGAGTGTGAGGATGCTGGAATTTTTTTATGCTAGTCACACGGCTTAATAAAGAGCCCAGTGGGCCTGCTGCTCACAATTATGATGGGCCTAATTACAGTATTGTATTGATAGAAAATACTAAAACAGCTGTCCTCCCAAGTGTCATGTATCTGGGATAGGTGGTGCTGGAGGAAACTCACAGGATGCAAAAATAAGGATACCCATACCCTATGCTAATCTCTCGCTTTTAAGCAGGACATTAGTAGGCAGGGTATAAGGAGGTGGGCCAGTGACGCGAATCACATAACTGGCACCGCCCAATTGCATGGACCACCGAGGAAGGGGGAATGCCTGCCAAAAAGAATTGGAACGTCAGCCTGATGTGAATGCATGCCAGGGTGCCTGCCAATCACACAGTTTGGACAACTAAGGGCGAACTATGCAAACAGCACTGTTTCAACTCTACACTTTCCATAAGCATGGGCCTGCAGTTAGAGCTCCATTAGCCACAGATATCTAAAGCTATGTGTCTCTCATAGATACTGATCAGCCTCAACATTAAAACCATCTGCCAAATATTGTGTAGGTCCTCCTTGTGCTGCCAAAAGAAGGTGTCCAGGCGTGGACTCCACAAGACCTGTGAATGTGTCCTGTGGTATCTGGGACCAAGACATTATCAGCAGATCCTTTAAGTCCTGCAAGTTGCGAGGTGGGGCCTCCATGGATCAGTTTTGTTGTTCCAGCACATCCCACAGATGCTGAATTGGATCGAGAACTGGGGAATTTAGAGGCCAAGGCAATACCTTGAACTCTTTGCCATGTTCCTCAAACCAATCCTGAATAATTTTAGTAGTGTAGCAGGATTCATTATCCTGCTGAAAGAGGCCACTGCTATCAGGGAACATTGTTGCCATGAAGGGGTGTATGTGGTCTACAACAATCTCTAGGTAGGTGGTACGTGTTAAAGTAGCATCTACATGAATGCCAGAACCCAAGGTTTCTCAGCAGGACATTGCCCAGAGCATAACACTGCCTCTGCCAGCCTGCCTTCTTCCCATAGTGCATCTTGCTGGCATCTCTTCCCCAGGTAAACAACCACACAAACCTGGCCATCCACCTGATCTTAAAGGAAACGTGAACTAGTTGTGCTTCTAGCCTTCAAAATAAGCTGGAAATAAGACAATACAGATTCAAGCACAAACCTTGTGGATTGAAGACAGCAGGACTGCTCCAGTCACTCCAAATGCTGGTGTTATGTAGGCTTTTACAACGCACCTCAACTAGAAGCGTAGAACATGGCACAACATTCTCGATGATCAACGATGTTTCGTTGACAAGATTGAAAACCTAGAAAATAGTTTGGTTTTATGTTTACAATGTGATATAATCCAGTCACACACAAGCATGCACGCTACGTTGTAGGAAAGCATGCACCCAGAGAAAAAAATTCCCTATAAATTTATTTTAAAAATGCTCATTTAAAAAATGAGATTTGCACTAGTGAACAGGTTTGTTCCTAGACTGTAATTACTAGCTAGCCTAAGCTCACTAAAAAATGCAGACAGGGACATAAGAGGGACAAGAAGGTTGATTTAGCCTTGCTTTAGGGTGTTTCGGGGAACACCCCTTGTGTATACCGATATAAGGAAAAAATCCTCTAACTCACATTTCCCTTTATTTATTGATTAACATAGAAACATAGAATGTGACGGCACTTTTCTGTTCGATCTACCTGACATAACTGTCAAAATCTCTAGAATTATATCAGAAGATAGTATATCGTTCTGGTCTTCCCATTTGACACTTTTTATTTATAAAGCATCCAGCTCACAGTTTTATCCAACTATTTTGTTTTTTTTCTTGTCTTGCTATTAACACTTGTTAAAACTTGGTAAAAAGTTTGTACTTTGGGAGTTCAAATATTCCTTTTGTTATTTTGCATATATAATTAAATGTTTTTGTTTTTTAATTCTTTATTTTTGAATGTGCACAAGGTAACACAAATGCTTGCGCTGCCACGACAGCTAGTGCAAGATCAGTAGAGTTTAACAGAAGGGAACAAACATGGCATTTGTATCATCTGCAAATATTTTGAAATTTATAAAACAAAACAAGTGTGATATGATCAAGTTAGGTAATTGGCTGGGTACAGGGCGGTCTTTAATAACGAATGGACCCTGGGCAAGTGTTTGCTTGGGCCCCCTGTGCCCTGCCGCTCTCGCCCCTCACTCCCTGGTATGCAATCACGGCATCCATCCCAACGCAGTGGCTGTACTAAAGTAGAATGAATTTTATTGGGACCCCCAATTGCAAGGTTGGACTAAAGGTAGAACCCCATCTGTCGTGCAACTCCAACAATGCTTTGACAGCTGGGACTCTACCAATTTCCCATGCTTGCAGGGTTGTATTTAGCACTGAGCCATGTTAGTATGTTTGAATGTAAGCATGTGTTTGTATGGAGTATGTTTGTGTGAATGTGTTTGTATGTGGTACTGGAGTTTGAATGCAAGTGTGCATTTATGTGTAGTGTTTGTTTTTGAATGTAGGAGTGTGCTTGTATGTAGTGTTGACGTTTCAATGCAGGAGTGTGTTTTATATGTAGTGTTGAAGTTTGAATGGAGGGGTGTATTTGTATTTAAAGTTGCGGCTCAGATGCACAGGTACACACTCTGACGCACAAGCAGATACACAGATACATACACTGACTACATACAGATAAACAGGCACATACACTGACAGACACACTGACACAGGTACATATATTGACACACACACAGACACATACACTGGTAGACGTACTGACAGACATACTGACACAGGCACATATACAGACATACTGACACACAGACACATATACCTACATACTGACACACACACACAGACACATACACTGATCAACATACTGACACACATACACTGACAGAAATACTGACACCCACACACTGACAGATATACTGACACCCACATACACTGAGAAATACTGACACACACACAGACATACTGGCACACAGACAGATATACTGACACATGCATACACATGCACTAACAGACATACTGACGCACTGACAGACATACGGACACATACACATACTGACACACACAGATATACACACACATATATACTGACACAGACAGACAGACAGACTGACACACACACACACACAGACATACTGACACACACAGACATGCTGACACACACACAGACATGCTGACACACACACAGACATGCTGACACACACACACACATACACTAACACACAGATACACTAACACACACATACACAAACACACACATACACAAACACACACATACACAAACTAACACACACATACACTAACACACACACACATACACTAACACACACACATACACTAACTAACACACATACACACACACTGACACACATACACACACACTAACACACATAAACACACACACACATACACACTCTAACACACACACACATACACACACTAACACACACATACACTAACACACACATACACTAACACACTAACACACACATACACTAACACTCAAACACATACACTAACACACACAAACACATACACACACAAACAAACATACACTAACACACACACACACACAAACACACACACACACTAACACACAAACACACATGTTTTTTTTTTTTTTAAATGTAATCCCCCCAGCCTCCTTACCTTTTGGAGTGCTGGGGGGATTCCCTGGGGTCCAGTGGTGCTGCTGCTGGGCTCCTGGGCGGGTGGCCGGTCGGGCGGGAGGCAGGCGGGCGCGCGAGGGAGCACTCAGTGCTTCCTCTTCAGCTCCCTCGCGCGCCGCGTAGGGATGCCGGCGCCGGAAGATGACGTCATCTTCCGGCTCCGGTATCAGTGCGGTGCGCGAGGGAGCTGAAGAGGAAGCAGTGAGTGCTCCCTCGCGCGCCCGCCTTCCTGCCCGACCGGCCACCCGCCCGCCCGCCGGGGTCAGCGGGGCCCACGGGGCAGGTGCCTCGGGCCCCCCAAGAGAAACTGGGCCCGGGGCAGCTGCCCCGTTTGCCCCGCGTTAAAGACGGCCCTGGCTGGGTAGGGTTAAAGTCAAGCATTTGTTGGTAAGGCATCCAGTGTGGCTGTTAACTGAAATGTAATCTTGCAAAAACCTGCATTACTACACCGATAAAACCAGAAAGTAACGGTCTTGGTATTAGAGTCACTTTTTCCATAATTGCAAATTATAAAACTAAAGTATGACATACTCAGGCTGTTTAGCTGGCTAGGCAGGGTTAAATGAATGCATTTGCTGGTAAGGCCCCGAGGCTGGCTAATGACTGAGATGTTGTCTTGCTGAAACGTAAATGTTAAGTTTTAACGATATATATATATAATTTTTTTTTTTATAAAGACTCATGACAACTAGGGATGAAATGACCTTACCCTAATAAACTCCTGATTTAGTTCGCTTATATAGAACCATTCGGCCCATCTAGTCTGCCCAATTTTCTAAATACTTTCATTAGTCCCTGGCCTTATCTTATAGTTAGGATAGCCTTATGCCTATCCCACGCATGCTTAAACTCCTTTACTGTGTTAACCTTTACCACTTCAGCTGGAAGGCTATTATTATTTTTAAACCTTTGCCCCTTTTATTTAAGACTGTCATCTTTTTGTGGTAGTTTTTCTTCTTTTAAATATAGTCTCCTCCTTTACTGTGTTGATTCCCTTTATATATTTAAATGTTTCTATCATATCCCCCCTGTCTCGTCTTTCCTCCAAGCTATACATGTTAAGATCCTTTAACCTTTCCTGGTAAGTTTTATCCTGCAATCCATGAACCAGTTTAGTAGCCCTTCTCTGAACCCTCTCTAAGGTATCAATATCCTTCTGAAGATACGGTCTCCAGTACTGCGTACAATACTCCAAGTGAGGTCTCACCAGTGTTCTGTACAATGGCATGAGCACTTCCCTCTTTCTACTGCTAATACCTCTCCCTATACAACCAAGCATTCCGCTAGCATTTCCTGCTGCTCTATTACATTGTCTGCCTATCTTTAAGTCGTCGGAAATAATCACCCCTAAATCCCTTTCCTCATATGTTGAGGTTAGGACTCTATCAAATATTCTGTACTCTGCCCTTGGGTTTTTACGTCCAAGACGCATTATCTTGCACTAATCCACATTAAGTGTCAATTGCTACAACTCTGACCATTTTTCTAGTTTACCTAAATCATTTGTCATTTGCCTTTTGCCTTATCCCTCCTGGAACATCAACCCTACTACTTATCTGAGTATCATCAGCAAAAAGAAATACCTTACCATCAAAACCTTCTGCAATATCACTAATAAAAATATTAAAGAGAATAGGTCCAAGTACAGATCCCTGAGGTACCCCACTGGTGACAAGTCCAAGCTTCAAATATACTCCATTGACTACAACCCTCTGTTGCCTGTCACTCAGCCACTGCCTTACCCATTCAACAATATTGGAATCCAAACTTAAAGATTGTAGTTTATTGATAAGCCTTCTATGTGCAACAGTGTCAAAAGCCTTACTGAAATCTAGGTAAGCAATGTCTACTGCACCACCCTGATCTATAATTTTAGTTACCCAATCAAAAAAATAGAATAAAAAAACTAGAAATAAATAAAATCCTGATTTGCTATCTTGGCCTAATATTTGAAGTTCCTCAGACAATTCATGGAAATTTTGGATAATTCATGGTCATTTATGGTTTAATGAATAACTGTATAGTCAGTCCCTGCACACTGAGCACTGGAAATGCTGCCTTTTCATAGAAATGCTGCCTTAGAGCATTTCTAGTGGCCATAACTCAGACATCCCCTGGAGGTGCTTTCTAGTCCAGTGCGGCACAGTGTGTAGCACAAGCTTCCAGCATCTTCACGCTCTGCATGGAGGCACTGAACATTCCTCATAGAGATGCATTGATTCAATGAATCTCTATGAGGAGATGCTGATTGTCATAGCACAGTGTTTTGCTGCGCATGCGCAATAGCCTCCCAATGCTTTCTTATGGGAATGCATTGGATTGGCTGAGATCACCATGATTGATGATCTCAGCCATGGAGGCAGAGCTAGCTGCGGCGAGACTGGCATGGCGATGGATTAAAGGTCAGTAAAGGAGCTGGTGACCTAAATAGTTAAACACTGTAGTGTCAGGAATACATGTTTGTATTCCTGACACTATAGTGTTCCGTCAAGCAAATTTCATGACTGACTGAATTAATTGATTCATGGTCAAGGCAGAGTTCACTGCAGAAGATGCAAGCCTGGGCATTTGCAACAAATGAAGGCACAAAAAATATAAGTTTTATTTTATAATATTTAAAATGTATTATTTTTGCATATTAATATTTAATCCAGTAACGGTTTAACACATCCAATAAGGAAAGGGTGAAGTGAAGCCAACCTTGTGTCCTTTTAACTCCTTTTACAGAAAATTTCAACATCATTAAAATGATTTAAAAAAAAAAATAACGTGTTCTCTCATCTTTCTTTTCCTTACCGTGTGTGTGTTGCCATATTTAATTAGTATAATTTAACAGTGAGCATAATTGTACATGTTACCGAGGGCCTGGGTAATTGCGCTGCCATGCGTCATATACAATGCCCCTTATCGTACAGCTGCACACCGTTTGAAACGAGTCCACTAATTAGCAGGTCATTTTCAGACACAGATTAACGGTCTCAATTAAATATTTCCGTAAGCTTGTAATGGATCGTCAGTAGAGCGTGAAAGACTGCCTTACCTGAGTCCCGTTTACCGAGGTATTCGTGTAATGTTTCACTAGATATTGAAGGTCAGTCTGAACAAACTTCGGCTTTGACCAGAGAACCTTTAATGTTCCTTGTTCTGTTATTTCCATTTTCAATTCATCTGGTGGATTGGTTTTGACTGTAGAAGAAAAAAAAAACACATTCTGAGATGTTAAGCTCACTTGGGCAGTGCTCTCTTCACCTACTCTTCCAGCATGTCATACATGTTTTATTGTTTTATTTTAATTATATTCAGTGGGAGAATTTAGGAGTATTGTAAGGTATACCTATACCTGTAGGACTTAAATGATCTGCAGCTCAGATACCATAGGACACATTCAGAGGTCCTGTGAAGTTCATGCCTCTACTGCAGCATGAGAAGGACCGACACAATCAGGGCCGGCGCTACCTGTAAGGCGGACTAGGCAGCCGCCTAGGGCGCCCCTTGAGAAGGGGCGCCGCCAGGAGTGCCGGCCCCCCCTCATGCTGCAGCCGCCCGAGCACTCTGTAGAGCGCCTCAGGCGGCTGCAGCTTTGCCCGGGCTGGTGCGTCCATGAGGGCGCACCGCCCGGGCGCAGCCAGAGCGCTCCAGCGCTGGCTCCCACTCCTGTCACTCCCTCACCTTAGCGTGGCCGAGCCTGTATGATCCCTTGAGTACAGGGAGCATCTGTCTCCTGTACCCGGCGGACTAACAGGAAGTGAACACTGAGTGTGCACTTGCTTTTAGTCGGCTGGGCACAAGCAAAAGCCCTGTATGCCCTTGATCATACAAGCCTTGGCAGTAGAGAGGAGTCAGAGAATAAATAAGACGGGGAGGAGAATAAATGGACAGGGAGGGAATAAATGGGCCGGGGGCAAATGGGCGAGGAGGAGAATAAATGGACAGGGAGGGGGAGGAATAAATGGACTTAGAGGGGAGGAATAATGGACAGGAGGGAGGGAATAAATAGACAGAGAGGAGGAATAAATGGACAGGGGAGGGAGGAGGAATAAATGGACAGGGGAGGAGGAATAAATGGACAGGGAGGGAGGAATAAATGGACAGGAGGGAGGGAGGGGGAGGAATAAATGGACAGGGAGGGAGGAATAAATGGACAGGGAGGGAGGGAGGAATAAATGGACAGGGAGGGAGGGAATAAATGGACAGGGAGGGAGGGAAATAAATGGAGGAATATATGGACAGGAGGGAGGGATAAATGGACAGGGAGGGAGGGGAATAAATGGACAGGGAGGGGGAATAAATGGACAGGTGGGGGAATAAATGGACAGGTAGGGGAATAAATGGACAGGAGGATAAATGGACGGGGAGGGAAATAAATGGACATGGAGGGAATAAATGGACAGGGAGGGAATACATGGACGGGAATACATGGACAGGAGGGAATAAATGGACGGGGAGGGAATACATGGACAGGGAGGGAGAATAAATGGACAGGGAGGGAATAAATGGACAGGAGGGTATAATTGGACAGGGGGGAATAAATTGAAAGGGGGGAAAATAAATTGACAAGGTGGGGGGGAAGAAATTGACAGGGAGGGGAATTGACAGGGTTAGGAGGGGGAATGAGAGTGGGGAGGGGAGAAGAGAGTTACAACGGGGGAGACGAGAGTGACAAGGGAGGGGGGAGAAGAGAGGGACACGCAAGGGAGAAGAGAGTGACAAGGGAGGGGGGGAGAAGAGAGGGACAAGAGGGGGGAGAAGAGAGGGACAAGGGGGGAGAAGAGAGAGACAAGGGGGGGAGAGAAGAGAGTGACGAGGGAGGGAGAGGGGGAGAAGAGAGTGACAAGGGAGGGGGGAGAGATTGACATCCATCACACACACACAATGCACCCCTTGCACACAGAAAAACACACAATGCATTACACACACAGACACACACACACACAAGCAATTCAACCTTTACACACAATGCATCCCTTACACACACAGAAACACACAATGCATTCCTTACACACACTCAATGCACCCCTTACACACACTCAATGCACCCCTTACAGATGCACACACTGCATCCCGCACATACATAGAAACACACATTGCAGCCCTTACACATACAAACACAGATTCACACAATGCATTCCTTACACACATATCAGGACATCCCCTACTCCTGTGAACAAACTAATTGGTGGAACATGAAGGTGGACCCTGGGGCCCAGACCTTGAGCTGTGTAAAGGCCTTAAAAAAATGGAGCTGCTTCCCGTTCTCCCAGAACACAAACAGCCTCCAGAGAGCCTGTTCTACACCAGACGAGTGGAGCCAGACTGCAGCTAGAGCCCATCACCATCCTCATCTGGTTGTAAGTAGGCAATCTAGTATATTATTCAAGGCACTAATCTCTAATTTACCTCACATTAAAGAAACACTATAGTCCCCAGAACCACTGCAGCTTAATGTAGTGGTTCTGGTGTCTATAGCCTGTCCTTGCAGGCCTTTTAATGTAAACACGGCAGCACTGCAGCACTTGCGTTAGTTAACATGGGGCATTGTGATGTCATATGGGGGGGCGGCAAACTTTACTTTTGCCTAGGGCGGCAAAAATCCTTGCACCGGCCCTGGACACAATATTAGGCATGTAGCTTTATTGGTGTGGCTGATCAGTCTATCTATCTATATTTATATAGTGTAGATTGGGTTAGCCATATTAGTCCAGTAGGCAAGATGCGAAAATACCAGAGTATTGCAGCATTGCAATGATACCTTTTTTATTGGACTTACATAATATTTCAAAGACAAGCTTTCAAGAGTTTTCCTCTCTTCCTCAGGTCTGGAGCAATACTGATCAATCTGATTGAAGTTAACACTTAAAACAACTGATGTTAAAGGAAGGGAAGGAGGAGGGAGGGTGAGTGGGGTGTCATAATTAGCCAAAGATCTGCCTGAAAGATGCAGGTTGGCTGAGAATAGCCAGAAAAAGTAAATAAACAGAGGAGAGTCAATAAGCTAGTTAATTAAATTAAAAACAGCAGAGCAGGGCATGCAAATATACGTATGTATATATATTGATCCAATGAAGGCGAAGCGAGAGTATTGAAAAATAACTATATAATGTCTTTCGTTATGAGAGTCTTTGAAATTCCCTTTAAGAATGTTAATCCTGAGGTTTTGAATGGAGTGACCAATCTGGATTAAGTGATGACCATTAAAGGAATACAAATTAGCAGAAACACATATTGTATTGGCGCACTAAAGAAAAGGTTGGAAAATAAAGTGGAATATCAGATTTAATAATGGCAAATGTGCACAAAACTATTGTGAAAATGACCCTTTTTATGCATAGCTCCCACAGCACCTTAACCGTTTTAATGAGATCTAGTGGTTAATCATTTCTAATACTATAAAACTGGACAGAAAAATACAATTTAAGAAGCAAACTGAGCCAAAATATGAGTACATTTCTCCTCCAATATATCTAGTGACGATTCATAAAGTATATACTTTAGAATGTTCATTAAACAATAAATCGGATTTTGAGTAGTTAATGTCTACTCATTCCTGGCTATTAATTCTAAACAGGAGTGCGCATTGGACTTCAGAGAATATTGAACCACGGTATGAATAAATCTGCATTCCAAATGGTCTATTAGTGACTAATTGCATGAAATTGATCAGAGACACTTTTGAATGTTTACTAAAGAGGATAAAAATTCAAGGAAAAAGCAATGTATTCTAATGATGATATTTATCAAAGTCTTTTATCTGTAAAGCTCGTACATCGGTCTTACACAGAGCATGACAACAATGGATGACAGAAAGACCATTAATAGGTAAACAGACATTAATTAACTATTTTCTGTGAAAATGCATTTTTCTAAAAAAATCTGCATTTATTTACCTTTTTCACACAGGTTTCTGAATGGGAAGCTGGGCTGACACTCTGTAACTATTACTGACGCCCAGTCCAAGACTCTCAGAAATTATGGGGATTGAGGGAACGAGCTGAAAAGTGTTATTTACTAAACTTTGGGGGTTATATTATTCATAAACAATTTAATCCCTTACAAAAAGTCTGTATCAAGGAACTCCAGGCATCATAACAACTTAATTGACAAAGTTGTTATGGTGCCCTTTGTGTTCCACTAATGCCCTGATGAAGGTCTTGCATGAATGATTTATTAATATAATAGAAACGCATTAACGCAAATACGTTTATTTTAATTATTGGGGTATAATGTACTGTTCAATGGAGTTAACCCTTTCTTCACAGCGTTTAGCTGTAAAAATGGTGCTACTGACATCGTTTTGCAAAAATTGCTTTTATGAGAATTGACCACTGAATTCAGTGTTCTAATTCTAATTATCTGTGTGCAGTTGCATATTTACATATTTTCAGTTTCATATTTTAGTAATTTAATTGCATTTAGACAACTACATAGTTACATAGTAATCATGTTAATTTCTGTTAATTCCAAATTGGTATGCAAAATCTAGATGTTGATTATTACTGCGATCAATGTCTTGACTTAATACCTAATAATTAAGGTATTAGTTAACCAGTGCCAACCCCCCAAAAATATTTATTACTAGTGGCCTGTGGATATTATAACAATATAGATAGAGTATATTGATTAAGAATACCTCTGTATTTTGCTATATTGAGCTTTTCCCCAACCTTGACCAGTCTCGTAGTCCGTGCCACTAAAAAAAACACCCCCAAAGCATGATGCTACCACCGTCACCACCATGTTTCACCATGCAGGTTTTCCTGTGTCTTGCATTGAGGAGAGGCTTCCGTCTCGCCAGTCGACCATAAGGGCCAAATGGTTTATTCTCCACGATTCTTCAGTTTTGCTGGCTTCCAGCTCTAGGACGAGTCTTGGCTTTTCCAAACTTCTCCAATCTAAGAATTATGGAGGTCAGTGTGCTCTTGTGAACGTTCGCAAATCTGTGTATTGTATACTTTTAGAAGTTTCGTATGGTGACCTTATGACCTGTTTTTAGAGCGATATTAGCTTGTATCTTCCCGCTGGTAGTGTTATTTTTATTTATTTTTATTTATTTTTATTTTATTTTTTTCCCTTGCTACCTGTTTATTACTTTTAACTAGTGATGTCCCGAACGGTTCGCCGAAAGGGTTCGCCACGGACGGCGAACATATGACCCTGTACCTCACAGTCAGCAGACACATACCAACCAATCAGCAGCAGACACTCCCTCCCAGACCCTCCCACCTCCTGGACAGTTCACTAAGAATGCAGCTTCAAAATGGATGCTGTCCAGGAGGTGGGAGGGTCTGCTGCTGATTGGCTGGAATGTGTCTGCTGACTGTGAGGTACAGGGTCATATGTTCGCCGTCCGCGGCGATCTGTTCGGCGAACCGTTCGGGACATCACTACCTTTAACCTTTGCAAAGAGTCTGAACACTTATGTCAATGTGGGTTTTTAAGTTTTTAACAATACATTTTTGTATTCTCTCTGCAAGTCAAGGCAAGTCCCAGGAGGAAGTATTTCCCAAGTAAGTGGGTTAATCTCATAAGAGCAAGCATTAGGCTGTTAGAGTAGGACCTGCCAAGAATGGGGTATATTGACGTTGTGGCAGGCTTATGCAATGTATGATCATATAATGTAACTAAACCCCCATTATTTTTTCCCCTAATTGAGGTGTTTTTAAATAAAACTACTACAATCGGTAAGATTTTAATTACTTGTTTAGTGAATAAGCGAGTGCGCTGGATTGTGTATTTTGTATATATTGGCCCCAGCAGCACCTTATAAGGTATGCAACAGGTGAGCAACTACCTGGGTGATCCAGAACTCCTGGACTGGATTGCTCACCTGCTGTGCTGTATGTAAACTGGCCCTCCCTTCACTCCAAATGCTCCACCCCAGGAACCCATATTAAATTGCAAAACAGCTGACTAAAACAGACAGACCTTCTTCCTGGGGCTATTAATTCACATATCCCAATACTTTTGGAGAAATATACACTCCATCTATAACAATGCCTTGCACTCTGTCACAATATATACTGAAATGTGGTCTTCCCCAGTCTGTTCGTGCCTGGGCACTTACTCCCCTTTACCCCCCTCCCCTCTCTCAATCAATGCATATGACTAGCTAGTCAGCTGGTGATCAGCCGCCTCTGTGTGTCTTAGAATCTCTTTTAACCCTTTCAGGTACTTCAGGCTACAGCTCAATTGTGAGTCTGCAGTGAAAACAACAGAATTATTTGCATATACAGACCTCACAGAGACATCCAAAATACCACCATATATCAGCATGTTACAATATATCAAATATATGAGACGTTATTTTCTATATAGCAGTACCCCTTTATAATCCTATATTTCTCTTTTTAATTTTCGCTACGGAATAAAACTCAGAAAAACTTGTGTTTTTTCACGAGGCGCTCTGCTTTCTTTTAAATGTATAAAGATTTAGGAATTGACATCAGAACCCAGTACAGACAAGGCAAGGTCATTAGACATCGCAAATAAAGAGTAGAAATAGACACATTGTTTAATTGTCTTTTCTTATTGTCTCTGTAAGATGCACAGAACAGAGTTTATACCGATGATTGACAGGGAGCTAAGATGCAGGATTACAAAGTATGGATTCTATATTTAACCTTAATTTTCATGCTTACAAATTCATATTTGTTAAATATAAGGGTTTTTAAACATCATATTGAAACACTTGGGTAGTGACATTTAAAATGGTATTTATTGTAATAGGCAAATAATTATCAGTTATTTAAATTAAAAAATATCTGAAATGGAATTAGTTGGAAGCAATTAATAGAGGTAAATTTTGGTTAAACTGACAAAGCATTTTTTGACGAATAACTCACCTATATTGGAAGGAGAGACAGCCATCCCGGGAGACACAAACTCTGTGGTGTCATTAAAAATATGCAGCCATAGGACATAGCCTTCACTGGCATTCACAAACGGCAGAAAACACACACATCTGGGGTAACTTAGGCAATTACACGGAACAGATTCTCTGCTGTTATTCTGTGCCAATCTGTAATGTGACAAAGAACCAAAAATCCCAGTATTACATACAGCGAGTGACTAGAACACAATCACAATGTATCTTATTTACACAGACTAATTTCATATCAGATTATATGTTATTGAACAATTTTAGAAAAAATACATTATGAACAATGTATAACATATAATATAACACAGCAATAAAAAATTTAATTAAACAAAAGGTAAAAAGGAAAGGGAATTACATCCACAAATAATAATATTTGATACAGACTAATTATTTAAAATATGGAATAATTCTCGTATGTCAAACATGTTTTTTTTAGAATTGTTTGTCTTTTTTATACCTATTGTACAGCGCTACAGAATATGTTGGCGCTATATAAATAATTTTTTATTTTTTTTAATTGACATTTTAGTTTACAGAAAAGGGGATTTGTACACAAGATAGGGACTGTCCCTTCTTATTAGGGATTCTTGGGAGGCATGCATTAATTGTTGCAGATTTTGTTCAGTGGGGAAGGGAGGGGACATTGTGTACGCTGACAGTCACCTCCAGGAGAGCTATTCACAATGTGTAGTTTGACCTCAATCAGCTCCTGTAGTAAGACATGCTGGGATAGGCACACCTCCAGATTCCCTCCCTCTTCCCAGTGTGTGTATGAGATTCAGCCATGTTAGGTGGACGCTGCAGGGACGTGGATTTTAGAATTGGAAACAAACATGCCTAAGGTTTGAGCTGTGAATAATAATAATTTGCTGATTAAGAGACTCTATTGTCCTATAACCCAGCTATCATCAGGCACAATAATAAATGTTTTTTTTATGACCTAGGAGGAACTCAACTATGAGCTAATGGAATTAAAAGAGGAGACTCCAGAGAGGAGAGAGAGCTGTCCACTGTTTTCTCCAGCTAGTGATCCCTCTCCTCCTGCATCTTCACCATCTTCTCAAAGTCCTTCTCTGTCGGCCTTTGAGTTGCCTCAGTTCATGGAAACACTTGGAGCATCATCCAGTGCCAGAAGTGGCTTGTCCGGCGAAATCATGATTATTAACCCCACCACCTCCCTTCCCATTAGCATCAGTCAGCCGAGCGCTAGTGTGGAGGCTAGTGTTGCGCCGGTTTCGACTGCCACCAATGAAAAAACACCCGCATCCTCAGCAGCCGCAAGGCGAAGGATCGAGGCTAACATGCTGCGCCGAGGCAAAGTTTGGGACCACTTTAAGTGCCTCCACGAAGGGCGAATTGCAAAGTGCAAATTATGCGGCAAGGAAGTGAGTAGGGGGAGAGTGGTGGGTCATTTCACTAGTGCCGGTATGAACCTACACCTGAAAAGACACCACAAGTCTATATTTCTCAAGGATGAAGCAGAAAAAGAAAGCAATAGGGCAGGCAACAAGTCCACGACTACTGTAACAGATTCTGCGCAGTTCTCACCGCCTTCCAGCAGCGGCACCACTACCACCGCTAGGCAGAGCAGAGGGAATGTGGAGAACAATGCCTATAGTCGTCAGAGGCAGGGGAGACAGGGACGTGTGCACCAGCCTAGTCTTAGTAATTTTGTTGGATTTCATTTCAGGGACATGTCAAAACAGCAGTCTAACAAAATTACCCACCTGATTGCTCAGCTGATCGCTGTAGGGGGAGTTTCTTTTTCCACAATAGAAGGGGAGCCCTTTAAGCATCTGATACAGGCCCTTGTTCCGCAATATGTCATTCCCACGCGATCTAATTTCAGCAGGATCATAATCCCATCACTGTACCGTTCCTATGTGGTAATAGTGAAGATGGAGCTGGCTAAGGCTGTAGGTCAGACGATACACTTCACCACAGATTTATGGAGTGCTCCATCTATCCAATATGCCTTCCTCTCCTTGACGGCACACTGGTGGCAACCCTCGGTACCTGGGTATGGGGGTAGTGGAGTAAGTCCATCTTTAGCAGCATGCCAGGCTGGGAGTGGATCTGTGGGAAAGCAGGGCTATCGATCTCTCCTGCTACATGCTGAAGTCATGGATGAAGACCACAGCTCAGAAAACATCTTGCAGGCAGTCAGACGAATGGTAGCAAACTGGTTGGGAGAGCAGGAAGGCATCAATGTGCACATTGGGTTCATGGTCAACAACGGAGCTCATAACATGGTCAAAGCTCTGCAAGATGGTTCCTTTGTAGATGTGCGCTGTTCTGCACACATTCTACATCTTGTGGTGAAGGGTGCAATTCCTGATGGCAACACAAGAGTGGCAACAATACTTGATCGTTGCAGGAGGATAGCCGGGCATTTCCACCGTAGTGTGAAGGATAGCCAACTATTGAGGCATGAACAAGAAAAAACAGGGCTTCCTACACACTGTCTGCGACAGGATGTCAACACGCAGTGGAACTCCATTTTAGACATGCTGGAAAGAATTTTGGAACAGCAGACGGTAATCCATAGTCTATCTTCTGACCAGTACATTGGTATTGAGTCCCCACTGGGGCGTGAGGATTGGACAATAATAGGACAGTTAGTGGCAGTCCTAAAACCATTTAGGGATGTCACAGATAATTTGTGCCACAGTACTGCTAGTTTGGGACAGGTCATCCCTATGTTCACCCACCTCATGAACAAGATGGATGCTCTCCTGGAAAACAATGAACTTGTTGCTGGTGACACACTCCAGTCCGATGTAGCAGCAGTAGTCAGGAGGCTGAAAGTTCTCCTCAAAGCTCGTCTGAGCGAACGAGTTGCCAACTGCCCTGAACTGATGCTAGCTTCCCTTTGTGATCCTAGGATTAAGGGGAAACTGGCACTCCAATCCAACAGTCTGACGTACTGGAAGGACAGACTTATTGACAGGATCCGTGATTTACAACGAGAGAGAGGCATGCTGGATGAGGGAGATATGAAGATTGAACCTGAAGTGTCTGACACTCCAAGCTGTACAACCCCAGAACAGCAGAGTGGGGCATCTGCATTTTGGGCAGAGGCTCTTGGCAGTTTGGTGGGAGCAAGTGAAGCACTGAGCAACCAAAAGGAGAGTAGTGCCTCCGAAATGGTCAGAGCGTACCTGTATGAACATCCTTTGCCCCATACTGCGGACCCTCTGAGCTACTGGGATGAGAAGAAGAGTGTGTGGCCAGCTCTCTGTCTGGTTGCCCAGCAGCTATTATCATGTCCACCAGCCACTGTCCAAAATGAACAAGTCTTTTCTGTTACAGGGAACATTCTGAATCCACAAGGCTTACAAATGTCCCCACAACTGATGGAGCAAATAGCCTTTCTCAAGTACAACCTCCCCAAGTTAGGTTACCCTGCTCTTCAGTTTAATAATTAAGGTGGCATCAACTTCTGAAAAGTTGATAAAATCCAATTACCCACACACTTCTCCATTCAAAAATGTTTCAGAATTTATAAAAGTATTCTAAAATTTAGTAGGGAATTAAAAAAACAATTTCCTGCCGCTGCCTTACATTTGTTTAAAAATGCCTTTTATTGCAGTGGTTTCACAATGCCTGGCTGAACCTTGCGGTGGGACTACGCCTGTTACCTGCAGATGCAGTTGGTATAAGCTGACAGGGCACCTTTTTTCCCGACAATGATAGACGGTCATTCACACTACAGATAAAATGTGTGGGAAAGCTTTGGGTATCTCATGGTGGAAAGGGGTGAATTAGTTGTCAATTGCTCATGCATGTTTTCCTTTTTTTTTTTTTATTCTAAAAATCACCTCTCTTTCAAATTCGCATTTTGTAAATGACTTTCATTGTAGTGGTTTTTCCCTACCTGGCTGATACTTGCAGTGTGACTCTGACTGCTATCTCCGCAGTCGGTGTTAACTGAATGGCACTGTGTTTTCCATGCTGGAGGATGCTCACGTAAGTGGGCAATCGATCACCCACTCATCCTTTCAGCTCTATGAAGAATCAAGGTGTCCCACAAATCCAGTCTGTAGTGTGAGTGACCATCCTTACATTAGGAAAGAACAGTGCCTATCAGCTTATACCAACTCTATCTGCGGTGGTAGCAGCCACTACAAAGAAAAGCATTTAAAAACTGGAGGAGCATCAGGAGGAGTAATTTAATTTAAAAAAGGAGATTTTTCTGAATATGAATGAAAAAAGCGAGTGGGCAATCGACTCATCCAATCTGAGAAGAACAAATGTTCACCACACAACCAGTCTGTTGCATGAGTGACTGTCCTTCCTTGTGCAAAAAAAAAAAATCAGTTCCCCATCAACTTATACCAAGTACGTTCCAATTGAAATCCTATCTCTAAATTTCTAGAAGTGTTCTAAAATATGGTGGTGGTTGTAATGCTTCCAAATGCCTTTCAATATAGTGGTTTCCCAATGCCTTGCCATGTGACTACACCTGCTACATCCTCAGGCACAGTTGGTAGAAGTAGATTGGGCACATTTGTCTTCACACTAGGATGGTCACTCGCACTACTAACTGAATATTTGGGAAACTAATGTTCCTCTTAAGATGGAAGGGGTGGATCTTATTTTGCCAACTCAGTTTTTTCCTTTTATTTATTATTTGAAATCACCTTTTTTTTAACTTAAAATTACCGTTGCGGCTGCCGATTCCCATTTTTAATATACGGTATTTCTTTTGAATATAGATGTAATAAAATAATTTTGGCATTTCCAAATTGGCATTGCAAACATGCTTGCTATTGCATAGGCTAGGCAACATTGTAGCCATTTTTGCATTGCAGAACTCTAATAAGTTTTGGACAAACCACATTTTTTTGCTGTGCGCAAGTTTACTAAACAGCAAGTTGTGGTAACAGACCATTTTAAAAATTAGATTATAATAACCAGCTTGGAATAACAAACTAAATCACTAGCACATCTTAGCTACCTCGTGCTAACTTTTGACAGCCTGTTCCTACCTCCCTTCACTGTTTAGTAGATGAACCCCTATGTGTTAAGAATGTACAGTCCATAGTAGGTTTTGTGTGTGGGGAGTTCTGTTGTGGTTTTTAGCCAGTCTGCTACACATATGTTCTTGCAGAGGACATGCTGGCCCTGTGGAGGGATTTTTCTTGGAAAAGCGTGTTTGATGTTTTTTGAGGACCATATTAAAGTTTATTTCCTAAAACATTGTGTCAGCTCTCATGTTCTTTTCTCATTCTTTCTCAATCCTAACATCGGACAAGAAAGTTACGTTTGGCTTCCCCTCTATTTTCTCTTGATATATTTCACATATTGAAGCAATTTTATTCATGGCTCAACTCTGTCTTCATAAAAAAAAAAAAATGAATATTCATTGATTTTAGACCATCGTTCAATGTTCTCTTTCTACTGGGAAATAAATCATTTGCAAATTTTGTTTAGTTTTCTCAACTGATTATATTTCTATACCAGCACAGAGGGACATCTAGGTTATTTGGCACCTGGGGTGGAACAATATGATGGCAAGCCCCCCTTGAATTTTAAAACACTTACTGTATTGAGCACTCCCTGTTGTCCGTGTCTGCATCCTGTTGCCTCCTTGTGTGCGTCTCCTGACCTCTCTTACTCTGTTGTATTTCTCTCCTTACCCCTTGTGTATTTATTATTCGCCCTAACCTATTGCAACCTCAAAAATGCCCTTTTATCTCCTTATCCCATAATGTGTTTCCTAACCCCTCTGACCTTATTGTGTCTTTTAACCGTCAACATACGGTGTCTTTTAATCCTCTTGCCCCCTGTGTACCACTTAACCCCTCTTTTTACCCCTTGTGTGACCCTTGCCCCCCTTTTACCCTTGTGTACATCCTAAACCCACTTGCATTGTGTATATCATCCTATTTCATGCCCTAGGTGCCTATTGCCACCCTTTTTGCCCCTTCTGTGTATCTTAACCCCTGATGTGCCTATTAATCTCCTTTTATTACCCTATGTGTGCTTCTTAATCCCCCATTTTCATCCCTTGTTTGACTCTTAATGCTCCTTTTACCCCTTGTATGTCGCTTATCCCCTCTTTTACCCTTTATGCAGTGGTGGGATTCAGCCGGTTTGCGCAAACCTGGTGAGGAGGCAGAGGACAATCCATGCCACCCCATTAAGTGTATATTAATAATCTGATCTGGGGTGGTGTTGGTCTGATCGGTGCTGTGGGCTTGTGTGTTGAACTGTGAGGGGAGGGTGCGAATTGGGGCTTTTGTTTAGCTTTATAGAGACAGTACGTTCTGGAGAGTAATGAGACTGAGACTCCAGAAATTTACAGGTGTCTCTCTGTTCCCCAGCCACTCACCCTGCTGCTGCCCATGGTTTCTGCCATCAGACTGGCCCCCTATGTTGGAAAAAGTACAGTAGGACAAATGGGAATTAAAAAAAAAAAGATATGAAACACTGACACAAATTGAGAAACGGGGAGATAGTGGACACGAAGGGTTTAAACAGTTGGGAAAAGATAGATGAAGAAAGAATAGATAGAGAAGTATTATTTATTCCAGTAAATGTGTCCTCTCACACACAACCCTTCTGCTACCATGTGCCCTTCACACACACTCTGCCACATGTCTCCCTCACACATACTCTGCTGCCACATGTCCTCCCCACACACTCTGCCACCCCATGTCCCCCTCACATACACTCTGCCACATGTCTCCCTCACACACTCTGCCACCCCATGTACCCCTCACACACACTCTGCCACATGTCTCCCTCACACACACTCTGCCACCCCATGTACCCCTCACACACACTCTGCCACGTCTCCCTCACACACACTTTGCCGCCCCATGTCTCTCTCACACACACTCTGCTGCCCCATGTCCCCTCACACACACTCTGCTACCCCATGTCCCCCTCACACATACTCTGCCGCCCCATGTCCCCCTCACACACATTCTGTCGCCCCATGTCCCCCTCACACACACTCTGCTGCCCCATTTATTATTTATTTATTACTGGTATTTATAAAGCGCCAACCTATTCTGCCACGCATAACCCTCTCCAATTGCAGAATGGGCAGAGGAGCAATCAACACCAGCCGCTGTCCTCTCAGTTTCACTGCATTTAATGATAATGCGGGGTACAGCACGGTGATGTGAGAACCTCATTATTGCCGGTCACATCCCCAAGGTAAGAGGGGTTAGGAAACACATTATGGGATAAGGAGATAAAACACTGACATGCTACTGTACCGGCATATTGCATACCTGCCAAGTGTCCCTATTAAGGATGGACAATCGCTCCCAATGTCACAATAACAATAGACACCAATTTGTCACAGAATTCACATTAGCTACCAGGAACTTGTGTACTTGGTTGGCTACGGACGTCTGGAATACACTGCAGAAGTTGGATCTACACTTCAAACTGCAGAGTAGACTCTAGAGTTTCACAGTATGGAAGCGGAATATACTCAATAAGGTGTGCAGTGGAATGCAAGGATCATGCTCCAATGATCAGATTGTATTAGTTACATCAGGATGATACACTGAGTTTCACCATTGCTCTAGGGCTGTGACACAGTGAATAGTTAATCCACACTTACAGTGAATAATGAAGTTCATACGTCTTTGGCACAGGAGTTGTAGTTGATAATAGTGTTATCTCACAAGTAAGTTGGTCTGTTGCCACTTGGGTCCAGCATTGTATTTTCCAGATACCACCTGAAAAAGAAGTAAAATTTACACAGTCAGCAGAAGGTCGTCCATACATGTCCAGTTTATATACACAAATATTTGTCAACCCCTCTTGGTCTTCAGATTCAAGCTTAGGGATACATACAAAAACATAACGATACCTTGCCGTTATCCCAATCCCCAATGTAATCTTTTAAAATACAGAGGTTTTAGTATAATATTACTGGCCACAAAATGTCAGCTCAACTGACAACATCAAATTTGTGAAGACAACCCTCTTAAAGGACCACTCTAGGCACCCAGACCACTTCAGCTTAATGAAGTGGTCTGGGTGCCAGGTCCTTCTAGGGTTAACCCATTTTTTCATAATTATAGCGGTTTCAGAGAAACTGCTATAATTATGAATGGGTTAAGCCTTCCCCCTAATCCTCTAGTGGCTGTCTCATTGACAGCCACTAGAGGCGCTTGCGTGCTTCTCACTGTGAAATCACAGTGAGAGCACGCCAGCGTCCATAGGGAAAGCATTGTAAATGCTTTCCTATGACCGGCTGAATCTTGTGGCCGCTAGCTCTTGCGCGTGTGCATTCAGCGGGAGCTAACGGAGGGGAGGGAGGGAGGAGAGCTCCCCGCCCAGCGCTGGAAAAGGTAAGTTTTTACCCCTTTCCCCCTTCCAGAGCCGGGCGGGAGGGGGACCCTGAGGGTGGGGGCACCCTCAGGGCACTATAGTGCCAGGAAAACGAGTATGTTTTCCTGGCACTATAGTGGTCCTTTAATGAATTGTTTGCTAAAACATCACCTCACTGCTTTCAGCTTAAAGGCAATGGGTATTCCTATAAAACTCTTCAAACAAACTACCCCTAAATAGGAAACCTATGAGTGTTGGCGTTAAAAAACGTCAGCAGCTAACGCAAATCCTTACGGTATGCAAAACAAGATGCACAAGATATTTGTTACTACAAAAAAAAAGGATAAGGGCACTCCAAAGGTTCAATTCAAAACAATGTATTGTCACCAGAATGTGCAAAATAATGTTTCGACCAGTGTGGTCTTTATCAAGCTTGATAAAGACCACACTGGTCGAAACGTTGTTTTGCACATTCTGGTGACAATACATTGCTTGAAATTGAACCTTTGGAGTGCCCTTATCCTTTCTTTTGAAGTATTACATTTGAGATTTGGTGCTGAACCCGGATCTGGTTGCACCCTGGTTCTAAGGTTGGAAGATTGAGTGCAGTTCTTGTGTTACATTTAAGATATTTGTTACGTCATATTGGGAACCTCCACTGATATAGATTTTATGAGATACCCAATTCTGCAGAAAAATGTTTGATAATGATAAAAGTGGATCATAGGTTTCAGATCCTCTAGATTATACCTTTCTCTACACATCCATTTGACCTTTAAAGGTAAAGATTTGCATATTTGTATTCAATTTAATGGCAGTACAAGAACACAGGAAAGTGTAAGAATAGGTGGCGGACATAGAAATTCCAGTGATTTTATTAGTATGTTTAGATATATAGAGATCACACACCCAGGAGCTGTATATCTGAAGAAAAATATGCCAAAATGGTATCTTTTGTTCTGTCAAATTCGTTATCTCTGGAGTAATTGGAGTAAATATCATCCCACACGCAGCAGGAGAACTGTTCTTGTGTATTCACATTCAGAATGTCTTGACAGCGAAAAGTCCGACTGGAATTTAGAAAATCATAGTCCGCGTAGATATGGGTAGCATTTTGTGAAGTTCTCCCTAGAGTCGAGTTGTTATACGATGTATTTGTCAACATGCAAGTCATGATCGAGCCTGAGGGAGGAAGGCGATAGATCTCGGTGTGCAATGCTGCTATTCGAATGAATTCTGAAATTAAAAAACAAATACTTTATAATATTATTATTATTTTATTATTTATATAGCGCCAGCAAATTCCGTAGCGCTGCACTATTGATAGTGAATGGTGAAAATGAAGAACTATTTCAAGATAAGAGCTTTCCGGGTTTGGAAATCAGAAAAGTTACAATGTCATATATAATTTGTTCTGTAGGACAGCCTGCGAACACATACAACACCTGAGGCAGCTATCCAACATATGCAAACACTCTTTACTAGTCCTGTCTCATTTTGTCCTCGGTCATTCCCCCTGTAGGAACAACAGAGAAAGTCTCTAGCAAACTTAGAGCAATTAAATTCACTTGCGCTGTGCAGAATATTTACAGTGGATTTTACCCACCCAAGAGTACTTAAGCAAGGCTCTGCGCATGCGGTAACTCGGTTTATTTTTCCCTTAATTCTCTTGAAATCGGTATAACTGTTGAGTATGAGCACTTATCTCTTGACCAGTTGAGCTCTGAAATCTTAAACATGTCTTGTCCTAAAAACGTCCTTCTTCACGCTCTCACCCCCCCTGTTATTGTAAGACGTAACTCCCGAGCCACCAGTGCCAGCCATAGCCATTTGTAATAATAAACCCCTTCATACTTATTAACCCATAATAGGAGACACACGGGGTGCGAGGCAGCACTGTAACAATGCTGTGTGATACAAAAGTGAATAGAAATACACAAAAATAAGCCCTGCGCTCAAACTCCCCCTACTCTTGAGCAGCAGCAACGACCATAGTACACACCCCCCACCCCATGTGTTCCCTGTTATGGGTTAATAAGTATGAAGGGGTTTAAAAACATACCCCTCTCGGTCTCATTAGAGATTTATTTGCCTGAAGCTCAAGGAAAAAAGGTAGTCAGTGTAGGACCCACCTAAGAGGTTTGACTTGACGTGGCTGGTGGCATCCCTCTCATGGCCATTGGAGTAACTAAATAACCTCAATTTATTTAAATATGCATAGGGATTTGGGAAGAGCGCAGGTAACTTTTTTCTTTGGTTTTTACAGTATGTATTGGGGCTGCTGCTGCCCTAGAGTAGTGGGAGCTTGAGCACAGGACTTATTTTTGTGTATCTAATTATTCTAGTTTAGGGAGATCCTAAAAAAAGAATGTTGCAAACTTTCCGGACAGTCCACGACTAATGACTGCCTTTGGGAAACCTGTCTCTGTTAATGACTGGCTTGAAAAATCACACTGCATGAATCTATTAAATAGATTGGCGCAGTTAAGATGATCCCTTGTAAATTCTCCTTGTCCAAGTAAAATATATATTATTACCCATTTCAAAGTTTGATAGATCACTTAATAACGTGTGTGGGCGACGGAGATAAATGTAGAAAGAAATCAATCTATAGCTAAGCAGAGAAAATATCAGCCGAATCTAACTCTCATTCTTTAATGTCATAATTACACACTAATAGGTCTGATAAAGTGCCCACACCAAGGCCAGCCAAGTACATATATGACGAGTGGATGAAATATTTACGTAATTGGAAGCAAACATAAGGAAATAGAGATTGAAATTAAAGAGTTTTTTATTACAAAACCTGGAAGCCAGACTTAGTGGGAAGAAGACTGTCCTTTGTACTGGAATGTGTTCACCAGCGCTAGACATTACCACATTATGCTGGAATAGGTCCCTAAATGTGCTTCTCTGATTTTCTTATTTCTCCCTGTGAAACATTGAGTGATAATGATAATCTCACACAGGAGGCTGCTGGCAGTGGGTAAGGAAGTTGTGTGATTGCCAGCAAGGGGAGGTGTGGCTAAGGCTGCAGACATAATGTGGTTAGACTGCAGGGGCATACTCTATGTATCAAAACCACTTAGACCACCCTTAAACCACCCTTTACTTTCTTATTTTTGTTCAACAGTTCGGCTACAGTACATGCCCCCATTGCATTTAATATTTTAACAAGCGACACTTTATTATAACTGACGCGAAGGGCCTGATTTACTTTTTGTAAAGTCATTTTCTAATCTAATATTCCTGTGTCCAGAAAGTGCTGAAATGTTTAAGTTGTCTTGAGGCTTTTCACATTCTCAGATGTGTGAGGATAACGTGTCATTTTCATGGAAAAATAATCAAGTTATAAAAACGCACTCCACTGGAGTGCAATAGAGCGTGCATACCAATGTCACTCTGTGGATTTTCCACTATGACATGCTCTAAAAGTGTTCCACAAATGATTTAACATAGTAGCTCAAATACAAAGAAGATTATCTGTCATTTGCAGGAAATTGCTGTGGGGTTTTCTGGTACATTAACATGCTTACCAACCATCCCAATTTAAGGGGGACAGTCCTGAGGGAATTATCCTCAATAGGTGTAGAGCAAGCGCATCATTAGACACGCTCACACTGTACTCAGGACACTGGGACCCTGCAGAGAACACTGCTCCCTACATGTCCTGTTCTCAGTGGGTCAGCCTGGATGATTGACAGACATCCTTGCATTAATTTTCAGCAGTAATTCAGGCAGACAGACTCCATTTCAGGATGGTCTACCACCCTTTAGGAGGAGCCAGTAATGGAATCGCATTACTGGCCCCGTCCCCTTTACCCACTAGCGTCCCGCCAGTGTTGAGGGATATGCACTAACTGTGGATTTTATTTCTATGGAGCTCTGAGGGTCTTATATGTATTGAAGATGAACTGTGGGTTTGTTTTATTGCTGTTAGACTCAGAGACATTCATACGTAGTGCACAAGAATCACATAGCCTGCTTTAGAGTTCTGTGCTACATTCACACACACCATCTCTCTGTGAGTTTTACTGCTGTGGAGCTCTGTGATAGCTCGTGGCCTGCTAAGCTTGTTAATATCACAGCATATTACTGGGAGTTTTACTGCTGTGGAGCTCTGCGATACACAGAGGGTATTCACCAGGCCATGAATTGCCAGAAATTGTGAGAATTTATCCTTTCAGACACAAATTGCAAAGCTGGAAACTTAGGTAAGTTGATCCTCGGTCAGTACACACGGATTCATGGTTTAGTCACTGAATAACCATTACTGTGAATTATACACTAACATACTGAACAGAAAAGTAGGACAGGAGGATTACTATATTGGAGAGGGGTCAGTATGACCTAAATAGTCTACATACAGGTTGGTATATAAACAGTAATGGTACTTACCCCATTGCAGGAAGGCTGACAATAGCTTGTTCCAAAACATGTCTTCTATCAAACCGCGCATCTGAAAATCAAAAGATCATGTTGACACATCAGTCTTTAAATTCATTAATATTTCTGGCATTCTATATCTAAATTACATGATAGAAAGTGTTAGATAACAGGAATACTATGAAGTACAAAATACTTATTTTTTATTATTAAAATAGTTTCTTTAAAGGAACACTGTAGTGTTTGGAATAAAACCAGCGCTATAGTAGCCTGTTCATTGGTTATGCTACCAGTACCTATGAGACCATCTCATTGAATAGTAAACTTTAACTCGGCTTTTGGGAAGTAAGAGCCTCTAGTGGCGGTCAGTGACAGTCACAAGAGGTTGTTCCTGTAAAAAAGTGATGTTTTCAGTTGCAGGGTTCATAAAAAATGTTATTCACCGTATTTTAGATTTGAAACCAAAATAAGCCAATTTGGAAATAAAATCAGCTGAATTTCCAGTTCTGCTTTCTTTGCCTCAGTTTTGCAATTTTCTGGTAAATAACTGAAAACTCACCAGTTAGTGAATATCTCTGGATTTTCTATCACATTGACCTGCCTGTTCGTAAAGAAATAGCTCACTTCCAGATTATTCACTAGAGTCAAATAAAATCCAGAGATAGCAGAATTCGCTTTAAATATGTCGATCGCAGGTGAATTTGCAATCCTTATATTTATAAGATTGTAACAACCATTAGAGCTTCCTATTAAGACCAATCTAGTGTCTGCTTTAAAATCAGTGATTCTCACAAGTGAAGTGATAATATGTCTTTAACATTATTTGTTTATAGCAAACACACTTTGTTAAATATCCGCACTGTATAATTGTAAAGAACTTCAGAAATGTTAGCACTATATAAATTCTAACAATTATAATATAGGATAAAATATGGGATTCACATATTTCCCAAACATCAAATTTCAATGGGATTTGCTTTGAATAGAACCAGTGGAAAGACAAATGTGCACACAAAAAAATGTATAGTGTTTGTTTAATGAAATGATATAATAACTACCTGCACCGGCCGATGGCTGAAATGGGTCCCCCAACAACTCGGCACCGCAATAGCATCACAGACCCAGAGTTACTATACCTGGAGCCTTGCCAGATGGAAAGGACACTGCCCGACTAGAGGCCAATGAGTGTGGCGGCTGACCCGGGGGAGGGGGAACGGGCCGGGATAGGAGGTCTGACCTCCCCACCTCCCCTTTTCTCCCCTTGCCTTACACCTTCTCCTTCTTGACTTATATCTTACATGCCTCTTTCCCCACCCCGCACTTACCCCCTCTTTGAACCTGTTCTCCCCCTCTCCTCTTTTCTCCTCTCCTTCCCCCTCTCTCTTAGAGGACCTATATGTCCTACTTTCCACCTTAAACACCACCTACATATCTAGAATGCGCCACACACTCTCTGAGGCGCCCACATACACGAACCCTCTCCTGAGTGAGAGTGGACTGCCAAACACCACTACATCTAAACTCGCACCTGGGACTGCCTATGAGCAAAGGGTATGACTAACTAACCTAAGGGTCTCCAATACCAACATAATTGTCTGTCATGAATGAAACATAGACCTAGGGACACGGTAACAACCTTATGCTGCCCCATGGGTGTAATGCACCACTGGCACAAACGCCGGCCTTAAGCTATGCAATACCACACCCAACCTATATGCCCCTTGGGCGCCCAGACCTCACTTTAACTTATTCACTTGACTTCTTACCATTGTCTTGTAGGTTTGGCAACAACAAGCCTAGCGTTACTCTGTTGGATGTTACGGATATACTGCAATGCGGTACTCTCTATATGGTTGTCTCTCTTCGATGATGATGTAATCTCTCTTTTAATGTACCACCCTTTGGTTATATTGCTTTCCGATAACTATGTATTCTCAGTTAGACTGCATCCTTTTAATTGTATGTATTTCTCAACTTAATAAACTTCGAATAAATAAAATGATATAATAAATTCTCTAAAAATAATAATACAAACTGATTAGCTGGAATAAATATCTTTTCGCTATTGGGATATATTGTACCTATTCACATAACCTTTTCTCCCAAGAAGTTAAATATCAAAATGTTGCTGCTGACAGCTCTATGCAATTATAACTACGGTTAGAGATGCCAGGTATCTGCATGCAAATTCACTCCAACTGAAATGTAGAGGTTTGGTTGGCCCAAGTTGCCTGATGGATTTTTACTTGAGCTGCCGCAGACTAAAATGCTGTAGCTAGTGATCAGAGATATCTTCAATAGCCTGGTTTGGCATCATGGGAAGTACCCATTACCCATAGGGTGGATTTTCTGTGCCCCATTACCCATAGGATGGATTCCCCGTGTCCCATTACCCATAGGGTGGATTCCCTGTGTCCCATGACATATAGGATGGGTTATCTGTATCCCATTACCCATAGGATTGATTCCCTGTGTCCCATTACCCATAGGATGGATTCATTGTGCCTCATTACCCATTGTAATGGATTATCTGTGCCCCATGACCATAGGATGGATTTGCTGTGCCCCATTACCAATAGAATCGATTTTCTGTGCCCCATGACCATAGGATGGATTTGCTGTGCCCCATTACCAATAGAATAGATTCACATTTTGTATTTAAGCCCAGCATATTTTTTTTTAATTCCATTGAAATTGGTATCTCCATCAATTTGGGATTATCGGGGTTATTCAGTAAAGTGAGAATTGCCAGGAATTTAAAGTGAATTTCAATTTAAAGTCCACAGTAATCTAACTGAAAGCATAGATGGCTGCTCTTTTACCATAAATTTAAAATTCTTTGAATTCCCAGCAATTTTCACATAAGTGAATACCCCTGTATGAATGGACTCAACTGCTTCCATTCACTTACACAAGTGTTACTTCATTCCTACCCAAATGAAAAGAGCAACGAGAGAGACATCACTGCACACCCATGCAGATCTCCCCAGATCTTCAGAGAGAGAAACTTATCTTTAGATTTTTGTCTCGGGGTAGTGGTTTTTGAGAAAAGTGTATTAATTCGTTCAAGTACTAGGCGCTGTGCACCTTAAAGGGACACTCCACTGTCCAAATACAAAAATAAATAAAAATCACTATTTTGTAGATATACTTCCAACGAAAACATTCAAGTTAATTATGCTTGTTGCCATTGCGAGGGGGGTATATCTAAAATCAGCTTTAAAAAGCTGTAGATCTCTTCTCTACAGCCTTTATAATCCCTCCCCTTCAAACCCCGCCCAGACTTTCTGTGGCTGTCCAATCACAAATTCTCCAATGCAGCTCAATGAAAAGTCTTTACAAGGTAGGTGCTCTGGGCAATTGCTCCCTCATGTGTTTAGCTCAACTGAGCAAAACAAGCAACTAGGAAGTAACAGGACCGGTAGTCTGATTGACAGCTGGGGGAGCATAACAAACTTAAATTGCTATAGAAATCTGCACTTTTTCTAGACTTAAAAAAGAGACACACTCTACACACATAAAGCACCTCAGCACACTGAAGTGGTTTAGGGGTCTGTGGTGCAGATAAAAGTGCCTGGAATATCCCTTTAAAATTGATCTGTCAGGTGCTAATGAGAAAATATATATAAATGTATTTTTCAGTATCAGAAACAGTTTAAACATATTAAATTCGATAGAAGTCTTTGTTTCTCTACGATATTCTCTAAGAACAAATCCTACATTTGAGGCACAAATTGAAATATTATACACATATAAGCCTGCTGAACAAATGAAACACGTATTTTTTATTTTTTTATTTCTCTCCTAACCGGTATACATGCAAGGCAAAACCTGATCTGAATGCATGGGCACATATTATTTAACTAAGCCTGTCCTGAGTTAATTACAAAGACCCCAGCGATGGCATGGAGTGTGGGAGTGAGGCTATTATCCTGTCAGTGAGGTCATGTCAAACTGATGATGGATAATAAGAAAACTTAACCCTTTGGCTGCGATTTTTCAAGTATTGTAATTACACTACATCATTTTACCAATACAAAAAAAAGGTTTATTCATTAAACAACTAACGGTACTGAAATGAAAAGTGTAACGCTACATTCTGTGCAACAAAATGGCGAGTTTGAAAATAATTCTCCAACTCAACTACAGTCAGTCACAGCTTGGCTACATGAATATTGCCTTTTGGTTTTTAATTTCTTATAATTCACTGTTTAGGTAGTGAACATACCCCAATGGTTTGTCCGTTTAATGATGGATACAGTTTATTTTAGACATTAGGTGATATAAGATGATTCAGACAGTGATTAAATCATCGCACTATCCCCAGAGAGCTCCACTCACACTGATCTTGCATGGAGATGAAAGCACGGGGCTGGGAAATAAAGTGACAGATAATTGCATTAGGAATCAGGTCAGGTTTCAAGACCCCAAGGAAAGGTGTCTCCAGGATAAAGATGATAATCACTTATATGATGAAATCTGGAGACAGAAGCAAACTGGGGTCATCACTGCATGAGTTTAACCCATTCTACAGAGAGGACCTGTGATAATAAACAATAATATGGTGATCTTCCTTCTGATGTGAGGTTTTAAATCGTCACAATATTATATATATAATGGAAAACAGATATCGGTCAACAAAAAAGAGGGGGAATGGTGGAGTTAAACTGGTTCATGGATTGTATGCTAAAACTTACCAGGAAAGGTTAAAGGATCTTAACATGTATAGCTTGGAGGAAAGACGAGACAGGGGGGTTATGATAGAGACATTTAAATATATAAAGGGAATCAACACATTAACCCTTTAAGGACCAAACTTCTGGAATAACAAGGAATCATGACATGTCACACATGTCATGTGTCCTTAAGGGGTTAAGGAGGAGACATTATTTAAAAGAAGGAAAACTACCACAACAAGAGGACATAGTCTTAAATTAGAGGGGCAAAGGTTTAAAAATAATATCAGGAAGTATTACTTTACTGAGAGGGTAGTGGATGCATGGAATAGCCTTCCAGCTGAAGTGGTAGATGTTAACACAGTAAAGGAGTTTAAGCATGCGTGGGATAGGCATAAGGCTACCCTAACTATAAGATAAGGTATTTAGAAAAGTGGGCAGACTAGATGGGCCGAATGGTTCCAATCTGCCGTCACATTCTATGTTTCTATGAGTTGGGAGGGGGAGACCAGGGAAAGAGGGGGAAGAGAAACAAACTGTGAAATAACAGTAATGGCACTAGGGATAAAAGCTGAAAAAATAGAGGTGGATGGGACTCAGCAACAGAGACAACAGCAACATGAAACAGGCAGATACTGCAAAGTTCATGGGAGAAAGAAGGTATCAAAAAATGGCAAAGTGATGGGTAAATAGACTGATGGAAGATGTAAAACCGGCAGAAGGCAGGAATAGTGTAAAGCTCGTCTTTATTGGACTCTGCATTAGTGGAAGCACCTTCTCAGGAGAGAAAGCCCACATATCACAAACTAACAGGCTCAAAAACAAATCTAGATTTATCAGATTCTTAGAGATCACAGCCAGCATGACTACCCAACCGTGACATTTGCATGACTCCGCACTTTGGAGACCTTTTTTCAGTTTCAGAGTGACTAAGCCCCAGCGCACGTTGTGTTGTCTATACAGAAATTGGTGAGATCATAGCCCTGAACTCAATGATTGTCTGAACGGAACTATGACCTCAACTTTTTGCTCGTAGAATGAATTGGAATGTGAACAGCAAGCCAGCTCCAATACCAAACTTCAGCGCCTGAACTCTCTACGACTTCTGTTGCTAAATAGAACTATATTACTATAGCGGAAACACTCTCCTGACGAGCAGAGCCAGTTACATCAGGGCTTGATAAAGTTTCATGGAATCTAGGAGCCATGTAAAAAATATATATATATATTTTTTAAACTAACAGTTTTATTTTCAACAACAAAAATAAAAATTTTAAAGGGACACTATAGTCACCAGAACCAGTACAGCTTAATGTAGTGGTTCTGGTGTCTATAGCCTGTCCCTGCATGCTTTTCAATATAAACACTGCCTTTTCAGAGAAAATCACTAGAAGTGACTCCTAGTCCAGTGATGCACAGTGTGCAGCGACCTACATTCAGTGTCTCCACACTCTGCATGGAGGCACTAAATGTTCCCCATACAGATGCATTGATTCAATTAATCTCTATGAGGAAATGCTGACTGGTGCAGTGTTTCCTATGGGAAAGCATTGGATTTGCTGAGATCATCAAGACTGAATATCTCAGCCATGGAGGTGGACCACCTAAACACACACACACACACATACTGACAAACACACACTCACTGACTGACAGACACACACTCACTGACAGACACACACACACTCAATGACACACATTCTTGCTCTGCTCCCTCACTGACGTCATATTCTGGCACTCGGCATCATTGCAGGACGCGCAAGGGAGCAGAGAAAGAAGAGTACTGCTACCTTGCGTGTCCGTCTGCAATCTCCCTGGGCCAGCACACCATCTCAATGCATTCTCGGACAGATGGCCGCCTCCGCTGAACGGTAACAGGCTGACAAATCCCAGACGCCAGTTCAAAATTCCTAGGTACCATGATAACCAGGCGCCTGGGATTTGTCGAGCCCTGAGTTAAATTGTATAGTAAGTATAGCAGAAGTGTGAATAACATGTACTTACATCTTCCAAATGAACCAACTGAACTGTACTGATTTTTTTAAATGGACACCCCATATCAGTAAAGCACTTCAGCTTGCTCAGTTGCTTTATGTGGGCAGAGTGTGTCCACTTTTATCATTTAACAAAAAGTGTAGACTTCAATAGAAATTTGCACTTTTCTTTACTTTGTTACACCCCCCTGGCTGTCAGTCAGACAATAGGTCCTGTTACTTCCTGGTTGTTTAGTTCAGTGGAGCTAAATTCAAGCGGCAGCAATTGCTCAGAGCATCTGCCTTGCAAAAACCTCTCATTGAGCTAGATTAGGAAGTCTGTGATTGGATAGACATAGAAAGTCTGGGGAACTGCAGTTTTTGCAATCTGTTTTTCGATATTCTCCCAATGATAAAATGCATGAATAGGTGCATGCATGTTTTCATTGGGGATATGGCTACTACAATTTAAATATAACAAAACAATATTATATTAAAAAGAAAACTTTTATGAAGTTATAGTTATGGTTTTTTTATATGCGCCATCAACAGCAGTAGACAATGAATACACACCAAAAAACTATCCTCAAGGCATTTCTGAATGCTTCAACAAAACCTGTACACCACCATATGCAATCAATTGCCGTGATCACACAAACTAACAAAATGTACTTTTATTATTGCAACCCTATATGGTAAAGCTGTACATGATAAACTCCATCAGTCAAGGTAGCGAAGCCTCATACTGAAGGATTTCACTTCCAATGCTTTGTTTAAGTAAAATTACGTGATGTCCATAAAAGTTCTACTGCACAACATATCTTTCACTATTCTTATTGTTTTCAATTCAAGTTCTTACATTTTATGTAGCATTACCATTATGTGTCAAAATGGCAGTTTTGTTTACCAATTGCGATTGCATTGTTTATAATTTCTTAATTAAAATACAGAAATAAAGAATTATTTAAAAAAAAAAAAAAAAACTTGCATAATAGCTACCTAAACTATGCTACCAGGGTTATTCACTGAAGTGTGAAATGACAGGAATTCAATTTCAAATGTTAGGTGAAGATAGCTGAACAACTGCCTTAGAGAATGTATCCATTAGGAGAATGTATCCTCGTATCCAAAGTTTTCGCTGATACTCACTAATGTGCCTAGTGCTACTGTTTGCAAGCAGCAAGCATTTTTAACTCAATAATTTCACCAGCAGCAACAGGGAGTTAACGGCTGCCCCTACTTTAAGCAAGTCGTTAATTGCAATTCAGCAATTGGTTAACGACTGGTCTCCAACCCTGTTGCCACTCTTTAATGGCTCCGACTAACCCCAGAACTCCACACCAGCCTCTGGCCTGGTGCAAAAAGGTTAACAGCAGCGAGCTCCCTAGAAATACTTTTCAGTTAGATATATGACATTACATGGTTACCCTGAAGCACAAGTCAAAACATATTAAACTATTTCTATGCTCTACCACAATGATTAATTGGCGGGTGGCCAATATGTTTGTAGGTAAATGTTACTGGCAGTCAACAGGTTAAAAAAAAAAAAAAGTACAGCAAGATTGGAAGCCATTTTTTTAAATATGTGTTTATAACAAATGGTCTGCACTATGTGTATTTATATTATTATTTTCAGAACATGAAGATTCAATGATTAATCTCTCACATGGATTATTGTAACTCTCTCCTAATAAGTCTTCCCACAAGTCATATTACCTCGCTACAGTCTGTAATGAATTCTGGCGCCAGACTGATTTTCCTCCCTAGTCGCTCCTCTCACACCTCTCCCCTCTGTCAGTCCTTACATTGGCTTTCTGTATCGTATAGGAGTCAATTCAAGGTACTAATTCACACCTATAAAGCACTGACCAATTCTAGCCCCTCTTATAGCTCTTCACTGATCCGGAGGTATGTGCCTTCTCGGTCTCTCAGCTCTGCCCATGACCTTCTCCTGTCCGCTGGTCGCAACCGTATGGCCAACTCACGCCTGCTGGACTTCTCGCAGGTGGCTCCTTTCCTATGGAATAGCCTGCCTACCGCCATCAGACTCCCCTAGTCTTCAACCATTTAAAAAGTGCCTCAAAACCCATCTCTTTAGGAAAGCTTATGGCCTCCCAGAGTAACCTCTACCTCACATACCTGTCCCTTTCTCTCTCCTAAAGGGCATCACTTTACTCTCTCCTCCAACTCTGCTTCACTCCACCTTATTTAATTGCTATTTCCTGTCCTGTTGGATTTTACACCCCACCTCCTATAGACTGTAAGCTCATTTGAGTAGGGCCCTCTTCAACCTATTGTTCCTGCAAGTTTCTGTAATTGTTTTTTAATTTATTGCTAAATCTCCCCCTTTGATAATATTGTAAACATAGTTTAAAGTGTGCTGCTTATTTGGTATTTCAATTTTGTATTGTGGGTCACGTTTTTGTCACTTTTTGGCGAGTGCTGCTATAACTTTGCACACTGGCCACATTTTTGTTTGTGCACTATTTTAAATTTTTAGTGGCCGCTACTTGCTAATTGCAACAGATTATGCAGCTATTTTGTAGCATGTTTGAAAATTATTCCTTGATTATTTTGCCCTAAAACTCAAAAGTTATTTTGAATTCCAGTTTGTATTTTAGTAAATAACCATGTTTGGGTTTACACAATTTGTGTACTTATAGAGAAGGATAGATTGATAGACAAACAGAAAAAAAACCAAAAAAACAATAAATGTCAATTATCCTTAATTCGAAACTAAAATATTTAACCAAATACTGTATTTTTCCTATAAATAAATTGGTTTAAAGGACCACTATAGTGCCAGGAAAACATACTTGTTTTCCTGGCACTATAGTGCCCTGAGGGTGCCCCCACCCTCAGGGTCCCACTCCCGCCCGGCTCTGGGGAGAGGAAAGGGGTTAAAACTTACCTTTTTCCAGCACTGGGAGGGGAGCTCTCCTCCTTCTCTCCTCCTCCGTTCCGCCCCGTCGGCTGAATGCGCACGCGCGGCAAGAGCTGCGCGCGCATTCAGCCGGTCGCATAGGAAAGCATTTACAATGCTTTCCTATGGATGCTTGTGAAAATCACAGTGAGAAGTACGCAAGCGCCTCTAGTGGCTGTCAATGAGACAGCCACTAGAGGAAATAGGGGAAGGCTTAACCCATTCATAAACATAGCAGTTTCTCTGAAACTGCTATTTTTATTAAAAAATGGGTTAACCCTAGCTGGGCCTGGCACCCAGACCACTTCATTAAGCTGAAGTGGTCTGGGTGCCTAGAGTGGTCCTTTAATGATGAAAGTATTATTTAACAGAGTAGATGCAGCAGGCACTGTTACATTATTTCCATTTAATTAATGTCTAGAAAGCCCAGGTCTGTAACAGTGTTGTGCTTTTTAATATTGATGTTCCAGTTCTGTAAATACTTGTAACTATTGAACTGACAGTCGCGCTGGAATGAAAGCGTGTTTCAAACTGAATGATGTGACCTTGGCACTTAGTTTATGTCTCCATTCACAAGTGAAGTGTTTCCATCAAGGCAAATGCGTTTTCTTGCTATGTGGGTGTAGACCGAGCTATTATATAATAGAACGTCTCTCAACCAAAGCTAAAAAACAAACCCTTTTACAATATGTGCTTCATTTCTGGGTGAAATGTTGTGCTTGGTTTCAAATTATTCAGCCTATAAAATCATCCTTCTAGTTCAGAGAGAGACTTTCAATATGGGCCTGGACTTACGGTTCATACATTTTCTTGGAAAGACGACACAGAGATAGAACCAGGTATGTTCTTGGTGGCTGATAAGGTGGAAAGGATAGATTCTACCCTTCTTATCCAATATTTTATAATGAGGGCAATCTCGATTCTTTGAAATGTGCGGATTTGGATATTAGGAATACTAATTTAGGTGTACTATCATAAACTTTCTGTATAATATGATAAGACAAGTACTATTGTGCAAGAGGACTGCAAAAGAAGGGCATGCATGTATCTAGTCTTGATAGCCTCCCAGCAAGTTTGATTCAAAGACCATGTCTACTACAAAACATACAGAACATTCATCTCCAACTCCTCTGATCTGGGTGACTAGAACATAACTAAATCTGGAAGAAATGATCAGGGACAATAGGGTAACTCACTAAAAGAGCTGTGAAACCACGAACTGACGCAAAGGTGACAATGGTTTAAATAGGACCAAACCCTTGCGTCACTGTTTGCACCATTTTTGCGGAGAGACACCATCACAAAGAATATAAAACCGAAAGGTTGCAGCTCAAATCATTTTTGTTTTGATTGATGACAGAATGATGTGATTGTGAACGAGAAAAAAAATACCACTGCATTGAAACTGTTGAGACCACAACTGAATTGATGTGGATGTGTCAAAATGGGTAAATGACCTAACAGCAGGTAGGTTGTTCTCAAATGGTTTATTTTTTATAATGTGGTGCTATTGCAAGAGCATAACTCCACTTAGATGGTTTGTACTTAAAACTGACTCTTTTTTTCTAAGGAATGGTTTACAATTTTGGACACATATGTATGTCCCGAGGGCATTGTTCTTCAAAGCCGTGCATAGATTTCTCTTGTAAAATATGCTAATAAGCAGTTATAAAAAACATCTTTCCAGTTGGCTTCAGGTGGGGTAGATGGTACAAAAAATTCTCAAAACAGAGAAATTGTAGTAAATATTGAACGCAGATCATTTCTGTCTATTTTTTTTTCCTGGGATTTAATTTATTACAATAATACTATTCTGGCTATCCTTCCAAGGGGCCCACATGCTCTCTGTACCCTTCAGAATTCTTCCTTGGATATCTAACATGAGGAAGAAGTAAGATCTTAACTGGCCAGGGAGGGGAGATATGGCATTCCCTGGTGGTCCTATGGCATGGACTGTGCAATGGAGACCCGCAGCAAGCTCTTACTTACCTTCCCAGCAGCTCCCTTCAGCTCCCTCTGAGGGCCGCGGGACTCACGAGATTTACACAGGGGAGCTGAAGGGAGCTGCTGGGAAGGTAAGAAAGAGCTTGCTGTAGGCCTCCCCCAGGACCGCCTGGCTTGTCATGGGCCCGGTGGTCCTGGTATGTATTATCGGCAACATCGGTATCTTTATTGGCCAATACCGATATTGCAGAAAATACAGAATTTCGGCCAATAATATTGGCCAGACCGATATTCGGTCTTATATTCTATAACCAAGACAAGTCAGTACCTGATAGTTATCATATATATGTTTCACCCTTCCTATACAGGTCAGGATTAATTCTTGTGTCATGCTCTTTGATAGTATCTTGACATGTTTGCCGTACTAGCTTACTTAAAGATCTAACCTGTACAAACTTGCTCTTACTAACATAAAAATTGTGCTTAATTATCATATGTCACATCTTGTACTGCATGTTAAAATTCTATACACCTTGATACCGCTGTTGTGGAGTAACGAGGCTGTTTGTTGATATTGCACAACAAAAATTATTTGTTTTTTTCAAATAAAATCTATCAGAAATACAGTGTAGACACTGTTAAGGTTGAAAATGACTACTGAAGCTGGAAATGGATGATTTATTTATAAAAAAAACAAACAATCTGTATTGTGATACAGAAGCCCATTATCAGCAACCATATTTTTCTGTGTTTCAATGGTACGTTGAGTTTCCTAATCCAAGATTATCATTTAAAAAGGCTAATTTATCATTACAAAACCATATTGCAATTATATTAGTGCAGCTGAAAACTGATGTGCTGATTAAAGAAGCAATAGACAAGTTTAGTATCCGGAGCATCAACAATCGTGGCTTTGGTTACAGGCAAACTTTCTTCTGAAACCTGTCACTCTATTCTTGTTCTGAAAAATGAAGGCTATCTCGTGAGAAATTGCCAAGAAATTGAATATCTTGAACAATGCCAATGTACTATTCTCTTTACAGAACAATGCAAACTGGCTCTAAGCAGAATAAAAAGAAGAAATCGTAGGCCCTGGTGCACAACTAAGCAAGAGAACAAATACATTAAAATGTCTAGTTTGAGAAACACCTCAAAGGTTCTACACTGGCAGCTCCATTAAATAATCTCAACGCCAACAATGTAAGGGTAATTCAGGGATGTTGGCTTTCTAGGCAGAGATTACAACAAAGTTACAAATCTCACACCGGCCAATAAAAAGAATAGATTAAGATGGGAAAACGTACACAGTAACTGGACAGAGGAAGATTGGAAAAAAAGTGTTATGGACAGAATAATCTACGTTTGAGGTGTCTACATTTGAGGAGATTTTTATAAGGTGAAAGGGACTTTGAAGAAGTCCATTTTGCAACTTCATTCCATACCCTCGGGACGCCACTTCATTGGAGCCAAAATCCTCCTACAACAGGACAATGAGACATAACACAGCTTCAAACTATGCAAGAACTAATTAGGAAAGAGGCAGTATTTTGGCTTTAATGGAGTGACCAGCACAGTTACCAGACGTCAACGCTACTGAGCTGTTTTGAGAGCATCTTGACCATATGGTACTTAAGATCCAACTTGTGGGAGGTGCTTCAGGATGCATGGGGTAAAATCCCTTTACATTATCTCAACATTTTAAAATTAGAATGCCAAGATTCTGCAATGCTGCAATTCCTGCACATGGAGGATTCTTTGACGAAAGCAAAGGTTGAAGGACACCTTGTCAATCCCAACCTTTTGAACATCACTATATCTATATACACAAGATCTCTGACTTTAAAGCTGTTTTGCCCTGTGCCCAGGGGCGTATTAGCCGCGAGGCAAACAAGGCATTTGCCTTGGGCGGCATTTTTCAGGGGGCGGCAAAAAACGCCGCCCCCCAAATGCCTAGTTAGCCTCGCGGCTAACTGACATCCCAGGCGGGCGGGCGGCTGGCGAGGGAGCACTTCCTATGAGCTCTCTGCTCAGCTCCCTCGCGCGCCGCAGAGTGAGCCTGGGAGCCGGAAGATGACGTAATCTTCCGGCTCCCAGCCTCACTCTGCAGCCGGCGCGCGAGGGAGCTGAGCAGTCAGCTCATAGGAAGTGCTCCCTCGCCAGCCGCCCGCCCGCCTGCCAGCGCCGCCCGCCCTGCAGCCACTGGACCACCAGGGAGAGAGACCCCCCCCAGCACTCCCAAAGGTAAGGAGGTTGGGGGGGGGTTTAAATTAAAAAAAAAAAAGGTAATGTGTGTGTGTGTCTGACTGTGTGTGTTTGTGTCTGACTGTGTTTGTGAGTGTGTGTGTATGTGTCTGAGTGTGTGTGTGTTTGTGTCTGACTGTGTTTGTGTCTGTGTATGTGTCTGAGTGTGTGTGTGTTTGTGCCTGACTGTGTGTGTTTGTGACTGTGTGTTTGTGTTTGTGTCTGACTGTGTTTGTGTCTGACTGTTTGTGAGTGAGTGTGTGTGTCTCTGACTGTGTGTGTGTGTGTGTGTCTGACTGTGTATGTGTGTGTTTGTATCTGACTGTGTTTGTGAGTGTGTGTGTGTTTGTGAGTGTGTGTGTGTGTGTTTGTGTCTGTGTATGTGTCTGAGTGTGTGTGTGTTTGTGTCTGACTGTGTTTGTGTATGTATCTGACTGTGTTTGTGTCTGACTGTGTGTTTGTGAGTGTGTGTGTCTCTGACTGTGTGTGTGTGTGTGTCTCTGACTGTGTATGTGTGTGTTTGTGTCTGACTGTGTTTGTGAGTGTGTGTTTGTTTGTGTCTGACTGTGTTTGTGTATGTGTCTGACTGTGTGTGTGTGTCTGACTGTGTGTGTGTCTGACTGTGTTTGTGTCTGTGTTTGTGTCTGACTGTGTTGTGTGTTTGTATGTCTGGCTGTGTGGTGGAGTGGGGGAAGGTTTTGGGTGGGGTTGGGGGGGCTAGTTTTGTCCTGCCTAGGGCAGCACAAAACCAGGATACACCACTGCCTGTGCCAGGTAACATATTTGATGTACATAGAAATAATATATATTGATGTTTAAAAGGTTGGGGTCACTCAGAAATCTCCTTATCTTTTTATGAAAACATATATGAAATGAATGCGTTTGGATGTGAAATATAGCCATTGACAAGGTTTGAAATAATGAAAAGTGAAATAATAATTGTGTCCTTCAACTCCTGCACTTACCAATACTTCCCCCAACTGCACCCCTTCCGCTGTTCTATGCTTATTTGCATTCACTACAACGGAAGAGCTTTCTGTCCTGCTCAGGTCCTCCTGCCCCACCACCTGTTCCCTCAAACCAATTCCCTTGTGTCTCATATGCACTCTGTCTCCTTCTCTTGCTCTGCCCCTCATTAAAATGTTTAATCTCTCCCTCTCCTGGCATACTTACTTCACCCTTCAAACATGCAACTCTCACCCCGATTCTGAAAATGCCGAACCTTGACCCTAACTCCACCGCCCTCTTGCTACTTCCATGTGCCTCCAAGATCCTTGAGAGAGTTATGTATGTGAGATTGACAGACTTCCTCAAATCCAACTCTCTGCTTGAACTGCTTCCGTCTGGAATCCATGCTCGTCACGCTGTCAAAACAGCTGTGGCCAAAGTATCCAATGATCTAAATTGCTGCAAAATCCTGTGGCCTCTATCCTAATTCTCCTTGACCTTTATGCTGCTTTTGACACTGTTGAGCATAAACAGCTTCTTCTCATTCTCCGTAATCTCCATCTATGAGATACTGCTCTCTCCTGGTGCTTCTTCTACCTCTCCCAGCGCTCTTTCACAGAATTTTTCTCTGGCTCTGGATCTCCTCCCCAATCCCTCTCTGTTAGTATTCCCCAAGGCTCTATCCTTGGTCCCCTATTGTTCTCAAACTATACTCAGGGCTGGTGCAAAGATTTTTGCCCTCCTAGGAAAAAAAAAAATTGCCACCCCATTCGCCTCATCCACTCATACTGGCTGACACACGCTGACCCAAGCAAACTGACTCACACACACCCATGCAGCCTGATGCACGCACTGACCCATGCAACCAGATTCACACACACTGACCCATGCAGTCTGATGGACACACACACACACAATGACCCATACCCACATACACACACACTGACCCCTGCAGACGTACACATACAGGCATACAAACTGACCCATGCAAATGCACACTGACACAGACACAGAAAGATCCATACAGACACACACTGACCCATACAGACACAGATAGATCCATACAGACACAGACAGATCCAGCTAATTAGCCTATAGGAAGCGTCGGCCCTGTCTATACTCCCTTGGTAATCTCATCAGTTCTTTTGGCTTTCAATATCATTTCTGTGCGGATGACATGCAAATCTATCTGTCCTCTCCTGATCTCTCAACTTGTGTCTCTGACTGCCACTCTGCTATTCCCAGCTGGATGGCTGCTCTTTTCCCTAGACTGTACATGTCCAAAAGAGAACTTTCCCCCCTCAAGTGTTGCTACTCCCCTGTCTGTCTCCCTCTAAGTCAACAGCATTATCATCAGCTCTACCTTGCAGGCTCGCTGCCTCTGTGTTTTCTTTAATTCCAACCTCTCCTTTGCCCAGCCCGTCCAGTCGATTGTCAAATCCTGCCACTTTCATCTCAAAAACATAGCACGTGTCCGCTCTTATTTAACGCTGGACATGGCTAAGGTGCTGATCAATGCCACTATCTTCTCTCGCCTCGACTACTGCAATCCGCTTCCCAGTGATTTCACTTGTTCCCATTAGATATAGGGCTCAATTTAAAATTATGGTACTTGTTTACAAATCTCTACACAATGCTGGTCCAACCTATCTATCCTCCCTAATACACAAGTATGTCCCGTCTAGATCCCTACACTCTGCCAAAGACCTACGTCTATCCTCTGCTCGTACGCCCACCTCTACGGCTCGCCTTTAAGACTTCTCTAGAGCTGCACCATTCCTGTGGAACCTCCTTCTCTTTTCTGTTAGATTTTCATTCACTCTTCAGTACTTAAAAAAAAATAATTGAAAACTCACTTTTCCAGGAAAGTATATTTAACGGCTAAAAGCTGGCCCTCCCTGCACCCTGATTCCTCTACTGCAACTGTCATGAAAAAAATAAATTACACACTAAAGCCCCCAGTGAATACTATTCTAGCAACCTTACTTTTCTACCCTACCCCTACCTTTTGTGTCACTCTACCCCATCGAGCAGGGCCCTCAACCCCACTCTTCCTGTGCGTCCATCTTGTCTGGTTTCAACTACATGTCTGTCAGTCCACCAATTATACAGTGCTGCTAAGTCTGTTGGTGCTTTATTAATAATAATAATAAATCTTTATTTCAATATTGTAAAAAAAAAAAAAAAAATCAACGTTTCAGTTTCCTACTGGAACTATCATCAGGATAACTTGTCCAAATTCTCCTGATGAAAGTTCTATTAGGGAACTGTAATATTGCTTTTTTTTTACAATATTAAAATAAAGATTTATGGGGGCGTGGCCGACCGTCGGAAGTGATGGACGCACACTAAGCGAGCTCCGCGATCACGGGCTCGAAAAAGCGGCTAAAACAACCCTTACCGGGTGCATCCCCTGCCCACCAACGCTCACACAATGTCCCAGCACCGGACGAAAAAGGCTACGGAGGCAAAAGAAAAAAATGCCTTCTTCACAGCCCGCACGCCGCAGCATAAAACCGCCGACCCCCAGATCCAAGATGGCGCCGGCCAAGAATGCGAAATAGAACGCGACGAAATAGTAAGCAGACAAGATGACTGCCCCCTGACCCAAAATCTCCTGCAAACTATGTTAGATGCAGCAGTCACCAAAATGCAAACTGCTGTCACCAATGCTTTAAATGACATAAGGAAAGGCTTAAAAGAGATAGAAGCTAGGACCTCCCACCTGGAGGACAGCATGGAAAGCCTCACTGGGGCCTGCAATGCTGCTGACACTCGCCTCAGTATACTTGAAGAACAAATGCACAGACAAGAGACCAAAATGGCGGATGCCGAAGACAGATCACGCCGCAATAATATACGGCTGAGAGGGGTACCAGAGGATATTGCACCGCAAAATCTCACAGCCTACGCTGTGGAGCTTTTCCACGCCTTACTACCTGATATCCCCGCAGAAATGTTTCTGCTAGACCGCATCCACAGACTCCCCAAGCCTCAACACCTACCGCTTTCCACACCGAGAGATGTCCTTATGAGACTCCACTACTACCACATCAAAGAACAGATCCTACGGGCGCACCGCACCAAAAAGGACTTACCAACCCAATTCAAAGACATACTCCTGTTCATGGACCTATCAGCAGAGACGCTACGCCGCAGACGATCGTTCAAGGCCGTGGCAGACACGCTGAGGCAAAACCGAGTGCCATACAGATGGGGCTATCCAGCCAAGCTGCTCATAACAAAGGGAGGAAAAATCATCCCGGCTGCTACACCGACGGAAGGACTGAACCTCCTGAAGCAGTGGGGTTTATCCCACAACACACAGCCAAACCCCAGAAACCCCGGTAAACAGCTACCCGACGACTGCCGGCCCCAGAAGACGAGACGCACTTCTCCGAGAGAGGACTGACCGTACCCGATAAGAAACAGCAAGTTCGCAACATGTTTGCTTTGTTACCTAAATGTTATATCCTAGGTTATAACGTATGTTAATGTCATGTTTAATACTAATTGACACCCTTATGATATGCCCTCAAATGACTCCCCTTGGTGAAGGGAGCGGCATTGAGCACGCCGCCACACTAGGCCTAGCCTAACAACCTCGCCCTGTTTACATAGGGTGCACATCCCTCTCTTTTCCTTTATTAGTTTGGCGGCTGTCCCTCGCGGACACAGCCTCCTCTAAAACCACTTAAGCCCTACTAAACCCACAGCGGTGCTGAGCGCTCCAACCATTCCACACCAACCTTTCAGGCAGGGGAGATGCCCCGGAATCACATAGGGCCCGTAGCGATCTACGCTCAAACCGAACCGCCCACACTACCCCCACCTAGGAAGTGCCATAGCGAAGGCACATACCCTTTAAGACACCTTGTAAGATACTTTCTTTGTTTACTGTTTAACCGTTTATATTTTTAATTTGTTATTCTGTGCTGGAAAATTTGATTGATTTCCTAGTTGCACCTAGCTCCTACCAGACCGTGAATACTCGTTGCTGAACCACACGGTCGCCCACGCCGGACGAGCTGATCAACCCCTCGACTCCCCAAGACTGAGACTGTTTCCCTTCCCGCCTCCACACCACTTAACTGCACCACACGACTCCCTAATATTATCCACACACACAATATACACCACTCACGGAAAATGAAGTTACTTACCCACAACGTAAGAGGTCTAAACTCACCCAACAAACGACACACCCTCCTTAAAGAACTTAATAACACGCACGCAGACATCGTCTGCTTACAGGAGACCCATTTCAAACAGGACTCCAACCCCGTCCTGGGTCTCAAATCCTATCCACACCAGTTTCATTCCACCTCCCCAACCAAAAGTAAAGGTGTAACGATACTGATAAGCCACTCTATAGCCTTTGACCTAATCTCAATCGACTCTGATCCGAAAGGTCGTTACATCATTTTAATCTGCACCTTAAATAACTCAACGTACACGATAGTGAATTCTTACTCACCAAATGACAACCAAGAGACCTACCTAGCTCACCTGCTTGACAAAGTTGAGAAAATCCAAACGGGTACCACGGTCATTTGCGGTGACTTCAATCACATACTAGACCCTGATACAGACTCCACAGCCCGACACTCATCGTCACGCAAGAAAACACTACACAAGAGCTGCAACTCCATAAACAAACTTCTGTCAGCACATGGACTATACGACATATGGAGGATTCTCCACCCTACTAACAAGGAATACACCCACTACTCCCAAGTACATAATACCTACTCCCGGATAGATGGGTTCCTCCTGCGCTCCGCGCACCTTCAACTAATACGAACGTGTGACATAGAAACATCCACGATCTCGGACCACAATCCGGTGTCGCTGGTCCTAGCAGACTCGTACCAATTCAAACACCGCAGCCCCTGGAGAATGAACGAACATCTCCTTAACGAACCCTCTTTCCTAAAACAAGTAAGAGACGAAATAACTTCATACTTCACAACCAATAGCCCTGCAGACACGACCCCGGCCACCCTGTGGCTAGCCCACAAAGCTGTCGTTAGAGGCATCCTGATAAGTAGAGCAGCCCATCTTAAAAAATTGAACTACTCCTCAATGCTTTCACTCCTTAAGAAGATCCAAGACCTCCATAGATCGAACCAAGCAAACCCCACAAAAGCACTCCAGCAGCAAATTCAATCCACGCAAGACGAAATTAACGCCATACACCTCCGCAAGGCAACGGCTGCGTTGAAAACGCTAAAAGCCACATCCTACTCAATGGGCAACAAAGCTACAAAAACATTGGCGCACAGACTTAGGGATCAACAGACACAAACTAGAATACAATACATAAAAACACACACTGGTCACAAAGCACTACAACCCTCACATATATGCAACGAATTTGCCCACTACTATGGCTCTCTATACAACTTGAAAGACGACCAGAATGCGCCCAGACCCTCACCGACATCCATTAGGTCTTACCTCAACAAACTCTATCTCCCCACTATAAACGCACATCAAGCGTCACAGCTCAGTGCCCCAATCACCTTAGAAGAAGTCCTTCTCCACATTGAGGCACTGCCCAGAGGTAAAGCACCAGGCCCAGATGGGTACACCAACACATACTACAAGACATTCAAACACGAACTTGCCCCTTCCCTTACCCATTTCTTCAACGAAGCAACTACCCAGAGCTCCTTCCCCATTGAGTTCCTGTCAGCCCACGTAATCACGATACCCAAACCGGGAAAGACCCCAACTGTATGTCAAAATTTCAGACCTATCTCACTGCTTAACGCAGACGCTAAACTCTACGTGAAAATCCATGCTGACCGACTTAAAGCAATACTACCCTCCCTCATACACACAGACCAGGTGGGTTTCGTGGCGGGCAGACAGGGCCCGGATAACACCAGAAAGGTCCTGAACCTACACCATCTCCTAAAACACACCAACACAGAGAGCATTATGCTATCACTTGACGCCGAAAAGGCGTTCGACCGCCTCAACTGGCACTTTCTACATGAAGCCATGACCCTCTACGGCTTTCCACCGACCTTCCTGTCAGTCATACAGGCTCTATACAGCAACCCCACAGCGACAGTTCTGACCTCGGGGTTCGGCTCGCAACCCTTCCCGATAACCAACGGCACCCGCCAAGGTTGCCCACTGTCTCCCCTCCTATACGTCCTGGCCCTAGAACCCCTGGCCATAGCCATCCGCGAGAATAATAACATACACGGAGTCCCACTTGGCCAACAGGAATATAAGCTCAATCTATTCGCAGATGACATATTACTCACACTCACCCAACCACTCATTTCTCTTCCCTCCCTACACAAAGAACTACACGCATACAGCCAACAATCCTACTACAAACTCAACATCACCAAAACGCAAGTAATGTGCCTCAACATGCCCAGAACCACTGAAAATGTCCTTAAAGCGGCACACGATTATGACTGGAGAACAGACTTCCTAACGTTCTTAGGCATCAAGATTACCAACAAATCCACCGATCTCTTTACAGCGAACTACGCAAAAATACAAAGGGAAATTGAACAACTACTTCGTAGATGGGCAAATCTATTCCTATCATGGGTCGGAAAGATAGCTGCTATCAAGATGACAGTACTCCCTAAACTCTTATATCTCTTTCGGTCCTTGCAAATCAAGGTCCCACAGAGCTACCTGACAAAAATGCAAGCAATCCTCCTCCGTTTCTGCTGGGGTGGAAAACACCCCAGAGTACCTAAAGCCCTGCTCTTTAGACACGTACAACAAGGGGGAATGGGTTTCCCTAACTTAAAATCATACCACCAAGCAGCCCTACTCACAAACGTCATTAACGCTCACACCACGAAACAACCCCCACAATGGGTAGCGATGGAAAGCCTACTCTGTACAAACCACGACCTCTCCTCCACCTTATGGACTCCCAAACATGCAAGACCGAAATGCTCGGACCTGCTGCCTACCACCAGGCTCTTAATATCCACATGGGATACCTGCAGGGAAAAACTATGCTCAGCGCATCCATGGGCACTAGCAGCCCCAACCAAAACACTACACCACTGCAATGGCACGTTCCCACACCACAAATGGGAAGACAAAGGCATCACACACATGTATCACCTCTACACGCCCGAAGGCCTGAAACACTTCCCAGACCTCCAAACCGAATTTACACTCCCATCAAACTTCACGTTCTCATACCTTCAATTAAAGGCCTTACTGCAAAACAACACGATCCACAGCAGAAAACCGACTTTACAGACCACAGCGACGAAGTTCGAAATGCACTGCATGGCAGCATCACCCCCTAAAAAAGCGCTCTCCACCTGCTATAACGGACTAACAAACCTCAAAACAGAAAGCACATGGAAATTTATGAAAGACTGGCAGGAAGACCTCCAAGAAACGATCTCCCCTCGAGAATGGAAGAAAATCTTCACAGCGCATGAAGGTATGTCCTCCTGCGCGGCCCACTTTGAAACTTCACGCAAACTGCTGTATAGATGGTATATGGTACCCGCACGACTACACTCCATGTACCCAGGTTCGTCGGACATATGCTGGCGATGCAATTCTCACAGAGGCACGATGCTACATGTATGGTGGTCCTGCCGCACGGTAAACGAACTGTGGAAGAAGACTGAACAAATGATCCAAGAAATTACGGAATATTCCCTGCCTCACGAGCCCAAAACGATTCTCCTGCGATCACTACCTGAAGCTACCCCCAAACCAGCTAAAAAAATGATATTCCTTATACTGAGCACAGTCTCCACCCTAATAGCCAGAAATTGGAAGACCTCAAACCTCCCCTCAACCCAGGAAATCACCGCCTTGATGTCAACAACAGTGGACTACGAACTCCGAATGTGGCACCTATTGAAAATCGGAAAGTTGAGTCCATCCATCGCCGAGATGTGGCGAACCTACCTTTCGACAAGGATCCCACCAACACAACCCCCTTAGCCTAATGCGAAGAGAGGCAAAAAAGAGACAAACCACATGATCCTCTTTCTATTAGGAGCAGCAAACCCTGCCCACTGCCCACCCGATACACCACTAACACCCACGACTATACACGACTTGAGACATACCTCCACTCCCCCTCAGGGCCGTCTTTAATAACGAATGGACCCTGGGCAAGTGTTTGCTTGGGCCCCCTGTGCCCTGCCGCTCTCGCCCCTCACTCCCTGGTATGCAATCACGGCATCCATCCCAACGCAGTGGCGGTACTAAAGTAGAATGAATTTTATTGGGACCCCAATTGCAAGGTTGGACTAAAGGTAGAACCCCATCTGTCGTGCAACTCCAACAATGCTTTGACAGCTGGGACTCTACCAATTTCCCATGCTTGCAGGGTTGTATTTAGCAAGCCATGTTAGTATGTTTGAATGTAAGCATGTGTTTGTATGGAGTATGTTTGTGTGAATGTGTTTGTATGTGGTACTGGAGTTTGAATGCAAGTGTGCATTTATGTGTAGTGTTTGTTTTTGAATGTAGGAGTGTGCTTGTATGTAGTGTTGACGTTTCAATGCAGGAGTGTGTTTTATATGTAGTGTTGAAGTTTGAATGGAGGGGTGTATTTGTATTTAAAGTTGCGCTCAGATGCACAGGTACACACTCTGACGCACAAGCAGATACACAGATACATACACTGACTACATACAGATAAACAGGCACATACACTGACAGACATACTGACACAGGTACATATATTGACACACACAGACACATACACTGGTAGACGTACTGACAGACATACTGACACAGGCACATATACAGACATACTGACACACAGACACATATACCGACATACTGACACACACACTGACACCCACATACACTGATCAACATACGACACACATACACTGACAGAAATACTGACACCCACACACTGACCACCAACACTGACACCCACATACACTGAGAAATACTAGGCACATACACTGACACACACAGACTGATATACTGACACACACACACACAGACATACTGGCACACAGACAGATATACTGACACATGCATACACATGCACTAACAGACATACTGACGCACTGAAAGACATACTGACACATACACATACTGACACACATATATACTGACACACAGACAGACATACTGACACACACACACAGACATGCTGACACACACACACATACACTAACACACACATACACTAACACACATACACACATAAACACACACATACATACACTAACACACACACACATACACACACTAACACACACATACACTAACACAAACTTTTTTTTAAAAATGTAATCCCCCCAGCCTCCTTACCTTTTGGAGTGCTGGGGGGATTCCCTGGGGTCCAGTGGTGCTGCTGGGCTCCTGGGCGTGGCCGGTACACTTCAGCTCCCTAACTGACCCACGCCACTATCACACGACTCGACCGACATACAAGAGAAACTGGGCCCGGGGCAGCTGCCCCGTTTGCCCCGCGTTAAAGACGGCCCTGCTCCCCCTGACGCTCCCGACGGATGTCGACCACATTGGGGCTACACTACCTCTAGCACCAAGTTCTCAACCCTCACCCTCATTCTCCACCCCCCACTCTCACCCCCACTCTCACCCTCCAGCCTTGACTAAAAGCCTTATGAAAGTACAAACCATTACGCACCTAGCCCCAGCTCGACACCTCACACACAACATGAGAGAAAGGTAGCTTAGACGAGTACCTCTCAGGGACTAGGTCACTGAAGTATAGTACATTCTGAACCCCGCTGCAACCACAACAATCACATCCCCACTTATTCAGAAAGGGGACCCCCTATCGAAAGCAGATAGTGAACACTCATCGTGTTTATCCACAAAGGGAACATACATCAGTTCTAACAGGTCTCCCCTAAAGGAATCCCACCAAAAGACGATACACACATTGGCAACGAAACAGCCCTCTTTCGGCAAATAAGAGAAATCACTCAATTAACAAAAAGAGATGATTCCTCGAACCCTAAGCAGACATCCTACACGAAACAACAGTGCTATAAGCACCAATTCGACTAACCCCTTTGAGCTCCCCTCCACACCTTATCTTTATTCCCCTACACAAATGGGAAACTATTATACAAAATAGAGTTAAAGCCAATAACCACTTACACAAAGTTCCCGCAGTCAGACGTGCCATAAAGGGTGATCTGCCCAGGGAACGAAAGTCTATGTAATGTGAACTAAAAAATACAAGATGTGATGTTTCTATTTGCTACATGATTGTTATGTTCGAAATGCGAAACTACACGGTACTAAACTACCGGCTTTTCCCCCCCCCACAACCACCCCTTCTCTTCTGTACCCCTACAAATTTGATGAAAATAAATAAAAATTGGCAAATTCAAAAAAAAAATAAAGATTTATGAAGGAAGACCGGGAGTGCCAACACAACGTTTCATGTACTATATATATATACACACTATATATATATATATATATAGGCATGGTATTATAAATGTTTTGCTTTCAACAGTGGGTGACAAAAGGGTGGGGCTTTTGGACAATTTCTTTTTTATGTCTTTTAGTTTTTTGTTAATACAAAAAAAATGCATCTGGCATCACAGAAAAAAAATAAATGAAATTTGCATGGTAATTATTGTACCACAATAGCCTGAGTAGTTATTTTAATTACCCTGAGAAAACAGTGGATGCAACGGACATAATTATTCAACAAAGGTCGAAATACTCAGTGATTTTACACACATTAGGCTGAAGTAGACAAACTTAAAATATATGCTACTTGGGCAAGGTTTACAGTTCACTTATTTGGACTTAAATGTAAAATTCACTTTGAATTCAATTACAATTCCCAACATTTTCCACTTTGGTGAATAACCTTGTTAATTAAATTAATTGCTATGCACCCAGTTGTTGCCATAGCTACCCTCAGATTTATATGTAATTTCCTCGTCAACTGATCAAACATTATAAATCAAAGTACGATTTATTGGCCATGTTCTCTGTGGAGCTGCGGATTTTCTGTAATATACTCAGTGTTATGAGCCATATAGCTCTGCATTGCTGTTTTACATTCCTCGTTTTATGGCTTTTCCCCTTGAAGCCGTAAGCCCAGGCTGGAAGTCATTATCTATTTAGAAATTCTGAGTAATTGGAGCAGGTGCCTAGCTGAGACAATGCAATCTGTGTCACCATCTCAGGACATTAAGTTATCAGTCAGTAATTGGAAAATTTGGGAAAATCTTGTGTAGTGGCTAAGTCAGTTATTTCTAGACAAACTAGTCTACAATTTATTAAAGGGACACTATAGTCACCTCAAAAATCAGCAATGAAGTAGTTTTGATGCATAGATACAGTCTCACTGCTCAATTATTTGCCATTTAGGGGTTAAATCACTTTGCTTACATAGCTCTAGACGCACCTTCCTACATGTGACTTGTACATCCTTCCTAAACACTTCCTGTAAAGTGAGATCTAACGTTTAAACTTCTTTTATTGCAAATTCTGTATTATGTACAAATGTATTATCTCCTGCCTCTTGTGTGTGATTGAAGTAGGAGTTAAAAAAACATCTGAGAAGTTAACATCTGATTGAAAATGAAACCATTCTTGTTTTCATGAAGGCTGTGTGAGTCACAGCCAGGGCAGGTGTGGCTAGGGCAGCATAAACTGAAACAAATGTAATTTAACAGCTAAGTAGCCGTGAATTGAACAGTGAGATTGCAGGGGCATGATCTATACACAAAAACCGCTTCACTAAGCTAAAGTTGTTTTGGTGACTATAGTGTCCCTTTAATTGTGGCAGGTCAATTGTTACTTGTATGCTTGAAAAATGCCTCAATTTATTTTGGTTTGTTGAAGAAGATCAAACATAAAATGTATCTTTTTTTTTCTTCCTGAAACGTAACACAGTTTGCAATAACTCACCCATACCAGTACAGTACATTGACAAGACAATCAACGCACACACCTGCTAACTAAAGGATTAAAATAAGCTAGAAAAACTGCATTTATTTACTTTAAAAAGGGTGACTCAGAAAGAATGCATAAGACAACATTATACAAATGCATGAAGGGGCGGTATGCCTTGTTCTCCTGCACACTGTTAATTGACAGGAATGTACAAAGAAAAAGAGGTCATCTGCTGAGACTTGATGAAAGGAGATTTTACCTAAAACTATTATTTTTTTTTTTAGAATGCCAAAGGATATAACAGTGAATATGTGACAACAGCTGTTAATGATGTAATAAGAAATCGGATTGCCATTTTTTTAGACTCATGAAGAAATATAGTTTCTTCTTGTGGTAATATTGGAAATCACGGTGGATTAGAGCATTTGCCTTCTTTTGGACCAACAGCAGAAACAGATACATGAAAGATTGAACTTGATGGGCTTGATTGTTTATTATACCCTGAGTTACAGAATAATGATACATTATCAATGGAAATTCATGAAGGTCTTTCTGCATTCCAGGTGTAACTAGAAGTGATGCTAAATTATTGAGCTAGAGGTGAGATAAAGGAGGGCAGAGAGGACATGGGATTTGATGTTTTTGTACTAGAGCCCAACCCGTTACTTCCTAAAACAGTCTCTAATAATCTGTTTGTAATCTCTTTGTCAAATAGTGTCCAATAGCAACCACAGTCTCAAGCACAGTCTCACATGAATCTATATTTACAATTAATAGTCAAATATACAGTTAGCTCAACTACCTTTACACTATAAACCTATACTGAGCTGAGACTCCTGAAGCATTTAATAAAAGTATTAAATTGCCAAAAGATTTTGAAAACAATAAAACACAGATTCAAATAAAAAATAAAAGGTATCTCCTCTTTTTGCAATACCTACCACCAGCAGTAGAGGGTCGCCTTGGGGAAATACTACTTTTTCTAAAAGAGGCCTGGAACAGACTACCAGTGGAGATGGCAATGGGAATACTGTTAAACAGCCTGGGTATGTAATTATTATTTTATTATTTATATAGCGCCAGCAAAATGCCCGTAGTGCTGTACAATTCATTATACAGGAGGACATACAGTAAAAAAATTTTTTGGGGATAAGAAATGGCGAGGGACATCATATCTGTCATCACATGTAATGTTTCTCAGCTAATCTTAGAAATAAATCAATATAACACATTAATAACAAAATACATGGAGTATATTTACTATACACTAAATTGCAGTAACTTAAAGGGACACTATAGTCACCAAAACAACTTTAGCTTAATGAAACAGTTTTGGTGTATAGATCATGTCCCTGCAGTCTCACTGCTCAATTCTCTGCCATTTAGGAGTTAAATTTTGTTTATGAACCATAGTCACACCTCCATGCATGTGAATTGCAGAGCCTTCCTAAACACTTCCTGTAAAGTGCCATCTAATGTTTATCCCTCCCTTATTGCAAGTTCTGTTTAAATTAGATTTTCTTCTCCCCTGCTATGTAAATAGCTTGCTAGACCCTGCAAGAGCCTCCTGTATGTGATTAAAGTTCAATTTACAGAGAAAGAGATACAATTGTTTAAGGTAAATTACATCTGATTGAAAGTGAAACCAGTTTTTTTTTTCATGCAGGCTCTGTCAATCATAGCCAGGGGAGGTGTGGCTAGGGTTCCATAAACAGAAACAAAGTGATTTAACTCCTAAATGGCAGAGAATTGAGCAGTAAAACCTGATTCATTAAAGGATCACTATATAGGGGTTAAAACCCCTTCAGTTACTCTCCTTCTTCCACCGCCGGGCTCCCATACCTCTCCTACCTCGCCGACGCAAGCTCCCCCGTCTGACGTCAGCGGAGCGGAATGCGCATGTGCGGCAGTTCCGCGCCCGCATTCAAAGTGTCCATAGGAAAGCATTTTTCAATGCTTTCCTATGGACGCTCTGCGTGATGGAAGCATTAAATGCCTCCAGCGTCGCAGATGTGCCTCTAGTGGCTGTCCAGAAGACAGCTACTAGAGGCTGGCTTAACCCCAAATGTAAACGTTTACATCAGGCAGGGTTAACCCTAGAGGAACCTGGCACCCAGACCACTTCATTGAGCTGAAGTGGTCTGGGTGACTATAGTGTCCCTTGAAGCTAAAGTTGTTTAGGTTCCTTTAAGTGAAAAAAAAAAAGTTATAATCATAGCTTGAGACTGATTTTTTAAATGTGGAACATTTCGCAGTTTAGTGAATAATCCAATGTGTTTATGTAAATCATAAAAGTGAATTCCAGTAATCAAGAACATACAATGACAGAAAGTACAATACACTCGTGCTTGTTATAAAAACATCACCTGTGTTAACTCAATGATCTAACGAGAGCTCTTGGTTTCTTTGGGTTTTTTAACCTTAACTTCTTACCTCTAACTTACAGTTCCCCAAAATAGAAGACAGAAAGAGTGCACCCAAAGATCTACCTAAGATATGATATGGTGATATAGTAAATGACAGTGGATACAGAGATGGTTCCGGATCACTGTGTAGATTCTGTTGATCCCAACAGTGATTTATTTTCCCAACTCAGTATGATCGATCGCTTTCCTCTTGAATTACAACTTTTACGATGAATTAGACTTTGCTAAATCTTGTTGTTATAGTCCACTCTCCCCTTTGATACCCATACGGTTACACATCCCATTCCCACAAATAGTCTGTGTCATTATTTCGGAAATATTATTGGAAATATTACCTCTAGGTTCAAGTGTACTGAAATTAAAACATTAGTCAACATTGTGCAAACTATCGCCCTCTAACTCACAAAATCTCTTCTGTATAAATATAAGAGAGAGAGAGGGAGAGAGAGAGAGAGAGAGAGAGAGTTTGTGTGTGTGTGTGTGTGTGTGATACAAGTAAACAAATGAGTAACACAATTCATTGAGTGCCTCAATTCCACTAATACTCTAAATTTATAAGAATCTTTAGAGGCAGTAAAAAAAGTAGAACGTACTGATTATATGGTTCATTCTATTTATTTAACAATTCCCATAGAAGTGAGTAAGTTGTAATAGAATCAGTGAGTTCTAGCATATTATCGAACATTATAAATGATAGCACACACAGGTAACAGTACATTATAGGACATTGTAATTGAGAGTACACAGGTAACAGTATTATTATTATTATTATTATTATTATTATTGGTATTTATATAGCGCCAGCTTATTCCGCAGCGCTTTACAATAAAACACATTATAGAACATTATAATTAAGAGCACACAGGTCACAGTACATTACAGAACATTAAGTACATTCAGAACAATTTATTTCATTATTCCCCCCACCTCCCCTCACTATCCCCCTCAGTCTGTTCTATTAACCATTGGAGCCCCGCAGTGCTTAGAGTGGATACAATGTAACTTACCGTGTCTGGAGGAGCACACTTGGGTCTCAGAGCCTGGCTTTCTCTCTCTTAGTGCGAGGGCTTCTGTGGATCAGCTTGCTGTGTGTATTTGAGACAGCCCAGCACAATCACAGGGGAGGGCACAGGGCTGCATGATGTGAATCACAATGTGCTGTGTGCTGAGGGGTGTGAGTGGGCAGATAGGACAATCAGTGTGGATAGACCCTGCCATTCAATTCATCAATAAATCCACACAGCCAATAACATGAAACTAACTATCAGTATGTATTCTGCCTGCAGCTGGGACACAGCTACAACCATCCAGCTACTCAGGGGAATCCATTTAATCTGCAGGAAGTTTTTATCAATGGAGCAAATTAAATGTCAGATGTCAGTACAGAATCTCTGCAGGATTCCTACACTATCTATCCATCTGTCTGTCTGTCCTTTCTGTTTGTATGGATCTATCTGTCTGTCTGTCTGTCTATCTTTGTATCTACCTATTTCGATGGATCATATTATTATATATTATATATATATTATATTTAGAGTAATACATGTTCCCTCGTAGATTTACCTTCTTAAAAGGCACAGTAAAGGCATTACATGCAAATCAACTTATATTTCCCATGAGTCTTAGCACCACCTCCCATAATACATTTTTAATGAAGTCATCATGAATTAGTGTTCCTGAGAAGACCTGAGTTTCAAGGAATGGAGAAATTTTGGAGGAAATATAGGATACTCATATCATATATCCATAACGAGTGTGTAAATATCAACATTTGTTATTTAAAATGAAGGAGCTTGTCGGTTCAGTGGTAAAAAAATATAATATAGCCTCATAATATACAGCTCAGGTACCATTTGAAATAACCATATCTGCGAATATTGTTTAGGGAACTCTGCACTACAACATACCATGGAAAATATCATAAACAGATATGCCATAATTACTTTTTCACCATAACCATAAATCCCCAACTTATTAGTCTAGCTGCAAAATTATTCTAATGGACTAAGTTCCTTATATTAATCTTGCTATGATGCTCCATTTTGTACAGCTGATAATATAGTTCAGTGGGTTAATGCACCTACTGTAATAATTTATGTAAAACTTGAAAGACTTAGGTTGGAATCATAGAGATTTTGTTCTGCTCGATACAATCTGTACACAGCTTGAAGGAAGAACAAAATAAAACTTTCAAATTGTGTTAGATCTTGCAGTCTGGTCTGAAAAACTTGCAATCTATGCACAGCCCTCCATGTGCTCGCCAGAGGTAGCCTGACTGCCATTAGGTATCGAGATTAGATCCTCAGACCCCTTGTGAGACCATATGCTGGTGCAGTTGACCCTGGGTTCCTCCTAACGCAAGACAATACTAGACCTCATGTGGCTGGAGTGTGTCAGCAGTTCCTGCAAGACAAAGGCATTGATGCTATGGACTGGCCTGCCCGTTCCCCAGACCTGAATCCAATTGAGCACATATGGGATATCATGTCTCACTCCATCCACCAACATCACGTTGCACCACAGACTGTCCAGGAGTTGGCAGATGCTTTAGTCCAGGTCTGGAAGGAGATCCCTCAGGAGACCATCCGCCACCTCATCAGCAGCATGCACAGGCGTTGTAGGGAGGTCATACAGGCACGTGGAAGCCACACACTACTGAGCCTCATTTTGACTTGTTTTAAGGACATTACATCAAAGTTGGACCAGCCAGTAGTGTGTTTTTCCACTTTAATTTTGAGTGTGACTCCAAATCCAGACCTCCATGGGAAGAAAAATTTGATTTCCATTTTTAAATTTTTGTGTGATTTTGTTGTCAGCACATTCAACTATGTAAAGAACAAAGTATTTCAGAAGAATATTTAATTCATTCAGATCTAGGATGTGTTATTTTTGTGTTCCCTTTATTTTTTTGAGCAGTGTATATCGACCCACTCTGACATTTCTAGATATGTAGATTATGCAAGATTAATAATTAAAAGTGAAGTAACGACCATTAAGCAAAATAACATTTATAACTTAGTGAGCATAATCACGTGTTGTGGTGGCAGAGTTTGTGGCATCCTGAAGGATGTGTAAGCGTCGGTTCAGTATAAGTCCCTCAGGCTGTTTCACCCGTTGGCAGAGTGCGTTGAGACTATCTGGGTATAAACTCCTACTTACTGTAGAGTTGTCTAGCTGGGTCAGAGTTGCAGTGGTCTCTGTTCGTGGAGCTGCAAGGCCCAACCGACCTACATCTGAGTCTAGTTCCTGTGGGCTCCTTGCCCGGTAGGTAGTCTTTTGGCAGGTAAAGTTGATGAGACGCGGCACTCCCCAGCGATATTGGATACTTTTGGATCTCAGGTGTTGTAGGCTCGGTTGAAGCTAGCTGAGTGTGCTCCTCGTTAAAACAGGGAACAGCGAGATGTGAGAGTCCTCGAATGACAGAGGGGTTCTTCCTCGGGCCACTGCTAACAGTGTGGCCTTGTCTTAAAGGGATTGAAACCTCATAATAAGATCTGCTGTAGCGGTTGGGGGTGCTTTTGCCAGTTTAGGCAGGCAGAACATTCCATCTATCTTCACGAGTTTTGCCTGTTTAGGTTGTAGCAGTGTTGCCAGTAAGTGCCTAACGTAATATGGGAGGTCAGCAAGTTCTATGGCATCAGGCACCCCTCTGATCTTTAAGTTATGTTTTCGTCTGTGGTTCTCCAGGGCCTCTACCTTCTCGGCTGTGTCAGGTTGTTGTTTGTAGAGATCTGCTCCAGTGTGGATAGGCGGGTGTCTTGGGAGCTTGCAGATGCCTCTAGGAGGGTGAGCCTCGTGGTTGCCCCTTTAATTGCCTCCTTAAAGGGACACTATAGTCACATGACCAAATTTAGCTTAATGAAGCAGTTTTGGTGTATAGAACTGCCCCTGCAGCCTCACTGCTCAATCCTCTGCCATTTAGGAGTTAAATCCCTTTGTTTATGTACACGAGGCCATGCATTTAGACTGGAAGAAAGAAGATTTCGTCTAAGGCAAAGGAAAGGTTTTTTTACTGTAAGAACAATCAGGATGTGGAATTCTCTGCCTGAAGAAGTGGTTTTATCAGAGTCCATACAGATGTTCAAACGGCTACTAGATGCATACTTGCAAGAACAGAATATTCAAGGATATAATCTTTCAATGTAGGGTAATAACTGCTTGATCCAAGGATAAATCTGACTGCCATTCTGGGTCAAGAAGGAATTTTTTTCCTAGCTTGTTGCAAAATTGTGCTTCAAACTGGGTTTTTTGCCTTCTTTTGGATCAACAGCAAAAAACAAATGTGAGGTAGGCTGAACTTGATGGACGTAAGTCTCTTTTCAGCTATGTAACTGTGTAACTATGTAACCCTAGTCACACCTCCCTGCATGTGACTTGCACAGCCTTCCATAAACACTTCCTGTAAAGAGAGCCCTATTTAGGCTTTCTTTATTGCAAGTTCTGTTTTAATTAAGATTTTCTTATCCCCTGCTATGTAAATAGCTTGCTAGACCCTGCAAGAGGCTCCTGTATGTGATTAAAGTTCAATTTAGAGATTGAGATACAATTATTTAAGGTAAATTACATCTGTTTGAAAGTGAAACCAGTTTTTTTTTCATGCAGGCTCTGTCAATCACAGCCAGGGGAGGTGTGGCTAGGGCTGCATAAACAGAAACAAAGTGATTTAACTCCTAAATGACAGTGAATTGCGCAGTGAAATTGCAGGGGAATGATCTATACACTAAACCTGCTTTATTTAGCTAAAGTCATTTAGGTGACTATAGTGTCCCTTTAAAGTATGTTCTGTCAGCAGCTTAGTCCTGCAAGAGTTCTGCAAACATTTTTGTTAATAAGGCTGTAGTGACCGGTCTTATGCTGAAGGTGGCTTGGTCTTGTGCACTGTGGGCAGGTTCATCGAGGCGCCTTCTCCCAGGTCTGAGTAGGCTTCATCTGAGCAGTTGGAAAATCCATCTTCCCCCAGCGCCATTATCTCCATGTGGCCTTCTGTAAGTTCCGCAGTAGTTCGCCGATGTCGCAGCTGTTAGGTGTTTTGTCCTATCTCGATTTTTTGTTTTTCCTGCCCATCATTGCCTCCCCGACTGGTAGACAAGGTATGGGTAGACAGAGGTAGGTGCCCAATTTCCACCAGTAAATCAGGTATTTTGCTTGTGTTGGCACGGAGCTTTCCAAGATGCGTCTGTTCTGGTCTGCAGCTAGCTCTGCCCCCCGTTATAATACTTTTTGACATAATGTATTTAGTTTTTATTTTGAGTGCAAGAATAAAACGTATCTGCCCCAGGCTAGAATTATTTTAATATTTTGCACCTTGAAGTTGCCAGTATGTTTGTTAAAACATAACAAATAGCTTATCTCATACGCAATGTATCACAATGTGCTCCACTGTTGCAAACAATATAAGAAACTTGTTCTTTTTGGTTTATGTTTATTGTCAATTTCCAAAGACTAGACTGACTTTGAATTGGATTTGGAATATGACCATCTCACATTCCATTTACAGTCTCAGTTCTGTTTATTGTGAATTTCTTCATCCTCCCTCTGATCTAAATAGCCTTTTATTACAAGTTTTTCAAGAAAGACTGATGAGGAACTACTGGCTTTGATGTTGACAATATTGATATATTGATGAGTTTGGTGTAGTCCTTAGTCATCTCGATTCTTGATGGCCTGGTAGAATAGTGATGCACTTTGGGGACCCTGATTAAGATACAAAACACTTGTATGATCTTGTGTAAGATAAAAGCCAACTTAATGGCTCGATGAGGAAATATTCACTTGAATGCCCCTAGTTGACAAAATTGCCACCTTAGTGAGCTTGGCGGTTTCACCGATCATCATATTGGCCTGGTGGTGGACTTAGCCAGTTTGACGGCCTAGAATAAGACAAAAGTAAATAGTCATTGTCAGGGTGGAACATTTAACCACATTGACAGTCATGGAGAATGGTCTACATTGTCTCCCCAGCACATAGCACCCAAACAATCCTACAATGAGATGTAACTGGTTCAATCAAGAATCCATAAACTGTAGATAACTATCTATATATAGCTCGGTACCAAATCCTTTGTGGTTCAAGCAAACAAAAACAAAAAACTCTCCACAATTTGATGCAGATAAAAAATTTATTTGCGAAAGTCTACCGAGATCGACATGCAAATCAGTACAGACAAGACAGGTGTCATGTTTAAAACTTCACTCTGAATTTTGCAGTTACACTTAGCAGTGGTACGCTGTTTTAAACAAAGCTTTTTTCAAACCAAAGCAGGGTTATGATCCGAAAGAACCAGGGGCCATGCATGGACTATTTAAGGAAACATGATAATGGGAATTTTTGTACCCAAGGTGAACTTCCAAAAATGTTTTTTTTTTAAATCTATCTATCTATCCATCTATTCGTCTATCCATCTATCCATCTATCTGTCTGTCTTTCTATCTGTCTGTATATATATCTATCTACCTATCTATCTGTCCATCTATCTATCTATCTATCTATCTATCTTTATATCTATCTATCTATCTATCTATCTGTCAACATATTGTAACATTTACAGAGATTAACCTCTTTAAAGAGAACACAGAACTTAATGTCAGTGCGAACTGTGCAAATATTTAAAAACCAATGAAACACCAGAATGTGGGGATACAGTATATCTGAGATCAACAAGATACAGGGCGGACTTGTAAATCTAAAACTAATTAAATTCAGTTGGGAATTGCCAGAGGCAGACAGATGATCTGAAATAGGCACAAAACACTTCAGATTTTTTGTTTACCATTAGCTATATTGGATTCAGCATGTCCCATAATGGGTGATCCTTAAGCATCACAAGAAATAGCTAATGGTGGGATCAGTGTGTGTTTAAAAGATTATTGACTAGCTGCTTTTAGATCAATAAAAGGACTTTGAAATACAAGAAATATGATTTAGATTTAAATCCTGTGCATTACGAGGCTTCATATCATGTATTGGGATAGCCACTAGACTTAGATATTTTTATTGAAAAAGATTTTGAAGCATTTAGCAAAAATCCCAAAGACAAAAATGAAGGGATATTTACTCATTTCCGATGTGTTCCAGTTTGGACTTCGTTGGGCCAGCTGAGCACAAACTGCGCAGATTAATTTTCATATTTATTTTTCAAAGTTTAGAAATGTGCCTTTTAAGAAATGTAATGTATCCTGTGAATTGAGCCTCCATTGGCACAGCGAGAGATTCTAATTCTGACATGTAATAGATTATTATTATTACTGGCATTTGTATAGTGCCAGCATTACAATCTCATAAAGGGAGTGGGGGATTTAAAAATAAATGAGACAATTACAAAATGTTACAGAAACAATAGATTGATAAGAACCCTGCTCAACAGATTATTGTTTCCACATATATTAATAGGCAGGGTCCTCCATAGGTTCATTTTACCTATTCTATGTAACAAGATAGCGATATATATATAACTCCTGGTTATTTATTTCTGTCACTTTGGAGATATGTTAAATGTTGTAAGAAATGTGTTTCCAAGCTCTGATTGACACAGTCTGGATTTCTATCTGTAGAGGTTGTCAAGAAGTTAAATGGTTACTCCAGGTACTATGATCATTTCAGTAATATGCAGTGATCATGGTACTTGGGGACTTCATGTCCAGTTTTTCCATTTGAAAGACAGAAATACAGAGATTTAGCACATTGCTATCACAGGTGGAACCCCACCTCCACTGATGTCATTATCAAACAAGAGTTCCAGGCTGGATAACGTTACTTCTGTTTAAGGGTTTGACAGAAGACTTTGGTTCTTCTGAATGTATTGGACAAAAAAGACATTGTAACGGCTGTACCCCGGCTAGGTACCTCCTCCAAAGGACGACTTCCTATCTGGAACAGGGGACAAACCTCAGAACTCCTGCACCCAGTTGCCGTGACTTGACTGGGGTCCTGGAGCCGAATTCAGGAGACTCGTTCTATCCACTCCCAGGCACTGGACGACACTCAGTCCTGGGAGCTCTAGTCCTTTCAAGGACTTTCCCTGTTAAATCCTCCACACTGGAACAAGCTGGAGTAATAATTAGCACTTTCCCCTTCAAGTAACCAGACGACACATAGTTCTGGGAATACAAGCTGGAATGCTTTAATCTGGTCAGATAGCCTGCTTTTATACATTTCTGAACACAGGCAAGCATGCCCATGACACTCCCTCACAAAACAGGATAATCCCTCCCCTATGCTTGGAAGATACCGTATATACTCGAGTATAAGCCGACCCGAATATAAGCTGAGGCCCCTAATTTTACCACAAAAAAGTGGGAAAACTTATTGACTCGAGTATAAGCCTAGCGTGGGAAATGCAGCAGCTACTGGTAAATTAGATCCAAATAAAATTACATTAATTTAATATTTATTTACAGTGTGTGTATAGAATGAATGCAGAGTGTGTGTTTGTGTGTATATATAATGAATGCAGAGTGTGTGTTTGTGTGTGTATATATAATGAATGCAGTGTGTGTGTGTGTTTGTGTGTTGTGTGTGTGTATATAATGCAGTGTGTGTGTTTGTGCAGTGTGTGTAAACTGGATGAGGGGAGGGCATTTTTATTTTAATTTTTAAATTTTATTATATTATTTTAATATTATTATATTATTATTTTAATAATATTATTATTATTTTAATATTTGCATTATTGTCCTCTCTCCCTGCTTGTTGCCTGGTCAGGGAGGGGGGACAAAAAATTTAAAAAAAAAATAATTCAAATATTAAAATAATATAATAATAAAATAATATTAAAATAATATAATATTAAAATAATAATATTATTTTATTATTATATTATTATTATTATTTTAATATTTGCATTATTTTTTTTAAATGTTTTTTTTCCCCCCTCCCTGGCCAGGCAACAAGCAGGGAGGGGGACAAAAAAAACATTTAAAAAATAATGCAAATATTAAAATAATAATAATATAATAATAAAATAATATTAAAATAATGTTATTATTTTAATATTATATTATTTTATTATTATATCATTATTATTTTAATATTTGCATTATTTTTTTTAAAATGTTTTTTGTCCCCCCTCCCTGGCCAGGCAACAAGCAGGGAGGGAGGACAAAAAAACATTTAAAAAAAATAATGCAAATATTAAAATAATAATAATATAATAATAAAATAATATAATATTAAAATAATAATATTATTTTATTATTATATTATTATTATTATTAATTTAATATTTGCATTATTTTTAAAAAAATGTTTTTTGTCCCCCCTCCCTGGCCAGGCAACAAGCAGGGAGGGGGACAAAAAAAACATTTAAAAAATAATGCAAATATTAAAATAATAATAATATAATAATAAAATAATATTAAAATAATGTTATTATTTTAATATTATATTATTTTATTATTATATCATTATTATTTTAATATTTGCATTATTTTTAAAAAAATGTTTTTTGTCCCCCCTCCCTAGCCAGGCAAGCAGGAAGGGGGGGGGACAAAAAAACATTTAAAAAAAAATAATGCAAATATTAAAATAATAATAATATAATAATATTATTTTAATAATATTATTTTATTATTATTATTATTAAAATAAAATAATACTGAATCCCTGGTGGTCCAGTGGCATTGGCAGTTCAGTGGGGGGCTGACAGGGAGCTCTTACTTACCTTCCTGCAACTCCCTCCTCCTCCGTGCAGCTCCTCGGTCAGCTCCGTTCTGTTTACAGTGTAAGTCTCGCGAGACCCGTGGTTCTTGCGAGACTTACACTGTGAGCAGAACGAAACTGACCGGGGAGCTGCACGGAGGAGGAGGGAGCTGACAGGAGCTGCAGGAAGGTAAGTAACCGCTCACTGTCAGCCCCCAACAGGACCACCGGGCTTGTAATGAGCCCGGCAGTCCTGGTCTGTATTGTGGCAATGTAAATTGCCACAATACAGACATTGACTCGAGTATAAGCCGAGTTGGGGGTTTTCAGTTGGGGGTTTTCAGCACAAAAAATGTGCCGAAAAACTCGGCTTATAATCGAGTATATACAGTAATTGAGTCAGGCACTGTACAAAACTCAATTATCTCCAGGCACAAAAAACACACATTTCACAGACACCCCCAAAAGTACCTTTAAACTACATGAAACCCCCACAAAAGTTATATCCTCTGATAGCCCCGATCTGGGTGACTAACATATCCAAAAATCACTCAGATCGGTTCAGAGGTTCGGGATTTCCATGGAAGTCATATTTTGACCGACTGCCCAAAATAGTTCCAAGGACAAAGTGGTAGTGGTCGGTAGTTTAAAAGAGAACAAACTACTGAACAGAATCCATTGCCATACCGTGGAGCTTTTTCCCTTCATCCAGACGAACAAACCCACTGAACATTGTTCTTCTAAGTTATATAAAACTATGGCCACCCAGACGAACCATTAGAACACTGCGGTTAGAATCATTACAACCAGGTATGGTCAGTGGTGTACACACAATCCATGGGGCCCCGGTGTGAAACTGCTCTGTGGGGCCCTCTCCTCTTCCCCCCTCACCTCTCTCCCCTCCCCTCCCCTCTCTCCCCCGATCCGTGGGCCCCCCGACACATACATAGACACAAACACATACACACAGACAGACACCCCCCGACAGACACATACATACATAGATATAGACACACAGACAGACACATACACACACATACATACACACACGTACAGACACACATACAGAGACACAGACATACACATACAGAGACACAGACACACACACATACAGAGACCCACACACACAGAGATACAGACACATACATACAGACACACACACATACAGAGACACAGACACACACATACAGAGACACAGACATACACATGCAGAGACACACACATACAGAGACACAGACACACACACATACAGAGACACACACATACAGAGACACAGATACATACAGACACACACATACAGAGATATAGACACAGACACACATACAGAGACACAGACACAGAGACACACACACACACACACAAAACAGAGACACACACATACATACACATACATACAGAGACACACACACATACACAGAATTCTTACTTTCCCTGGGGTCCAGTGGGGGTTCTGATGGGAGTCAGAGTTCCCACTCTGACTCCCCCTTCCTTCCTGCTTCCTCCCGCGCCAGCTGATAGCTGGGAGGAGTGCCCAGGGAGTCACTTCCGCCCAGCAGTGATGTCATTACAGGGTGCCCGGTCGCGCTGTTAAAGTGCCCATTGCTGACCGTGCCCCCTGACAATCCATGTCCATTGAGTGGCCCTGACAGCATGGGCCACCCGATGGACCCCTTAACATGCTGCCCTGGCGGTTTACCTGACATTTCATGCCCTGACATTTCTAATGGTGTGCCACTGGCACAAGCACTGTAGCTCCCTTGCACCCCATCCCCCACACTGCAAAAGTTAATAAACCCTTACTCTACTTACCCAATTGCAGCGCCAACCTCCCTCGGCGCTGCGTCGGCACTCTACCTCCTCCAACATCACCTGATGGGGGTGTTTAGTGCGCATGCGTGGCAAACGCTGACAGCACATTAGGCCCTGCAGCAATGCTTTCCTATGGGGATTTTACGCTGGATGTCCACATGCACCGCATCGCCTACCAAGTAGGAAGTACAAAATATAAGATACACCTAGAAATACAAAAACAGAGAACATTCATAGGGAAACACCATTAAGTAAAAGTGCCCCTTCTATAAATAATGCACTCACAAAATATAGGAGTGATCTGAGCCCATCAAGGTTTCTTTAAGGTTCTGCGATGAAGATTCTTAGTTCTCAAAGGTACATGCAAAAGAAGAAGAACTGGACATAGTGTGCAAATGCTGGTAATAAAAAAAAAAAAAACACGCTCTTATTCAATACACTTATAGGAAGTGAAGAGTTAAAATGTCCATCAAATATCTGTATCCCTCTCTCCGGAATAGTGAATGAGGAGCAGGTTTCAGGAATCACAGGCAATAGTAAAAACAGCTCTACACGTTTCGTCTATGAAGTAGACTTCATCAGGAGAAATTCAATATTAGAAGTAGGAAGTGCCTCTACTGGCGACATTATTGACAGCCACTAGAGGCAGTCTTAATCCTGCAATGCAATTATTGTAGTTTATCAGAAACTGCAATAATTAACATTACATGGTTAAGGGGACAGGGACATTGCACCCAGACCACTTCAATGAGATGAATTGGTCTGGGTGCCTATAGTGTCCCTTTAAGTAAGCAGGTTGGAACATGTCTATAAACAGAGAGCAATCAGTAGCCGTTTGCTGTCATAAAAGAGACTGGTTGCTATGTAGCTATTGATGCCCAATCACTAACCTTGCCCCCACAATGAGGAAAATAATAATATATCTTATAGCATGGAGGATATAGTGCCCCCCCCCATGCCCTCACCCTTGGCCAGCGGGTCTGGCTATGAAAGAAAATGAAAATGTCAAAGAATTGGAAAAAAAAATTGCATGTCAAAATATGCAAGAATCCTCGGAATGGTAATGGACTGTCGTTCTAGATTATTTTTGCCAAAAACTAGAACTGCATTTTAAATGTTACCTATTCCTGATTAGCGAATACAACAAGAGTTTTACTTGAAAAATAACTTTATCCCTTATGCAGTCCATCACAGGAGCATGAACATAAACTCAGCTGTATGGTTCCATGACAGTGACTCACTCCTGGGTCTTCTAACGGTGATTCACTCAGTCTATAGAGGACAAGACAGAATGCAAGCAATGTCTGCTCTGACTTCCTGAGTCATCTCTGGGTTGTTAGCTTCTTAATTTACAATATATGAACAGCTTGGCAATCTATGCAGAGAGCAGACATAACACACATTTTCTTGGTCTAATTGAATTACTATGTCATCTTCTATATCTGTGGATTTCAATTCATCTGGCCTACATCTATTGTGTCCGCACGAACACACACATATCAGAGGGTTTAGTAATCAGTCTTTCACACATCAAAGCCCAAAACTTAAGGCACACAGGACGCCAAGCTGCACAACTTCAGACAGTCGCCAGCTCGGTAAATCTTGCACCTGTTTTTTTTATTTCTTCTCACCAAAAGAAATGATAATACAAATCTTTATTTTTTGTTCTTCCCAAAATATACAGAGCTAGATTTTCTATCTACATGGATGGATGGGTGGTTGGGTGGGTGGATGTATGAATGTAGAGAGGAATGGATGGATGCGTGGTTGGGTGGATGGCTGGATCTGTGGATGGCTGGATGGATGGACTGATGGATGGGTGGACGTGTGGGTGTCTGAGTGGGTGGGTGGATGGATTTGCGAATGACTGGATGGATGGAGGGATGGAGAGAGGGATAAGTGGGTGGATGGATGAAAGGATGGTTGGATGGAGGGATGGATGGATGAGTGGGTGGATGGAGGGGGGATGGGTGGGTGGGTGGGTGGATGGATAGAGGGATTAGAAATGGATGGGTGGGTGGATGGATGGAGGGATGAGCGATGGATGGGTGGGTGGGTGGATGCATGGATGGGTTGGTGGGTGGATTGATGTATGGATGGATGGATGGGTGGGTGGATTGATGGAGGGATGAGCGATGGATGGATGGATGGGTGGGTGGATTGATGGAGGGATGAGCGATGGATGGGTGGGTGGGTGAGTGGATGGATGGAGGGATGAGCGATGGATGGGTGGGTGGGTGGATGCATGGATGGGTGGGTGGATTGATGGAGGGATGAGCGATGGGTGGGTGGATGCATGGATGGGTTGGTGGGTGGATTGATGTATGGATGGATGGATGGGTGGGTGGATTGATGGAGGGATGAGCGATGGATGGATGGATGGGTGGGTGGATTGATGGAGGGATGAGCGATGGATGGGTGGGTGGGTGAGTGGATGGATGGAGGGATGAGCGATGGATGGGTGGGTGGGTGGATGCATGGATGGGGGTTGGTGGGTGGATTGATGTATGGATGGATGGATGGGTGGGTGGATTGATGGAGGGATGAGCGATGGGTGGGTGGATGCATGGATGGGTTGGTGGGTCGATGGGTGGATTGATGTATGGATGGAGGGATGAGAGATGGATGGGTGGGTGGGTGGATGGATGGATGGAGTTGGTGGGTGGATGGATGGATGGGTTGGTGGGTGGGTGGGTGGGTGGGTGGATGGATGGATTGGTTGGTGGGTGGGTGGATTGATCGATAGATTGGTTAGTGGGTGGGTAGGTGGATGGATTGTTTGATTGATGCATGGGTGTGTGGGTGGGTGGATTGATGGATGGATGGATGGGTGGGTGGATGAATGGATTGTTGGATGGATGGGTGGGTGGGTGGATACAGGGATAGAGGGATTGAGGGATGGATGGGTGGGTGTACAGAGGGATTGAGGGATAGAGGGATTGAGGGATGGATTCATGGATGGGTGGGTAAATGCATGGATGGACTGATGGAAGGGTGGGTGTACGGATGGACAGATCAGACAGTTAGACAGATGATTTAAGCAGGCATTAATTGGTGGTTTGAGGAATGTCCAAACTAGTGGTAAAAGCATTGGAAATTATCCTGTTCTACTCATTATAACCTTATATTATCACAAAATATCAACACATCAGACTGGATCATATTGTATATCCATGATAAATGCTAATAATGGTATAATTCCATTTATTTGAATATTCCCTATTACTTCAAACTTTCCTTCCATTTGCTAATAGTGTACTTCCTTAGAAAAGTGTGCATTATGGTGGAAGCAGTAATAGCTCCTATTCGACCAACCTTTAGTAAATTGATTTAATGGTGTTCTTCCCAAAATTGCTCTTGATACATAACTCCTGATACTGACAATGTGTCTGTCTTCCACAACTGAGAGCAATGCAGTGCGCTTCTCCCTGCCTGTCAATGGGTTAATAGAATATTCTAATTCATTCGCAGGAACATGAAATCAGAGAAGCTTTTTTTTATTTTATTTTGTTTGGCGAGAAGATGCGCATGAAAATGAGGTAATTCAATCCAGTGATTTAATTCTAGAAAAGACAGTTCGAATATATTATTAATGAAAAAGGTCTCATTGGAGAACCAGTTTGGATAATTGTTGTATGAAAGAAGTACGCAAAGAAAAACATTTAAAAAAATAAATAAAAAGATATTTGACTCATATTATCACCTTATTCTCACATCGCGCAAGCATTACTAATTAAACCATTTAAAAACGGACGTGCTTTGTAAAATAAAGTAGTAGCAGGTGTCCTTAAATCCATTAACGTGAAATAATGTCTAAAATAACATGTTAAATAATGCGTGCACTGAATACATGGCAGATGTGCTACCCGTGATTTAACTCTTTGTCTGAAGGTGCGTGCCATTTTGCAAACAGGTAATAATGCAGCATATGGTATGACCCCTCCCCGCCCCCCGCGTTCAAGGTGATTCACCTACTATTGCCATAAGTAGCTTGCTCGCCATTCTGCTTTGATAAGATAATTGGTTTTCGAGCCTATCTATCACGCATTTAATGATGCAAAAATATACAAACAAAAGAAGAGGTGTTTTTCTTTAAATGCAATAAGCTATTTCATGGAGAGCAAGATAGGGATAGAGGACAGGGAGAGTGGTTAGGATTAATGAATAGTGGAAGGAATTAAGGTTAGGGGATAGGATCAGGTGGATGGCTTGGGAGTATGGGGCGAGTGTTAGAGCTGTGTCAATATCCCAGTTCTCAATGTTTTGCTTTACTGAAAGTGTCAGTCAGTCTTAATGGACTTTTTAAAACTTTCATTTGTATTTTATCTAATTTTTATTTCTGTTTTTCTTTGCTACTACGAAAAAAAACAAAAAACACTTCTGGGTATATTCTGTAACAATCTCTGAACTGGAAATTGTATACAGATTAGCTATTTTATCACTTTTTAAAATTCAGATTTTAATTTACTGTAATTTGTAATTTAGTAAATAAGACTAAAGGACATAATCTTATGATTGGAAGAGTAGAGAAAATTCTGAATTTTCTATTCTACAAAATAAAGATGTGTAATAAGCTGCAATCTCTGTAAAAATTATCTCATTCATGGAATTTACATTATGTTCATTAAAAGGTAAGAATTTAATATGGTTTTCATGTTAATACATATAAATGTTGATAAGTGAAGATTTTGAAAACTCTTGTTAAGTGAATACATACATTGTTCTTGACATTTCACTGACGAGACAACAGATGTAGGTGGTATCCTTGGACAGAGACTGTATGTGTCTGGGAGTAGGTGTTTGGGCATAACAAGCTGGCATTGTCTGTCATTCTGTGTCATTCTGCATCACCCTCCCAGTTAACAGATCCTGGGGGGATGACATAAAGAGGATTTGATTTCTGTGACGCAACAGCAAACGTCTCTATATTGCTGACTGTTCTTCCTTAAAAGGAGAGAATACAGACATGCTTAACAAGGCATTATTACATTAGTTAAATGTGTTGTAGATTTTGCCACTACAGAAAACGTCATAGAGCATTATACCAGTCAGAGCACACAAAACAAGATAACTATAGGTAGAGTGCACTTTTTTATAGTATAGCCAGTAGAGAACACTAACACAGGTACACTTAACTAGGCTCACAAGCAAGAGTGCACTAGACAGATAGACAGAGCACATTTTTAAAGGACCACTATACTTGTTGCATGCTGCATCAATCAGCATCTCCTCTTAGAGATGCATTGAATCAATGCATTGATTCACAAACCACGACCAAAGTTAGTTTTTCAAAAAACACACTTTCACTGATGATATCACCATCATTATACGGTTTACTGCTCTATAACACTCATGTTTGTGTTCAATGATGTACAACAGTATCCCTATCTACAGGTTTTATGGGGTTTTCAAAAGTTAGAGGGTTACATATAGGGCTTGCAAATAAAATTATCTGGAATTTCTGCCTGGGTTTTAGATTATTTTATTAATTATAAATTGGGGAGCGTGCCAGTACCCCTGCAGTTAATCATGTTGATCAAAGTCATGTGATTATGGTTTAACCGCTATTACATGACATGCATCTGCTGAAATGGCTGCAGACTGACTTTTAGTGACTATGGAGTCCCTTTAAGTCACCAAAAAAGCAATTTTCACTCACTGCACAGTAGTAAGAAAAACAGTTTTTAAAGAAAATTAAATAGTGCCACACACTTTAGGGCACATTAAAGACAGCACAATATAGGGCATATTAAAGACAGCACACTATAGGGCATATTAAAGACAGCACACTATAGGTTACATTACAAAGAGCACACTATAAGGCACATTACAGAGAGCACACTACAGGGCACATTACAGAGAGCACACTATAGGGCGCTGTTGTGGTTCATGGTTTTGGATGAATTACTTTGCGCAATTCAAAAGGTTTCACAATAACTACGGTGTTAACCTTTTAGGAGAACCAAGATGGCTGCTGAGTATGTGCTTCAAAGAGCCTCAAGATGGCCACCAGTCATGTGTCATGGTGTAATCTTGTTACACTAACAATAGACATCACCTAGTTACACTAACAATAGAGTTAATGGAAGCCCACATGTATTTGCAAGCATTCAAAACCGACCCTTTAATTTTGTACAGCTATAATTTTAGATTATTAGCTGCATAAGGTATTTTGGCAGAGTTATATCTTAACATGTAAAAACCAAATGACAATCATTCAGAGTGCAGCAAAACAAAAATGTTTAATAGCAAGATGTTAGAGAAAATATAACAAAGATTAATAAACATGTTCTAGCTAAACACTTGTAATACTAACTAGACAGTTATCCTTTGCATTACTAATCGTATATTTCCCATGATTGTATAAAGGCTATAACAAAATTATAATGAAAAAATTAGATGAAATGGAGATCAAGGTTTCTGCTGCTCTGGATAGATCATGTCCCAGGATAAAAATATGGGCCTAGAGGGCTTACTTAGAGCCTTAGAAAAAATTAGTAAGGCTGCCTGTGCCCCTGTCCTGCTACATCACTGCTATCCCCAACGAACTCCAAAAAATGACTGTCAAATATTTACAAAACAGCTTTACAATAACCATAGTAACACGTCCCTCCTTCCCGCCTATTCCCTACCCAGAGAGCACATTATACATATTACACTATAGGGCACACTTCAGAGAGCACATTATTCAGAGAGCACAATATAAGGAGCATTACAGACAGCACACTATAGGGCACATTACAGAGAACACACTATAGGGTGCATTACAGAGAGGACACTATAGGCCACCTTACAGAGAGCACACTATACAGAGAGCACTATAGGATGCATTACAGAGAGCACACTATACATAGAGCACTATAGGATGCATTACAGAGAGCACACTATAGGACGCATTACAGAGAAAATACTATAGGGCATTGCTCCTCAACCCTCTTCTCAAGGCACATCTAGTAGTCCAGGATTTAAGGATTACCTGGGTGTATCTAAGGTGTTTAGAAAAAGAAAAAAACAACAACTTCGAGCCTAAGGTGCTTGTCATTTTTTTGTTTTTTTTTAAAACAAATTAGACACACCCAGGTAATCCTTAAATCCTGGACTGGTAGGTGTGCCTTGAGGCACAATTCTCTATATTGCAGCAGGAGATTGTATTTTTAAAGTCTAAGATTTGTGAATTATCAGTTAAACAAACTCAGGCTGGGACTGCTGCAAATCCACTGCCGCAGAGATGTCCTAGGAATGGCAGATGAATTACTGTAGGATCTGGTAGACTTAGAGATGTGGATAAAAGGCATACTGCTCAGTCTGTAACTTACATAATTAGTTTTCAGCACTTTCAGATTGTACTGGTGTTATGGAGACAGGTTCAAGCACCGAGTTTGTGAAACCACCACCCTCTATGTGTAAGGTATGGAAAACTGCAGCCAGTGACAAAAAGGACAAGGTGGGACCTGATAGAAAGCAGTTGGGGGATTCTTTCATAAGAGGTGTGGAGTTGAACAATAGTGGCCTTGCTCACAGAGACAGGAGACGTATCTTTAATATGGTTAAGCGAGCAAAGCAGGAAGGGGAATTGGATGTACTTGTCCATCTAGAGATAAATTACTTGGCTTGCAATGATGTTTCAGAGGTTAAGGAAGTTTTTTGTGTTTTTGCCAATGATATACGGCAGGTTGCTTCCACACTGTCATTCTCTGAAGTTCTGCCTGTGATAACACTCAGAATGACAGGCAGATCCGTATTAGGGACTTTAACTTGTGGCTTGGTGAGAGCAAGGATTTGGCTTTGTTTCTCATGGTAGCAAGTTTGTTAAAAAATTATAAGCTTAGAATCATGTCTACAAATGCTCGCAGTTTAGAGAATAAGATCCATGAACTTGGGGCAATAATGGCAACTGATAATGTAGATTTAGTCGCTGTTACTGAGACATGGTATAATGAGCAAAATGACTGGGACATAGCAATACCAGGGTACTCTTTATATAGAAAAGACAGAGAAGGCAAGAAAGGAGGAGGGGTGGCCCTGTATGTGAAGGATAGCATAAAATGAAAATGAAGGGTGACGTTATTATCACGAGTAACTTTAATCTTCCGAATGTGACCTGTAAAACCAAAACAGCTGCTTGTGCCAGGAGCACACATATTCTAAACTCCCTACTGGGATTGTCTCTAAAACAAGTCATTGAGGAGCCAACTCGTAAGGAGGCCATACTAGATTTACTGTTACCAAATGAAGATTTGGTATCAGATATTACTGTAGGTGAAGGTTTAGGATCCAGTGATCATCAGTCAGTGTGGTTTAATATAAGAACAGTGACTGAGTCACACCACACAAAAACAAAAGTTTTCGATTTTAGAAAAACAGACTTTTCTAAAATTAGAATATGCATTAAGGAGTCCTTATCACACTGGAGCAGTTTAAATGGAGTCCAGGAGAAATGGGATTATTTAAAAGTTTCACTACTGATAGCAACAGAAAATTCCATTAGGCTTTTCAGGAAGAGCAGAAAAAATAAGAAACCACTGTGGCAGAAGTGGCCAAAATAGTAAAAAAAAATAAAAGTTAGCATTAGTAACAGATATATAATATTAGGCAGAAAGAGGCGAAGCATGTTAAAGAGCCTCCAAAGCACACACAATACAGAGAATAGCACAGCCAGTAAAAGAGGGATAACAAATTTTTTAGATACATAAATGAGAAAAGAAAAGTAAAACAAGGATTAGTTAGACTAAAAACAAAAGAAGGAAGGTATGTAGCTGACTGCCTCAATAAATATTTTTGTTCGGTATTTACAGATGAAAATGAAGGAAAAGGACCTCAGTTAAGAAAAAGGATAAATGAGTCATTTATTACACGTGAGTTTACAGAGGAAGAGGTTCTATTTCAACTGTCAAAAGTAAAGACAAATAAGTCAATGGGAACTGATGGAATACACCCAAAGTTATTAAAATAACTTAGTGGTGTACTAGCAAAACCATTTATGGATTTATTTAACCAATCATTGTTAACAGGAGTAGTCCCAGAAGATTGGAAGTTTGTGAATGTTCACAAGAAAGGTAATAGGGAGGAGTCGGGCAACTACAGGCCAGTAAGCCTTACTTCAGTAGTGGGCAAAGTAATGGAAACCATGTTAAAGGATAGGATTGTTGAACATCTAAAATCACATGGATTTCAAGATCAGAGACAACATGGGTTTACTTCAGGGAGATCATGTCAACCTAATCGTATAGATTTTTGGGGGGTAACTAAAAAGTTCAGGGTGGTGCAGTAGACATTGCTTACCTAGATTTCAGTAAGGCTTTTGACACTGTTCCAAATAGAAGGCTTATCATTAAACTGCAGTCTTTAAGTTTAGATTCCAATATGGTTGAATGGGTAAGGCAGTTGTTGAGTGAGAGGCAACAGAGGGTTGTAGTCAATGGAGTGTATTCGGAGCACGGTCTTGTCACCAGTGAGGTACCTCAGGGATCTGTACTTGGACCTATTCTCTTTAATAGTTTTATCAGTGATATTGCAGAAGGTTGTGATGGTAAGGTATGTCTTTTTGGTGATGATATTCAGATAAGTAGTAGGGTTGATGTTCCAGGAGGGATAAGCCAAATGGCAAATGATTTAGGTAAACTAGAACAATGGAGCTGTGGTAGCTGACATTTAATGTGGATAAGTGCAAGATAATGCATCTTGGACGTAATAACCCAAGGGCAGAGTACAGAATATTTGATAGAGTCCTAACCTCAACGTCTGAGGAAAGGGATTTATGGCTAATTATTTCTGATGACTTAAAGGTAGGCAGACAATGTAGTAGAGCAGCAAGAAATGCTAAGAGAATGCTTGGTTGTACAGGGAGAAGTACTAGCAGTAGAAAGAGGGAAGTGCTCATGCCATTGTACAGAACACTGGTGAGACCTCACTTGGAGTATTGTACGCAGTACTGGAGACCGTATCTCCAGAAGGATATTGATACTTTAGAGAGAGTTCATAGAAGGGCTACTAAACTGGTTCATGGATTGCAGGATAAAACTTACAAGGAAAGGTTAAATGATCTTAACATGTATAGCTTGGAGGAAAGACGAGACAGGGGGGATATGATAGAAACATTTAAATACATAAAAGGGAATCAACACAGTAAAGGAGGAGACTATATTTAAAAGAAGAAAAACTACCACAACAAGAGGACATAGTCTTAAATTAGAGGGGCAAAGGATTAAAAATAATATCAGGAAGTATTACTTTACTGAGAGGGTAGTGGATGCATGGAATAGCCTTCCAGCTGAAGTGGTAGAGGTTAACACAGTAAAGGAGTTTAAGCATGCATGGGATAGGCATAATGCTATCCTAACTATAAGAGAAGGCCAGGGACTAATGAAAGTATTTAGAAAATTGGGCAGACTAGATGGGCAGAATGGTTCTTATCTGCCGTCACATTCTATGTTTCTCTGTAATATTAAACTTTGTGAATGTCCAAGATGTGCGCAGGGACACAGAGTTTGGCTCCTGAGCAGTGAACATCCAATCAGATGCTTGTTGCTTAAAGCATTGTTATCTCCTTACATTGAGGGTTTAAAAGAAAGGGGAAAAAAAGAGAATGAAAGAACTTTTTTATTCTAACTGATCAGAAATAAATGATCGCTTAATAGAGAATAGCAGGACATGTTTATTTAATGCTGCATTTGCCCTGAGATTACGGACCCACAGCTCGAAATTAAAATGGCAGCTGTGCACTAAAACCCTCCACGGCTATTATGTTCTTGAAATTCTAATTGTGCATTAAACATGAAGCTTCACCAAAGCTACAAATGTCCCCAAGTCCTTTGTTTACCATGGAGCAGCATAAAGGCTCTACCCAAAGCCTGCTTCGCTTTAAAAGCAGCTGTGGGTTCGTTTTCTACCATCAAATTCTTCCCGCTGCGGTACATTTTCCACTTAAAGATATGTGATTGACTTTTTGAGTGGCACTAATAGAAGCATTTAAAATGTTCTAAAAGAAAGAGGAACTCGGCGTACATACAAAATGACCCAGAAACCATCTTAATAAATTAGCCCTTGAGACGATGGTTGATTACAGCCAATATGGTGGCAGCAAAGTATTGCGTCTTTTAATTAGGTCATCCTATTATTTATAGCTAAAGTGTACTTTTAGATTAGTGATGGTTTTAAACTCTATATCTATGAACGATATCACCTATGGTGCAAAGGCAGACTGGCAGCATGACAAAATATTGTCTCACCTTTAGTGCAAACCATGGTACTACGCATTTATATAGACTATATTTTGCTTAATGCTCATCCAACCTTAATGTAGTGGTCCTGGTGTCTACAGAGAAACGGCAGTGTTTACATTGCTGTCTAGTAACATCTCTGGTGAAGGCCACTAGAGGTGCTGTGTCCAGCACTTACATACAACATATCCACGCTCTGTATGAAGACACTGGTTTAATGCATCTCTGGGAGGAAATGCTGATTTGCTCAGCACTGCATTTTGTCACAAATGTGCTTTAGCCTCCCAATGCTTTTCTATGGGAAATCATTGGATTGGCTGAGATGATCAAGACCGATGATCTCAGCCATGGAGGCGGGGCTAGTCACGGCAAGACCAGCATGGTAAGGGAGAAAAGGTGAGTAAAACAACCTTTTTATTCCACAAGAGATGGAGGCTCCCAAACATTTAGTCCAACACTATAGTGTTAGGGATACAGTTCTGTTCTGTGTGAGGGAAGAGTCTATATTGCGCCTTTTTAGAAAAAGCCTGCAAATGTTAAGCTAAAGTCCACAGGCATGGCTTCCTACTCCTTCAGGCACAATATATCAAATTATAAAGATCCCACTTTGTAACAGAATACCTATGATCAATTGATGGGAATTTTGTAGAGCACTGTGAATTAGAAAACTAAGTTAAGCTGTTAAAAAATAAATATGTATATACAGCACAGGTTGTAAATTGTGACTGTCCCGCCTGACTCAGGACTGTTGGGAGGCATGCAATCGTAAAAATAAATAAATCATTGAAATAGTAGGTTGACGCATGATGCATTAATGATAAATAACAATGCCTGTTTTTTGTTGACATTTAAATGTAATTAGGTTTCATCCAATTATTTTGCATCGTGTCACACTGCTTATTTCCCGATTGATAATTTAGCTCTTAAGATAATGAACGCCGATTAACTTGTTTACGTATCTTTACATTTGAAAGCCATGTCTTAAGTCCTGACCCTGATGGACGAGCTGAATCTGTTTACACAATGTATAGGTTACAAAAGCCATGCTGGAGTCACGTGACAATCCTGTGACATAATAGCAGTGAGCAAGATCACGTACACACAATGTAATTATCTTTGTTAAAACAATGTATCGTATTTACACCGTCCATCTTGCATACAGGATGCATTTCTCTTGACATTATAATGTGCTTAATTAAAATAAGGAGCTAAGTGATTGATAGTGGCCTTTAAACATTTCAGAAGGTTGTTTGGAGCATATTCTAAGAATTGCAGAGCAAATAAATATAATTCTTGTGTTTTTCAGTGAATTGGATTCTGATTATATATATATCTAATAACCACCCTATTGTCACTACTTACTGCTACAGGAGGACTCTAAAAAATGTATTCACAAAGGATTCAGAAATGTTGACAAAAAATACAGTATTTACTCGAGTATAAGTCTAGTTTTTCAGCACATTTTTTGTCCTTAAAAACCCCCACTCGACTTATACTTGAGTCACTGTCTGTATTATGGCAACTTAGAGAGCCACGGCCGTCAGAGCCATGGCAACGATCCGCGCGGCAACCAGACCGCGAGACTTGCAGTGGAGCTGACCGGAACGGAGGAGAAGGGAGCTGACAGGAGCTGCAAGAAAGGTAAGTAAATGCTTCCTGCCGGCCCCCCCACTTCACAGCCCATGCCACTGGACCACCAGGGATTAAGATAGCCCCCCTCCCTGACCAGTTAACAAGCAGGGACGGGGGACAAAATTTTTTTAAAATAATACAAAAATAATAATATTAAAATAAAATAAAAATTAAAATAATAAAAATGCCCTCCCCCACCTAGTTCACACACACTACACAAACACACACTCTGCATTATATACACACTCTGCATTATATACACAGAGTGTGTGTATATAATGCAGAGTGTGTGTTTGTATGAGTGTGTGTGTGTATATAATGCAGATTGTTTGTATGAGTGTGTGTGTGTATATAATGCAGATTGTTTGTATGAGTGTGTGTATATATAAGGCAGAGTGTTTGTTTGTATTAGTGTGTGTGTATATAATTATAAAAATCACAGAATTTCATAGCCCCAAGTTTTACCCTCGACTTATCCACGAGGCATAGCATATTTCACAATTCTTGGTCACAAAACTGGACTCGACTTATACATGAGATCGACTTATACACGAGTATATACGGTAATGATTTAAAGAGACAGTATAGTCATCAGAACAACTACAGCTTAATGCCTGTCCCTGAAGGCTTTTTAATATAAACACTGCCTGTTCAGGCTTAGCTACGGTGGGGTTCTCCCTGGCTGGTCCGACCACTCTCTCATTTCCATATACATCCTGTCCCCTCTGTTTAAACCAGTCAAAAACTATTTGGCGATGATTAACTATTTCCTGTTGGAACAGGAGCTGGTGATGGAAACTCGCTCAACGTTGACACACTTTTCCACTGAGAAGAATTGTGTCTGGGATGCACACAAATGTTTTATAAAGAGACATTTCATTTCAGTGGGGTTTAGACGGAAACGTGAACAAACTGCCTCCATAGCGTACCTTATTAAACGCATTGTGAATTTGGAGGCTAAGCACAAACGCTTCCTAAAGGACCCAACTAATGGGGACTTGATTAGGGCTCCCAGACAGTGAAATACATTTATTTCCCAACAATCCTTTCACTTATTTTAATGATCCAAGTGATTCTTTAATGAACATTCTAATAAACTGACTCAGACGGGCAAAGTGCCCAGGCCGCATGGTCTCACTTTACAGTACTACAAGAAATTCGAGATCTACTTCTTCCTAAACTACTGGATGGCTTGAACGCCCTCCTTCATGATGATTCCCTTTCGATGGACTCTGTATCGACAAACATCACAGTGCTGCTCTAGATACAGAATCATCTTACTGTTGAATGCAAACCTCAAACTCTTTGCAAAGGTTCTATCTGATAGGAGTAAGCAGGTAGTGCCCACCCTTGCCCATCAGTTTAGCTTTGTTTATGGAAGGGAGGCAAAGGACAACCAATCTTCAGATTTAACCTGATGCATCGTGCAACTCAACTAGAGACCCCTCTGCTTCTCCTTTCGACTGATGCAAAGAAGGCCTTCGACCAGGTGGACTGGACATTTATGTTTTCTACCCATGGGTTTTGGTGGGGGCAGTTTCAAGTGGATAGCCACACTGTACTGTTGCCTCTCAGCATGGCTGTGCATTAACAGAGCTCTGTCTACCACATGTTCCTGATTTGTAATGGCATAAGACAGGGCTGCCCTTTGTCTTCCCTTCTGTTCATCCACAAAACAGGGTGGGGGATGTAGGTGGGGGATTGCCTCCTGTCATTTGTTCACTCCCCAGCAGTGGTCTTGGCCACTATTCTTTCCGAACTCAAGGAATATGGCTTACTAGCTAACTTGAAATTGACACGTCCGAAATATTGAATGTTGCAGTCTGGCACAGTGAAACAGATGATTTTGGATTCATCCAAACTTTAATCTTCTCCTCAAAATTATCCAGACCCTGTCATCCTGTCATCCGAAATATATCTCTTGGTTTGGGCGAATGAGCGCCGTTAAAATGAATATACTCCCAAGAAAATCGTATTCAGTTCAGACCTTACCAGTAATAGTAAATAGGTACAGAATTAGGTGCTCACTATGTACTCGAAAATGGCTGCAGTAAATCTTACAAGGATTCCCCAACCTTGTGACAATACAAAGATGAAAATCAAAATGATAGATAAACCACGCCTAAAACCAGGTAACCTCAGCGTGCAATGATACAATAAAAATAATATACATACACATGTATTAGACGTGATGTTGCTGCTGTATGGTATCAGAAATCTCAAAAAGAGAGAGAAAGCAAAACAGAGGTATACTGTAGCATGTCTTTAAAAATATAATATATTTAAAAATAACAAGAGCACAGTCACACTTTTTTGAGGTACTAAGAGCTCTGCTGTATTCAGTGTGGACGGTACAATCCCCGTCGCAGGATATAAATTCCACAGAAGAAACAAAAAGTGGAAATAGCTAATGGCACAGAATAAAGACTAATAATCAGGTAGAATAAAAAAGGAGGCATCCTACTTACATGGTATATAGTGCATGAACCTGCTCTGGTGGTATAAATCGTTGGTGGTACAATCCTCACCTGGGATGTATGGAACCATGAAGCCAAAAAAGTAACAGAGTAAAATAGATTAAATTTAAAAATGGCCAATTTTTTAACAATGGTTACAAAAGGATCTAAATAGATAATAAAATCCATACTTAATGCGTTTCACCTTGGGGTTTCATCAGAAGTGTGAAGCTCTTGTGCACAGTGTCTGTTTATATAGGGGGAGATATCGTACATTGAGACTATCAGGTGTTGATCTTAATTGGCTTCCATTAATTACTTCCGGGTTCAGATGGTCGCTTTAAGATGACATCTCTAGAATTGAGCACGGCCCTCCACCTCTCTGTTCCTGTACGTCTGGTTACAACTACATGTCTGTTAGTCCACCCATTGTACAGCGCTACGGAATCTGATGGCGCTATATAAATAATAAAATAATAATAATAAAAACATCAACAAAATTTTGTCACAATTTATTGGAGGAAAATAAGGGATGTTGGCATCACATGACGATATGTGCGGATGTCACCCAGAAGTGACATTTCACACATGCCGATATCTCACTTGATGGAAGAGGTGCAGCGCAAGCGTCACGCAGAATTATTTAGATATGTTAACACATGTGCGGCGGCAGTAGCGAATTAGATGTTACTCCCCACCATCAACATGCGGATGTGCGAATCCGAAAATACCTTGTACTGCTGACATGAGAGTTCTCGATGCAAGTTGGTTCCTGCTTCCGGTCCTTCCTCTGTTCACTTAGAGGTGAGCTATGAATTACTTATATACTGTTTATATTATTTTTCTCTTATCACTTAGCACTTAATTCAGTAAGTATTTTATTTTCACTTGTGATTGAATAATTGATATCAATTACACTTACTTGTGTATAAATGGTTTAGTTGTGACGTGGTGTTAGCTTGATAAAGACCTCATAGGTCGAAACGTTGCTTGGTTGATCCAATAAACCTGCCTGTGGCTTTAATTCTATGAGTGCCTGGAGATTTTTCCTGTTCTCTGTAGTAAATATATTGTGTCTAAATATTGACTAAACACCAAAGAAGAACTATAAAGTGCTGAAAAGTGATAAATACGTGTGTTCGGCACTAATAGCCTAATACAGCGGAGTACCGAGAGATTTTATAATAGGTGGTGGGGGGGAATAAACACAGTACAATAATTAAGAAGTAAGTAGAAGTATAGATCAGGGTGTTGCAGTGGATGTGATCTATTTGGATTTTGCCAAGGCATTTGATATAGTTCCACACAATAGATTAGTGTTCAAACTCAAGGAAATCGTTCTAGATGAAAATGCTTGTTCTTGGGTAGAACATTGGCTTAAAAACAGAGTACAAAGAGTTATCATTAATGGTAAATTTTCAAGCTGGACAGAGGTGGCAAGTGGTGTCCCTCAGGGGTCTGTTCTGGGACCCCTTCTATTTAACATGTTTATAAATGATCTTGAAGACCGCATTGAAAGTCATGTTTCAGTGTTTGCAGATGACACAAAACTTTGTAAAACAATACAAAGTGAGCAAGATATTACTTTGCTGCAGAGGGACTTAGATAGACTGGGGGACTGGGCACTCAAATGGCAGATGAAATTTAATGTTGAAAAATGCAAAGTTATGCACTTCGGCGAAAAGAATACACAAGCAACGTATACCCTTAATGGAAGCGAATTAGGGATAACAACACATGAAAAGGACTTGGGAATTGTTATAGACAACAAACTATGCAACAATGTGCAATGTCAATCAGCAGTGGCCAAGGCCAGTAAGGTATTGTCATGCATGAAAAAGGGCATTCATTCTCGGGACAAGAATATAATTTTGCCTCTTTATAAATCACTGGTAAGACCCCATATTGAATATGCTGTGCAATTTTGGGCACCTGTTCTAAAGAAGGATATTATGGCACTAGAAAAAGTGCAGAGGCGGGCTACAAAATTAATAAAAGGAATGGAACATATCGGCTATGAAGAAAGGTTAACAAATTTAAACCTATGTAGTTTAGAAAAATGTCACCAGAGAGGGGATATGACAACATTATTCAAATATATTCGTGGCCAATACAAACCATTGTGTGGAAATCTATTCACAAACCGGACTTTACATAGGACACGAGGTCATGCGTTTAGACTGGAAGAAAAAAGATTTCATCTAAGGCAAAGGAAAGTTTTTTTACTGTAAGAACAATAAGGATGTGGAATTCTCTGCCTGAAGAAGTGGTTTTATCAGAGTCCATACAGATGTTCAAACAGCTACTAGATGCATACTTGCAAAAACAGAATATTCAAGGATATAATCTTTCAATGTAGGGTAATAACTGCTTGATCCAAGGATAAATCTGACTGCCATTCTGGGGTCAAGAAGGAATTTTTTTCCTAGCTTGTTGCAAAATTGTGCTTCAAACTGGGTTTTTTGCCTTCTTTTGGATCAACAGCAAAAAACAAATGTGAGGTAGGCTGAACTTGATGGACGCAAGTCTCTTTTCAGCTATGTAACTATGTAACTATGTAATTAGGAAATAATTAAATTAAGCTCCTATAGTTAGTTACAGAGCTGTCCGCGATGATAGAAATTGTCAGGTTATAAGAACGGTTGTATAGTGTGTTCAGTGAAAAGAATAAACTAGCAATCTATCTGCTGCAAATCAATGTCTGTGTTGTGTGCTGGGTGAGGTGAGTGAAAGACACATAGAAACAAAAATAATTGATATTAGTGGATCTGCTGGATACCAAAATAAAACACAGTTGTTGCAAGCTCCATAGCCAGTGCTGTAACACACAGCGTTTTTATAAAGGGGACCTAGTAGATCATTGAGGAAGGAAGATATGTATCAAACAAAATACCCATAATCCAACATATCAATATATGCTAAATATATCTGCTGTGCCTTCGAAAGTACCTCTCTGAACTTGATCTAAATGGTCTAGGTAGCTAAACAGTCCCTAACAGGGCCGAATTAACATAGGGGCTGATGGAGCTGTAGCTCCAGGCCCATGTCTATGGAAAAAGACCATTGATTAAAAAAATATTTTTTAATTTTTTTTTTTCCTACTCTTCACATGCTCTTGCTTAAGTATCGAAACTTAAGAGGGATGTAGGGGAACAAAACTTGTGTGGACTGGCTGACAATGAAATTAGTTACTATGCGAATGCTCTTGCTGATTCAGTCTCTCTAACACTGTGGCATGTTCCCTTTCTTCTACATTCACTACATACACCTTTCCTCTGTCCCAGACTGTATAACAGAAGTTTCTGCCTGCTAGTAAGAAGGTAAGGAGAGGAGTGGACCAGCAAGTGCTAGGGAACAGTCCTTAGAAAGCATGGATCGAGCACATCATTAGACGCATTTATGCCATGCTCAGGGTGCTGTCTGCACACTGTGCCCTTGATTGGTCTGACTGCATGATTGGCAGGCAGCCTGGCATGCATTCACTCCAGGCTGACCATTTAATTCTTCATGCGAACACATCCCCTTTTTGGGCATGTTTGGGCGATTCTGGTTATGTGATTCGCATCAGTGGCCCACCCTCTTACCCCGCCCACCGAAATTCTCCTTCACCGGACACTGCTGTTTGGGGGTATGGATTTACTTGTAAAATAAAAGCGAGAGATTAGCATAGAGTGTATGTTTTCTTATAGCTATATCCTGTGAGTTTTCCTCCAGTACCTCTGCCAGATACATGACACTTGGGAGGTATAACTGTTTTAGTGTTTTCTGTCTATAGGATTCTGTAATTAGGCCCATCATAATTGTCAGCACCTGGCCCAACTGGCTCTTAATCCAGCCCTGGTCCCTAATGCTGCTAGTGAATACATTTTTCTTGTGTATGTCTTGAGATTGTCACAAAAGCAGTCCCTTTCAAGTAAAATTAAACCAAATTTAAGCAGAGTACACACCTGCCGTGCAGGTAAGCAGGTGCCTGTCGGCCACTTTCTGGTCCCCCTGTGACAGGCCATTGACCCACTACTCGCAGCGCCTCCCATAAGTACCGCCAGGTGAGTACCGCCCTTTCCCCTCCCTCCAGCTACGCTACTGAAATGATACACACCCGATCCTTAAAGGAACTCTCAACATTCTTTAAAAAATAAAGTTTATACCTAAACTTAAGATGACCATGTGCAAGTGGTAAAGATAGAATTAGATTATGGTAGACTATTGAAGAATAGATTCTCAAAAGACAAGGAGCACAGTCCATATAAGCAGAAAAAGAGCGTATTGAGGGGCTAGCTCAAAATATATCAGGATGGCCAGAGGAGACATGGAAACCAAAGATAAGTTGCTGCTTGTTTGTAACCAGCACTAAACATCAAGCAAGATACTCTTTGGAATTTGACCCAAGATAAGCCGCCAGTTATTACCAAGACTGGAAATAAATAGTCGAGTTTGACTATTTTCTTTGATTAGCTTCCAGATTATTTGGTCCAGAGTGGAGTTTACTAATTTGGTCTCAAACTGGGCTATATACCCCATTTACCCCAGGGCCACATGTAGCCAGCCCTCTTCCATTATACATATCAGTCCTATATTTCACTTGTTTGTTCTGCTTGGAAAATAAAATGAAACAGAAAATAAATTAAATAGATAAAGAAAAGAAAACAGAAATAAAATGTTTCCTGGATTTGTGACCTTTATACACCATCAGATTACCACTAAGAACCTTGCATGACTTCAATAGACTTATACATACATAAAAAGTATAATTAGATGTTTCCTAATATAGATGCATACAAATTATAATTAAAGGAGCACTATAGGGTCAGGGACACAAACATATTTTTGTGACCCTATAGTGTTAAAACCACCATGCAGCCCCCTCTCTTGCCTCCCTAAATATAGTAAAATCTAATTTGTATTCAAGCCTGAAGCTGCTGGCTCTGCCCCTGACTGCCTCAGAATAGCAAGCTGTCAGCAGACACCATCAGAAGTGGTGTTCACAGTGCTTTCCTATAGAATTGACTGAGATTGTGAAGAAGGCAGATCAGAGGCAGATCCAACACAAGTCAAACACAGCCCCGGCCAATCAGCATCTCCTCATAGAAATGAATTGAATCAATGAATCTCTATGAGGAACGTTCAGTGTCTGCATGCAGAGGGAGGAGACACTGAATGTGTGGATGCATTTTAGGCAGCCATGACCCAGGAAGGATTTCTAACAGCTATCTGAGGAGTGGCCAGTGAAGTGATCACTAGGCTGTAATGTAAACACTGCATTTTCTCTGAAAAGACAGTGTTTACAGCAAAAAGCCTGAATGGAATGATTCTACTCACCAGAACAAATTCAGTAAGCTGTAGTTGTTCTGGTGACTATAGTGTCCCTTTAAATAATAAAATGTTGTTTTAAGATATTTATGGTGGCATGGATTCTGTCTATATTGAATATATTTTGTATTAGATACTTTGACCTGGAATAAGTTCATCTCTATTTACCAAAAACAATGTCCACATAAATCTCAGGGCGAGAATTGCTATACAGTAGATATGTTTAAAAAGTTAACTGTTCAACCTTTCACCCCATCCCCATTTCTACTGTTTACTAAAAGAATAAACATTGCTCTAGATTGTAGCAATTTCCAACTGTGCCACAAAAATGTAAGAGCAAAAATTATTTCTTGACTCCAAAATAGCAATTACAATTGTCCTTGGATCAGCATGATTTTCCTTTGCATAATAACTATTTTATACTAGAATATTTTGTTTCTCAAAAAAAAAGCTTTCGTAACTAAGACATCTTAACAGAATCAAATAAAACAAACCTTCTGAATTACATGTTTTTATTGTTCTCGCTGTAAATATCTCTTTCCACTACAAGATACATATGTTTTTATAAAAAAAAAAAAACATTTTATCTATACTTTCTTCTTAATTAAAATCCTCCATTCTCCTTATTAATTTTGTAGTATAGCACTGAACTTTTTCTAGTTCAATAATCTTGTAATTTACAACCAGTGTATAAAAATTTTACAGGTGTTGCAGGTGAGGTCTTATCAAGGATATTTAGAAGCAAAATATTTTTTTTTCATCACATGAATCGATATCTCTTATTATGTATGGCAATACATTCTTGGTCTTGGTAACTTCTAATTAACCTTGTAATGTGTTGCTTAATTATTTGTCTATAACCATTCCCGAGTCCTTGACCCTATAAAGGAACTCTATAGCATTAAGTAGACAAATCTGTACAATTTACTTATATTTTAGCCCTTGCTTTGCCAGTCTTTGTGCCAGTCTTTGTGTGGCCCCCCACCTACCCTGCTAGGATTATCAGTCATCAATCAACATTAGCAGCAGATCCTTTAGCAGCAGATCCTTTAAGTCCTGCAAGTTGCAAGATAGAGCACCATAGATTGGATTTGTTGTTCCAGCACATCCCACGGATACTCATGAACAATTTTTGCGGTGTGGCAGGGTGCATTATCCTGCTGAAAGAGGCCAATGCCATCAGGGAACACCTTTGCAGAAATCTCTAGGTAGGTGGTACATGTCAAAGTAACATCCACATGAATGAATATTTTTCAGCAGTTTGATCTACATTACGTCTTCTGTGTGATCAGACCAGGCGCATCAATGAGCCTTGGTCGCCCATGACCCTGACTCTGGTTCCTTGGTTGTCCTTCCTTGACCACTCTTGGTAGGTACTAACCACTACATTCTGTGAACACCCCAAATTCTTGCCGTTTTGGAGATCACTATTTGGCACTTGTCAAAGTCATGCTTGCTTGCAACACATGACATTCAAGAACTGACTGTTCACTTGCTGCCTAATATATCCCACCCTTGACAGGTGCAGTTGTAATGATATATTCACTGTTATTCACTTTGCCTTTCAGTGGTTTTAAAGGGACACTCCAGGCTCCCAGACCACTTCTGCCCATTGGAGTGGTCTTGGTGCCAACTCCCACCACCATTAACCCTGCAAGTGTAATTATTGCAGTTTTTATATACTGCAATTATTACCTTGCAGGGTTAAGTCCTCCTCTAGTGGCTGTCTAGACAGCCACTAGAGGGACTTCCAGGTTCTCAAAATGACGCTTCACGTGCTCACGCTATGCATGAGGACCTCCAGCGTTGCCGGAATCCCCATAGGTGAGCATTGAATAATGCTTTGCTATGAGGAGGTCTAATGCGCGCCTAATGAGGCACTGGATTCAGGTAAGTCACTGAAGGGGTTTTAACGCCTTCAGCAACATGGGATGGGGGTGGGAGGAAGGGGGGCACTGCAGGATTCTGCAGTGCCAGAAAAACGGGTTTGTTTTCCTGGCACTGGAGAATCCCTTTAATTTTGTGGCTGACCAGTGTATATATGAATCACAAAATAACCCTCACATGGGCTATAATACATAATCTGTTTTTTCACTAATAAGAAAAGGTAAGGACAGTTTTACTTTAAATGTTTCTTCTAAAAATAAAAATGCAATCAAACCATCGGGTCTGATAAGAATATTGACGGTAACTATAATGTTTCACGTGTTTGCCTTGCTGACACTTTCAGAATTAATCATTGAAGATTTACAGGCCTCTCCGGGTCTCCTGGACTGACAGATCTCCATAAAGATCCAGGCTACTTGAAGATCATATCACACCATTTTAGTGGGTGACCTTGTATTAGAATAGTTGTGAGGACATTTCCGGTAAATAAGATCGATTTCTTTGCCGGTCAATATATAATGTTGTAAATGGATTTGAAGCCGTTCTAAACACTCTGAAACAGGTCTAAAATGATATCAAGCATTATAAATAATAATCTTGCCCTATAACAGGCCAATGTATAAAATGGTCCCTTTCAGTGTGGCAAGTTTAATGAACTATAGATTAAAGGTACAGTGCAGTATGTGTAGTTTGACATTAGAGCGCTGAATCTGTAGTTTGAGTGTTCACCTCTGATTCACCCAACGTACCATTATTTTTATTGGTTTGGTGAATGCGTGTTCTTACTGCAATTAAACTTGTTTGAACTGTATTTTGTATATTATCACCAACAAATGGTACAATAACAAGATCTGTTTTATTTGATTAAATGTATTAGAAGACCATTAGGCTAGAAATAAATTGTTTGCAGTGGTGAGAAACATTTAAGGACTGGCTAGCAACATAGTGCTACAAGCTGTAAGCTGTTTATGGTCTATTATGGTCACAAAATACACAAATACATTATTTTACCATTTTCTATTCCGCTATCTGTACCTAATGCTAGCAATAAGCACAGAAACCACTTTACCTTAATGAAGCAGTTTTGATGTATAGATCATGCCTCTGCAGTCTTACTGCTCAATTCTCTGCCACATAGGAGTTATATCACTTTGTTTATACAGCGCTAGGCACAACCCTGCATGTGACTTGTACAGCCTTCCTAAACACTTCCTGTAAAGAGAGATGTATTGCACAGTCTGTTTAATGTAGAATTTCTTATCTCCTGCTTTGTTAATAGTCTACTAGAGAATGCATGAGCCTCCTGTGTGTTTAACGTTTAATTAACAAAGCAAGAGATAAGAACTTCTAAAGTAAACACATTGTGCTGTCAGATCTGATTAAGAATAAAACCCTTTGTAGGCTATGTGAGTCAAAGCCAAAGGAGGTTATGGCTGCATAAACAAAAACACAAGTGATTTAACTTCTAAATGGCAGAAAAGCAATGAGCAGTGAGACTGCAGAGGTATGATCTATACAACCAAATTGCTTAAACTAAGCTAAAGTTGTTTTGGTGCTTTGAGTGTTCCTTAAGGAGTAGCACAGAACTCCATCCCTTTCAAACATTGTAAATTCAATTTATAATATGAAGTTTAAAATACAATGCCTGTCTGTGCTTATTAGCATGTCAAGCTAAGAACTCTGGGATAGTCGTGTAAACATGACTTTTGAGTTTCTGTGCCCAAGGGGGTCTTCCCAAACTCCAAACTGAGATATGCAGATGATGAATAACAGTAAACATAGAAACATAGAAACATAGAATGTGACGGCAGATAAGAACCATTCGGCCCATCTAGTCTGCCCAATCCTCCAAACACTTTCACTAGTCCCTGGTCCTATCCTATAGCTAGGATAGCCTTATGCCTATCCCACGCATGCTTAAACTCCTTTACTGTGTTAACCTCTACCACTTCAGCTGGAAGGCTATCCCATGCATCCACTACCCAGTAAATTTTTGTTTTCACTGTGGGGAGTAGTTTTGTTTTTGGTCTCACTACAATCTTTTTGGTACCTTCAACTTTCACACCAGAACTATGCTGATGAGACCTACAAGGTTGAAACTGTAGCCCATGGTCGCTGGTTCTATTGGATCATAACCCACGCTTTGGTTTAAAAAAAGAAAAAAATGATGTGTACATTGCTAAGGGTATCTGCAGAAATGTATCATGAAGTCTAACAGATGGTGCCCTTCTTTCCTCGTTTGCATGTCAATCTGGGAACTGGGAACAATACGCAATTATGTATAATTCGTAAATACCAGAGCACCTTTTTTCAAATACATCCTGCAGTAGCTTTGTTATTGTAAAATATTTAATAACCCTTATTTTCAAGGATCTTGGAAAGGAGAAAGGTTACTGTGGCTTGATCAGGAATTCATTTTGTGATTTTACGATACGTCAACTGGACCATTAACCCTTGAACTACTCCATGTCTCCCGCGCCTGCCTCATCTGATTTATTGCATGACAAATATAAAAACACATATCTGACAATTCTTAAACATTAACTCTGGTACAAAAGCTTTGATTCAGATTCTGAATATAAACAGTTTTTTGCTAAGTGTATAGAAAGAATGAGAATTAAAATCTTAAACAAATACTTTGTTCAAGTATATATTGAATCATCAAGTTTGATACAATTTGGCCGAAGTTTGGCAATCTGTAACTAATTTGAGAAGCACTGTGAATGTAACGCATTGCTGGATCACTGGGGGTGAAACTTTGGCAGATGTCTGTGTGTTAAATATCTTACGGCAAGAACAACATTCTGCACATTTTATTGATCAGAATGTACAATACTTGTGGGGCTGGCCAGAAACAAAACTTACTAAAAACCACTAAAGAGTGGATTGTCTGGGATATAAAAATTAATTCAAAGTGAATTTCAAATTTTAGACCAAAATAGGCAAATTGTATAGCTGAATTTCTCCTAATCAACAATTTTGGCCTAAATGTTAGTATTGCCTATGCGTTTATTTTAAATTCGTACTGTAATGGTTAGCCCTGCCGTTACTGGTGATATTAACATTTAAACATGAGATCATTATAGTGTTTTCATTTTTACATAGAATGCCGTTGGTTCCAGTTCTGGGATTGACAGATATATAGTTTTATTTTTTTTCCTCAAGTTAAAGGGACACTATAGTCACCTGAACAACTTTAGCTTAATGAAGCAGTTTTGGTGTATAGAACATGCCCCTGCAGCCTCACTGCTCAATCCTCTGCCATTTAGGAGTTGAATCCCTTTGTTTATGAACCGTAGTCACACCTCCCTGCATGTGACTTGCACAGCCTTCCATAAACACTTCCTGTAAAGAGAGCCCTATTTAGGCTTTCTTTGTTGCAAGTTCTGTTTAATTAAGATTTTCTTATCCCCTGCTATGTTAATAGCTTGCTAGACCCTGCAAGAGCCTCCTGTATGTGATTAAAGTTCAATTTAGAGATTGAGATACAATTTATTTAAGGTAAATTACATCTGTTTGAAAGTGAAAACTGTTTTTTCTTCATGCAGGCTCTGTCAATCATAGCCAGGGGAGGTGTGGCTAGGGCTGCATAAACTGAAACAAAGTGATTTAACTCCTAAATGACAGTGAATTGAGCAGTGAAATTGCAGGGGAATGATCTATACACTAAAACTGCTTTAGTTAGCTAAAGTAATTTAGGTGACTATAGTGTTCCTTTAATTATTTAATTAAAGATATTGCAACTGTGATATTTTATCTTCATTCATTATTTAACGGATACATCACCTACCTTAAAGTTCTTTCCATTTTATATCATACTGTTGTCATACTATTTCTGTGGAATATGAAATGATGAGAAAGTAAATTAATGGCTGAGAAAATAGCAGTTGTGGATAGGTAGAGGTAAGGAATCATGTGGCGATAATACCTACCATTGACTATTAACATTCAGCCACAAACTGTGACCTACAAGGCAGCTGTACTGTGCAGGGAGAGGGAGGGGTGACCTTTACAGTCCCTTAAGATAGATCCACTGGGACAAAATAGAGCCCAGTGGGACAAAACAGAGCCCTCACAGCGGAAGTCATTTATACACAAGTTGAAAACCACCACTGGAGCAAAGGGGACGGAATTGCTGTCCTTATAGGCTAAATTAAATTTTGCGTTGTTTTGCAAAGGAGAGAAAATGTAAAAACAACCACAATTCTAGCCACAATGTTTAAAGGACCACTATAGGCACCCAGACCACTTCAGCTTAATGAAGTGGTCTGGGTGCCTGGTCCAACTAGGTTTAACCCTTTTTTCTATAAACATAGCAGTTTCACAGAAACTGCTATGTTTACCTATAGGTTAATCCAGCCTCTAGTGGCTGTCTCATTAACAGCCGCTAGAGGCGCTTCCGCGCTTCTCACTGCGATTTTCACAGTGAGAAGACGCCAGTGTCCATAGGAAAGCATTGTGAATGCTTTCCTATGAGACTGGCTGAATGCGCGCGCGGCTCTTGCCACGCATGCGCATTCAGCCGAGGAGGAGGAGAGGAGGCGGAGAGGAGGAGGAGAGCTCCCCGCCCGGCGCTGGAGAAAGAGGTAAGTTTAACCCCTTCCAGCCCCTAGAGCCCGGTGTTTTCCTGGCACTATAGTGGTCCTTTAATTATAGCAATGTGATTTCTCTAAAATGTGTTTTACTGACATGAATTAGCTAAGTAACATTTGTAAAACACAACAGGGTAATTATGCTATTAAGAGTCATCAGTGTTAGCATTATAACTAAGCTGAACCTCGCTTTTAAACCTTCTTGTAAAACCATAATTTTCTGTTCAGCTACTGCCTAATTCATAGAACATAAACCGTATGCACAAACTCTGACTATAAAACAAGGTATCGCATTACAGGATCGCTCCAATCTCTATGCTGCTTTTGTACATTTTCTTCAGAATATTCAAGAGGAACAAGAGTACAGAACACAATTACCCCCACACACGGAGTTTGCATAATAACCCAAGAGAAATCAGAGCAGTGACATTTTTTTTTTTACTGTATTATGCATGAATACCATTTGTTATGTATTTAGGGTCTTTGGTAACAAGTCTCAGCAGACAGAGAACATTCTGCATGAGCTGGTACCTTCCAATATAAACAAACACAATGAAACATACAACTCTGAAACAGATTTAAGACACCAATTGACCCAGAACAAACAATAAATCACAAAAATATTTCTCGTGTAGCAAGATGTTTATTGAGTAGTAAAATATAAGGGAAAGGATACAATTGAAAACAGTTTTACCATTAAAGCTGTGATTAAACCTTGTATCTGATTTGGGCATTACAGAACGTCGAGAATAACAGACAGGATATGTACAATGTCTGAACATGGCTTGATAATAGGCAGCTGTCTATAGGCATTTGCCTATAAGGGGCACCTACCCTGATTAGAAATGTGAATTATTTTGCCATTTAGATATAACATTTTATAGAGTTCTCATATTGCTACGTGGTAATAGCATTTTTGTTTTTTGTTGTAAATTTACATTTTGAGGTGAGAGTATATCGAGCATAAATGCAAAATACGAGATAAGATGTGCAGGTCTCATAATAAATAAATAACGTAACATATCTTATTGTGAGATTCGCAAATCTCAATGCGCCCGTAGAAAATAGCAGTCAGCGAGACTCCCAGGTCTCCGTAATTGCGAGATTTAATAGGGAGCCAAATAAACTCTCTGTATTACAAAATGTTACCGCAAAATGTGGAAATTACAGACCTGGGCTATGCAGACGGTCTTTTTCACAGATTTTTTTTTGGTTTATTTGTTTTATTGTTTCTAGTCAGAATTTTTTTTAACAGAAACCAACCAAACAAAACCAAACTAAAAACAATAAAATAATAATTAAGTAAAATTAAAGGGAAGCAGGTGATGGGTAGTGATGTCCCGAACGGTTCGCTGGCGAATAGTTCCTGGCGAACATAGCGTGTTCGCGTTCGCCACCGATGGCGAACATATGCGATGTTCGGTCCGCCCCCTATTAATTTACTAATACTAAGTAAAAATTATTTAGTATTAGTAAATTGTGCCCCTACTCGCAATACCGCGTGTATTAGTAAATTGTGCCCCTACTCGCTGCTCACTGTTTAAAAAAAAAAAAAGTGAGGGGGGAATAAAATAACTAACCTGTAAAATAAAAGTAAACTTACCATTCAACGTCTTCTTTTTTCTCAAATCTTCAATTTTTCAGCCCCAAAAAAGGCCAAATAAAAAACCTTCATAACCGTCGAACTAAAAAAAAATCCCAAAGCATAAAAAAAAAACCTGGCGAAAAGAAAAACCTGGCCAAAAAATAATCCATCTTCACCCATGGAGGGCTCAGCGCGGAGCTGGGCTCCAGGCGGGGAAGGCTTATAAAGCCTTGCCCGCCCTGCAATTAGGCTAAGAACACTCTGATTGGTGGGTTTAAGCCAATCAGAGTGCTCTTTGTCATTTTACACAGCGTGGGAAAATTCAAAAGAACTTTCCCACGCTGTGTAAAATGACACAGAGCACTGTGATTGGATGGCTTGAACTTTCCCACGCTGTGTAAAATGACACAGAGCACTGTGATTGGATGGCTTGAAATCCATCCAATCACAGTGCTCTGTGTCATTTTACAGAGCGTGGGAAAGTTCTTTGGAATTTTCCCACGCTGTGTAAAATGACACAGAGCACTGTGATTGGATGGCGTGAAAGCCATCCAATCACAGTGCTCTGTGTCATTTTACACAGCGTGGGAAAGTTCAATTTTCCCACGCTGTGTAAAATGACAAAGAGCACTCTGATTGGCTTAAACCCACCAATCAGAGTGTTCTTAGCCTAATTGCAGAGCGGGGCAAGGCTTTATAAGCCTTGCCCCGCCCTGCGGAGCTCAGTCTGCGCTGAGCCCTCCATGGGTGAAGATGGATTATTTTTTTGCGCTCTGGTTTTTTCTTTTTCGGCTGGTTTTTTTTTTTGCGCTCGGGATTTTTAATTTTTTTTTGTTCGACAGTTATGATGGTTTTTTTATTTGGCCTTTTTTGGGGCTGAAAAATGAAGATTTGAGAAAAAAGAAGACGTCGAATGGTAAGTTTAATTTTATTTTACAGGTTAGTTATTTTATTCCCCCCTCACTATTTTTTAGGGTGAGGGGGGTAGGTAGGGACTTTTTATTTGGGGGGGGTGGGTGACTAGGGGCTTGGGGACCCCTAGTCACCTTGGGGGGGGAATTTACTTAGGGCCCCCACCCGCAGCCCAGGGGTGGGGGCCAGGAGGGAGGACAGTAGGTCCCCCCCCCTCATTATCTTTATGGCCCCCACCTGCCGCCCAGGGGTGGGGGCCAGGGGGGAGGACAGTAGGTCCCCCCCTCATTATCTTTATGGCCCCCACCCGCCGCCCAGGGGTGGGGGAGGATAGTAGGTACCCCCCTCATTATCAATATGGCCCCCACCCGCCGCGCAGGGGTGAGGGCCGGGGGGGGCAGTAGGTCCCCCCTCATTATCAATATGGCCCCCACCCGCCGCGCATGGGTGGGGGCCGGGCGGGGGGCGGGAGGTCCCCCCTCATTATCAATATGGCCCCCACCCGCCGCGCAGGGGTAGGGGCCGGGGGGGCAGTAGGTCCCCCCCCTCATTATCAATATGGCCCCCACCCGCCACGCAGGGGTGGGGGCGGTGGGGACAATAGGTCCCCCCTTATTTTTCATTTTAGGGCCCCCACCCACCGCTCAAGGGTGGGGGCCGGGGGGGGACAATAGGTCCCCCCCTTATTGTTTTTAGGGCCCCCACCCACCGCTCAGGGGTGGGGGTCGGGGGGGACAGTAGGTCCCCCCCTCATTATCTTTATGGCCCCCACCCGCCGCCCAGGGGTGGGGGCCGGGGGGGGGGAGAAGAGTAGGTCTCCTCCCCCCCTTCAACCAGTAAGAGTCCCTGTGGGTTTTAAAATTCGCCTGCCCATTGAAGTCTATGGCGGTTTGCCGGGTTCGTCGGGTTTGCGAACATTTGTGGAAGTTCGCGTTCGCCATTCGCGAACCGAAAATTTCACGTTCGCGACATCACTAGTGATGGGGCGAAAGGTAGGGTGTCTCCATAACAATCTCTTATTATCACAAAGATGAAACTTTCAACATACAGTATAAGAATCTAGGGCTATGCAGAAGTTTCTGAAATTCCGCTCCTTCGGTAGTGATTATTCGTTGTGTCCAACCTGTCGTATATTGAGGTGCTAAATATAAGCTCCTCCATTACCCTAAGATCCTCCATCCTAGAAAACCATAGCTTCAAAGACGGGGCAGATTTACACCACATCAGGAGGATTAGGTGTTTATCAGTGTTTAGGAAGTGAATGGTCATTGATTTTTTTGTATACTGAAGTCACCACTGAGGTATGGTGGAAAAGGAATGACACTGGCCAAAGAAAGGAGAGAATGATCAGTGAACCTCTTAATTAGGTCATATAGCTTCTTCCAGAAGGTGGTTATATGAGGAAAATGCCAAGAGTGCCCTGATATCTACAACCTCCACCAACCTCAGAGGGGACAAACTTGGACAGGGCCTGTGGGGTCCTATACCACAAAGATAAGAGTTTTAAAAGCAGACCCCTGTGTTTTGCTCGCTAAGGAGCAGTGGTGCACCAAATTACAGATCTTCCCCAACTGTTTTTCTGAAAACATGGGGTCTAAAGCCACCTTCCAGCGGCCAAAATATGATGGAGTTGGAAAGTCGCGTTGACCCTGAAGAGTGCCATATAGAAAAGACATCCCATGCTCTAGAGCAGGGATAGGCAACCTTTGGCACTCCAGATGCTGTGGACTACATCCTCTTACACTCATAATTCTGGCAAAGGATCATGGGAGGTGTAGTGCAAAACATCTGGAGTGCTGATGGTTGCCTATGCCTGCTCTAGAGCACACATAGGCAACTTTTGGCACTGTTTTAAACTACACCTCCCATGATGCTTTGCCAGCATTATGGGTGGAAGAGCATTATGGTGGGTGTAGTCCACAACATCTGGAGTGCCGAAGGTTGCCTACTCCTGCTCTAGAGTGTCAGCTTCAAGGCACAGTGTCTCAAAGTTTGTCAGTTCTCATACAAGACATGGAAGACGTGGGTAGCCCAAGTAATTGCATTTTTTTATTTTATTTGAGTCTGAAAGGAATTGGTAATGGACCTCTTGATTTCTCCTTTGTGTCCTTCAAATCATTGATCAACAACAGAGAACTAGAGTTTTTGGGAAGAGGTAGGGGAATTCTGTGCATACATAGAGGGATATTCAATAACGGGATACTATAGTACTATACAGTAATTAACCTTGCAGGGTTAAGGGGACAGGGACATTGCACCCTGTCAATGAGCTGAAGTGGTCTGGGTCTCTACAGTGCCCCTTTAAATGAGAACTCAAAGTGAATTTAAAGTAATTTTTGGCTATTCTGGCCTTAACTTTGAAATAACCCTGTGACTCTTAGGATGAAAATTCAGCTCTGGATATGGAATTTATAAAGGTATTAGAAATTACGTTTTTACAAATCCCAACAAAATCAGATAAAGGGTGAAATAGGAATAGGAAAGATATTACCAAAAAAGTAAACAAACCCAAATGAGTAGGATGCTGTCTGTCCGTGCAAAGACTGATAAACAAATTATTCTAGAACAACGATGACAAACTCAGGCACTCTTTATGATTAGGAACTAGAGTTTTCCTGTCTCTCAGTGAGCAAACAGGTCTACAGAGTGCAAATCCCAGGATGCTTAGGTCATGATGGCTAAAAATGGAGCTTCGGAAATGGAACAAAGAGCTTTGAGAGTGCATGTACTGACTTCTGCAATGCACATCAAGGACCGAGAGATAATGGAGGTTTGGGGTACACCGGAGATAATGATCAAAATGTACTTTTAGTGTGATTGGAAGAAAGGTGTGTTTTCTGAGGGAATATGTGCCAGGAAACACTGTAACAAGACGTATACAAAGATGTATCCCTAACGCTATAGTGTTCAGCTGCCCCCTCCGAATAAGGGTAATATAACTCATATTACTTACTTTATATAGTGTGGCTTGCTGATGTCAATGCTCCTGCCACATCTTCTTGGCTGAGATAATCAATCTTGATAGAGAAGGATTGGGGGGGGTTGTTTGTGCTGCAAATCACCATGCTACATCATCGAAAACTGCTCTAAGAGCATAATTTGTTCTATAACAAGTTTAACTTGGTTAAAGTAGAGGACGTGCCTCTAGTGGCTGTCTGGATGATAACAAAAGGCATGTGAGACCTGCAATGTTCACATTTCTGTATCTTCAAAAAGGCATTGTTTTCCATTGCAGGGTTAAAACGAAAGGGTCAAAGCATTCACACCATAGATATGAAGTGGTGTGAGGGTGCCTATAGTGTTGTTTTAACCCCTTAAGGACCAAACTTCTGGAATAAAAGGGAATCATGACATGTCACACATGTCATGTGTCCTTAAGGGGTTAAGGTCATTCTCCAAGAAATTGGTGTAGAAAGGCAGTGAGAGTAATGGGGCATATTTAGGAAGTTATGTGATGATAGAGAGGTAGTAAGAATGGATTATTGTTGAAAAGTAACCGGGGAAGCTGATTATTTATAGGGTTATTTACGAAAGTGACAATTGTCTGGAATTCACAGTGAATGCAAATTCTATTTCAACTTCTAGACAAAACAGCCGAGCTAGAAGTACAGCTGGCAGGCAGATCTTTTGTCTGTTCAATTATTTTGACCTTAAATTTAAAGTTCACTTTGAATTCCTGACACTTCTCACCCTTGTTAGTGTTTAAGGGTAAAGAATCCTCTTTTTACCCTTCTTTCCTCCTCCCTTCCTTCATTTATATATATTTTCAGACTTGAACATTTGTCCAAATTCTGGGTAATATGTCCATTCGTCTCAAGAACAAATGAATAATAAAATTAAAAGGAATTGATTCACGCACAAAAATTGTCTATGCATTTTTTTATTTTTTTTAAATCCATTTTAAATATTGAATTTACAAGTGGGAGCTCTGACCTCTTTAATAGAAAATATAACTTTGTGATGAAAAGAAGCTATGGAGAGCATCACTGCCTCCTACCCCCATCCCTTTACCTTGGGATGGGGCATAAATAACTTAAAGGAACACTATAGTCACCTAAACAACTTTAGCTTAATGAAGCAGTTTTAGTGTATAGATCATGCTTCTCAGGTTTCACTGCTCAATTCTCTGCCATTTAGGAGATAAATCACTTTGATTCTGTTTATGCAGCCCTTGCCACATCTCCCCTGGCTCTGATTCACACAGCCTGCATAAAAAAAACTGGTTTCACTTTCAATCAGATGTAATTTACCTTAAACAATTGTATCTCTTGCTCTGTATATTGAACTTTAATGACATACGGAAGGCTCTTGCAGGGTCTAGCAAGCTATTATTATAGCAGGGGATAATAAAATGTAAATTAAATAGAACTTGCAATAAGGGAAGGATAAACATTAGATCTCACGTTACAGGAAGTGTTTAGGAAGGCTGTGAAAGTCACATGCAAGGAGGTGTGACTAGTGTTCATAAACAAAGTGATTTAACTCCTAAATGGCAGATAATTGAGCATTGAGACTACAGGGGCATGATCTATACACTATAACTGCTTCATTAAGCTAAAGTTGTTTTGGTGACTATAGTGTCCCTTTAATACAGCAAATCCTAGTGCAGGATCTCCTCTATAAAACACTGCCCCCTTCCCTACTTACTACTTAGACATCCCTCAATATTAATACAGACATCAGAGTAAACACAAATTTATAAAGATTTGCTTACTGGATTTGTTGTAAGATTAAATCATGCCTCCTCCTCTCTCTCTCCCATGCGCTGCTCTGTAGGCTGGGAAGAAGTGAAGAGTAATCAAATTCTCCCAGCACAGCACCACCAGTGGCTGCATGGGGAACAGCTAGTTAATGTAATGCTTGCAGGACAGCCAGCTGCCGCAGAACCTCTTTGTTCCCGTCTCTGCAAAGGGCTCTAGGCACTGCTTGCTGTAAGTGTGAGCCACTGTAAATTAGGGGCAGAGGGCACTTGCACTGCGGTAAAGATGGGTCTGGGCGGATCAGAGCCGGTGCAAAGATTTTTGCCGCCCTAGGCAAAATAAAAATTTGCCGCCCCCCCATGTGACATATGAACTAACGCCAGTGCTGCACACAGTGTGTGTTTACATTAAAAAGCCTGCAGGGACCGGCTATAGACACGAGAACCACTTCATTAAGCTGAAGTGGTTCTGGGGACTATAGTGTCCCTATAATGTGAGGTAAATTATAGATTAGTGTCACTAATATCATACTAGATTGCCTACTTACAACCAGATGAGGATGAGGATGACGATGGGCTGCAGTTTGGCTCCACTGGTCTGGTGTAGAACAGGATCTCTGGAGGCTGTTTGCAACTGTGGTCACAAAATTCAATGTTCTGGGAGAATTGGAAGCAGCTCCATTTTTGGGGGGCCCCTTGCACAGCTCAAGGGCCTGACGGTGTGTATGCCCATAAGGCCCACTCATAAGTCCACTTATATGTTCCACCCACCCATGAGTTTGCTCACAGGGAGTGGAGTGTGTAGGGGATGTGTTATCTGTTATTGTAGATGATATGTGTGCTTATGGTATGTAGTGTATAGGGATACCAGTTTGTGTAGGTGATGCAGTGTGTTTGTGTGTAGTGGAAGCAGTGTGTATTTGTGTATAAGGGATGTATCGTGTGTTTCTGGTTGTGTGTAAGGGATGCATTGTGTGAACCTGTGTTTGTATGCATAAGGGATGCAAGGTGTGTGTCTGTATGTGTGTGCATTGAGTGTGTGTAAGAGATGCATTGTGTTTCTGTGTGTATGTAAGAAAAGCAGTGTGTGTTTGCATGTGTGTAAGGGTTTGCATTGTGTGTTTCTGTGTATGTGTGCAAAGGATGCATTGTCTTTGTGTGTAAGGGTTGCATTGTGTGTGTGTAATGGATGCATTGTGTGTTTCTCTGTGTGTAAGGGAAGCATGTTGTGTTTATGTGTGTGTAGGGATGCATTGTGTGTTTCTGTGTATGTATAGGGATGCATTGTGTGTGCGTGTGCGCGTAGTGTGAAAGAGCTCCCTGTCTTGCCCCCTGTCCTATAGAGCTGTCCGTTCTGTCCCTTAGAGCTCTCCCCCAGCCTCCCCTAGCGGTCTCTTCTCACACTCACCCATCCTCCCTGTGCTCTTCTCATCCCCCCTCCACCTTTCCTGTGTACCTCTCACTCCACCCCTGTGTTCTTCTCACCTCCCCCCCGTGTTCTCATCTCCCCTTCTCCTCACCCCCATGTTCTTCTTACCCCCTCTCCTCCCTGTGTTCTCCTTACCACCCACCCTCCCTGTGTTCTTCTCAGTCCCCCCATTCTCCTCACCTCCCCTTCTCCTCACCCTCACTCTCCCCC
>OW240919.1:23840472-23951081 GCA_933207985.1 Pelobates cultripes | reverse complement strand
TTTTTTAAAGGGGGGGGGACGGGGGGACGGCGGGAATCTTGGGTGAGTTCCCACACTTTTTTCCCCAGGACTTGACCCCTGATCCACATGAATGAATATTTTTCAGCAGTTTGATCTACATTACGTCTTCTGTGTGATCAGACCAGGCGCATCAATGAGCCTTGGTCGCCCATGACCCTGACTCTGGTTCCATGGTTGTCCTTCCTTGACCACTCTTGGTAGGTACTAACCACTACATTCTGTGAACACCCCAAATTCTTGCCGTTTTGGAGATCACTATTTGGCACTTGTCAAAGTCACTAAGATCTTTTTCCTTGCTTCCAACACATGACATTCAAGAACTGACTGTTCACTTGCTGCTTGATATATCCCACCCTTGACAGGTGCAGTTGTAATGATATATTCACTGTTATTCACTTTGCCTTTCAGTGGTTTTATAGGGACACTCCAGGCTCCCAGACCACTTCTGCCCATTGGAGTGGTCTTGGTGCCAACTCCCACCACCATTAACCCTGCAAGTGTAATTATTGCCGTTTTTATAAACTGCAATAATTACCTTGAAGGGTTAAGTCCTCCTCTAGTGGCTGTCTATTAGACAGCCACTAGAGGGACTTCCAGGTTCTCAAAATGACGCTTCACGTGCTCTCGCTATGCATGAGGACCACCAGCGTTGCCGGAATCCCCATAGGTGTGCATTGAATAATGCTTTGCTATGGGGAGGTCTAATGCGAGCCTAATGAGGGACATTGGCGCTGGATTCAGGTAAGTCACTGAAGGGGTTTTAACCCCTTTAGCAACATGGGATGGGGGTGGGAGGAAGGGGGGCACTGCAGGATTCTGCAGTGCCAGAAAAACGGGTTTGTTTTCCTGGCACTGGAGAATCCCTTTAATGTTGTGGCTGACCAGTGTATATATGAATCACAAAATAACCCTCACATGGGCTATAATACATAATCTGTTTTTTCACTAATAAGAAAAGGTAAGGACAGTTTTACTTTAAATGTTTTTACTAAAAATAAAAATGCAATCAAACCATCGGATCTGATAAGAATATTGACGGTAACTATAATGTTTCATGTGTTTGCCTTGCTGACACTTTCAGAATTAATCGTTGAAGATTTACAGGCCTCTCCAGGTCTCCTGGACTGACAGATCTCCATAAAGATCCAGGCTACTTGCAGATCAAATCACACCATTTTAGTGGGTGACCTTGTATTAGAATAGTTGTGAGGACATTTCCGGTAAATAAGATCGATTTCTTTGCCGGTCAATATATAATGTTGTATATGGATTTGAAGCCGTTCTAAACACTCTGAAACAGGTCTAAAATGATATCAAGCATTATAAATAATAACCTTGCCCTATAACAGGCCATTGTATAAAATGGTACCTTTCAGTGTGGCAAGTTTAATGAACTATATATTAAAGGTACAGTGCAGTATGTGTAGTTTGACATTAGAGCTCTGAATCATCTGTAGTTTGAGTGTTCACCTCTGATTCACCCAACGTACCATTATTTTTATTGGTTTGGTGAATGCGTGTTCTTACTGCAATTAAACTTGTTTGAACTGTATTTTGTATATTATCACCAACAAATGGTACAATAACAAGATCTGTTTTATTTGATTAAATGTATTAGAAGACCATTCGGCTAGAAATAAATTGTTTGCAGTGGTGAGAAACATTTAAGGACTGGCTAGCAACATAGTGCTACAAGCTGTAAGCTGTTTATGGTCTATTATGGTCACAAAATACACAAATACATTATTTTACCATTTTCTATTCCGCTATCTGTACCTAATGCTAGCAATAAGCACAGAAACCATTTTACCTTAATGAAGCAGTTTTGATGTATAGATCATGCCTCTGCAGTCTTACTGATCAATTCTCTGCCACATAGGAGTTATATCACTTTGTTTATACAGCCCTAGGCACACCCCCTGCATGTGACTTGTACAGCCTTCCTAAACACTCCCTGTAAAGAGAGATGTAATGTTCCTTTATTGCACAGTCTGTTTAATGTAGAATTTCTTATCTCCTGCTTTGTTAATAATCTACTAGAGAATGCATGAGCCTCCTGTGTGTTTAACGTTTAATTAACAAAGCAGGAGATAAGAACTTCTAAAGTAAACACATTGTGCTGTAAGATCTGATTAAGAATTAAACCCTTTGTAGGCTATGTGAGTCAAAGCCAAAGGAGGTTATGGCTGCATAAACAAAAACACAAGTGATTTAACTTCTAAATGGCAGAAAAGCAATGAGCAGTGAGACTGCAGAGGTATGATCTATACAACCAAATTGCTTAAACCAAGCTAAAGTTGTTTTGGTGCTTTGAGTGTTCCTTAAGGAGTAGCACAGAACTCCATCCCTTTCAAACATTGTAAATTCAATTTATAATATGAAGTTTAAAATACAATGCCTGTCTGTGCTAATTAGCACGTCAAGCTAAGAACTCTGGGATAGTTGTGTAAACATGACTTTTGAGTTTCTGTGCCCAAGGGGGTCTTCCCAAACTCCAAATTGAGATATGCAGATGATGAATAACAGTAAACATAGAAACATAGAATGTGACGGCAGATAAGAACCATTCGGCCCATCTAGTCTGCCCAGTCCTCCAAACACTTTCACTAGTCCCTGGCCTTATCTTATAGTTAGCATAGCCTTATGCCTATCCCACGCATGCTTAAACGCCTTTACTGTGTTGACCTCTACCACTTCAGCTGGAAGGCTATTCCATGCATCCACTACCCAGTAATTTTTTTTTTTTCACTGTGGGGAGTAGTTTTGTTTTTGGTCTCACTACAATCTTTTTGGTACCTTCAACTTTCACACCAGAACTATCGCTATGCTGATGAGACCTACAAGGTTGAAACTGTAGCCCATGGTCGCTGGTTCTATTGGATCATAACCCACGCTTTGGTTTAAAAAAAGAAAAAAATGATGTGTACATTGCTAAGGGTATCTGCAGAAATGTATCATGAAGTCTAACAGATGGTGCCCTTCTTTCCTCGTTTGCATGTCAATCTGGGAACTGGGAACAATACGCAATTATGTATAATTCGTAAATACCAGAGCACCTTTTTTCAAATACATCCTGCAGTAGCTTTGTTATTGTAAAATATTTAATAACCCTTATTTTCAAGGATCTTGGAAAGGAGAAAGGTTACTGTGGCTTGATCAGGAATTCATTTTGTGATTTTACGATACGTCAACTGGACCATTAACCCCTGAATACTCCATGTCTCCCGCGCATGCCTCATCTGATTTATTGCATGACAAATATAAAAACACATATCTGACAATTCTTAAACATTAACTCTGGTACAAAAGCTTTGATTCAGATTCTGAATATAAACAGTTTTTTGCTAAGTGTATAGAAAGAATGCGAATTAAAATCTTAAACAAATACTTTGTTCAAGGATATATTGAATCATCAAGTTTGATACAATTTGGCCGAAGTTTGGCAATCTGTAACTAATTTGAGAAGCACTGTGAATGTAACGCATTGCTGGATCACTGGGGGTGAAACTTTGGCAGATGTCTGTGTGTTAAATATCTTACGGCGAGAACAACATTCTGCACATTTTATTGATCAGAACGTACAATACTTGTGGGGCTGGCCAGAAACAAAACTTACTAAAAACCACTAAAGAGTGGATTGTCTGGGATATAAAAATTAATTCAAAGTGAATTTCAAATTTTAGACCAAAATAGGCAAATTGTATAGCTGAATTTCTCCTAATCAACAATTTTGGCCTAAATGTTAGTATTGCCTATGCATTTATTTTAAATTTATACTGTAATGGTTAGCCCTGCCGTTACTGGTGATATTAACATTTAAACATGAGGTCATTATAGTGTTTTCATTTTTACATAGAATGCCGTTGGTTCTAGTTCTGGGATTGACAGATATATAGTTTTATTTTTTTTCTCAAGTTAAAGGGACACTATAGTCACCTAAACAACTTTAGCTTAATGAAGCAGTTTTGGTGTATAGAACATGCCCCTGCAGCCTCACTGCTTAATCCTCTGCCATTTAGGAGTTAAATCCCTTTGTTTATGAACCGTAGTCACACCTCCCTGCATGTGACTTGCACAGCCTTCCATAAACACTTCCTGTAAAGAGAGCCCTATTTAGGCTTTCTTTATTGGAAGTTCTGTTTAATTAGGATTTTCTTATCCCCTGCTATGTTAATAGCTTGCTATAGCCTGCAAGAGCCTTCTGTATGTCATTAAAGTTCAATTTAGAGATGGAGATACAATTATTTAAGGTAAATTACATCTGTTTGAAAGTGAAACCAGTTTTTTTTTTCATGCAGGCTCTGTCAGTCATAGCCAGGGGAGGTGTGGCTAGGGCTGCATAAACTGAAACAAAGTGATTTAACTCCTAAATGACAGTGAATTGAGCAGTGAAATTGCAGGGGAATGATCTATACACTAAAACTGTTTTAGTTAGCTAAAGTAATTTAGGTGACTATAGTGTTCCTTTAATTATTTAATTAAAGATATTGCAACTGTGATATTTTATCTTCATTCATTATTTAATGGATACATCGCCTACCTTAAAGTTCTTTCCATTTTATATCATACTGTTGTCATACTATTTCTGTGGAATATGAAATAATGAGAAAGTAAATTAATGGCTGAGAAAATAGCAGTTGTGGATAGGTAGAGGTAAGGAATCATGTGGCGATAATACCTACCATTGACTATTAACATTCAGCCACAAACTGTGACCTACAAGGCAGCTGTACTGTGCAGGGAGAGGGAGGGGTGCCCTTTACATTCCCTTAAGATAGATCCAGTGGGACAAAATAGAGCCCAGTGGGACAAAACGGAGCCCTCACAGCGGAAGTCATTTATACACAAGTTGAAAACCACCACTGGAGCAAAGGTGACGGTAATGCTGTCCTTATAGGCTAAATTAAATTTTGCATTGTTTTGCAAAGGAGAGAAAATGTTAAAACAGCCACAATTCTAGCCCCCTTTTTTAAAGGACCACTATAGGCACCCAGACCACTTCAGCTTAATGAAGTGGTCTGGGTGCCTGGTCCAACTAGGTTTAACCCTTTTTTCTATAAACATAGCAGTTTCACAGAAACTGCTATGTTTATATTAGGGTTAATCCAGCCTCTAGTGGCTGTCTCATTGACAGCCGCAAGAGGGCTTCCGTGCTTCTCACTGTGATTTTCACAGTGAGAAGATGCCAGTGTCCATAGGAAAGCATTGTGAATGCTTTCCTATGAGACTGGCTGAATGCGCGCGCGGCTCTTGCTGCGCATGCGCATTCAGCCGAGGAGGAGGAGAGGAGGAGGAAAGCTCCCCACCTGGCGCTGGAAAAAGGTAAGTTTTAACCCCTTTCCTCTCCCCAGAGCCGGGCGGGAGGGGGACCCTGAGGGTGGGGGCACCCTCAGGGCACTATAGTGCCAGGAAAACGAGTATGTTTTCCTGGCACTATAGTGGTCCTTTAATTATAGCAATGTGATTTCTCTAAAATGTGTTTTACTGACATGAATTAGCTAAGTAACATTTGTAAAACACAACAGGGTAATTATGTTATTAAGAGTCATCAGCGTTAGCATTATAACTAAGCTGAACCTCGCTTTTAAACCTTGTTGTAAAACCATAATTTTCTGTTCAGCTACTGCCTAAAACAAACTCTGACTATAAAACAAGGTATCGCATTACAGGATCGCTCCAATCTCTATGCTGCTTTTGTACATTTTCTTCAGAATATTCAAGAGGAACAAGAGTACAGAACACAATTACCCCCACACACGGAGTTTGCATAATAACCCAAGAGAAATCAGAGCAGTGAAATTTCTTTTTTTTACTGTATTATGCATGAATACCATTTGTTATGTATTTAGGGTCTTTGGTAACAAGTCTCAGCAGACAGAGAACATTCTGCATGAGCTGGTACCTTCCAATATAAACAAACACAATGAAACATACAACTCTGAAACAGATTTAAGACACCAATTGACCCAGAACAAACAATAAGTCACAAAAATATTTCTCGTGTAGCAAGATGTTTATTGAGTAGTAAAATATAAGGGAAAGGATACAATTGAAAACAGTTTTACCATTAAAGCTGTGATTAAACCTTGTATCTGATTTGGGCATTACAGAACGTCGAGAATAACAGACAGGATCTGTATAATGTCTGAACATGGCTTGATAATAGGCAGCTGTCTATAGGCATTTGCCTATAAGGGGCACCTACCCTGATTAGAAATGTGAATTATTTTGCCATTTAGATATAACATTTTATAGAGTTCTCATATTGCTACATGGTAATAGCATTTTAGTTTTTTGTTGTAAATTTACATTTTGAGGTGAGAGTATATCGAGCATAAATGCAAAATACGAGATAAGACGTGCAGGTCTCATAATAAATAAATAACGTAACATATCTTATTGTGAGATTCGCAAATCTAAGTGCGCCCGTAGAAAATAGCAGTCAGCGAGACTCCCAGGTCTCCGTAATTGCGAGATTTAATAGGCAGCCAAAGAAACTCTCTGTATTACAAAATGTTACCGCAAAATGTGGAAATTACAGACCTGGGCTATGCAGACGGTCTTGTTCACAGATTATTTTTTTGTTTATTTGTTTCATTGTTTCTAGTCAGAAAAAATTTAAACAGAAACCAACCAAACAAAACCAAATGAAAAACAATAAAATAATAATTAAGTAAAATTAAAGGGGAGCAGGTGATGGGGGGAAAGGTAGGGTGTCTCCATAACAATCTCTTATTATCACAAAGATGAAACTTTCAACATACAGGATAAGAATCTAGGGCTATCCAGAAGTTTCTGAAATTCCGCTCCTTCGGTAGTGATTATTCGTTGTGTCCAACCTGCCGTATATTGAGGTGCTAAATATAAGCTCCTCCATTACCGTAAGATCCTCCATCCTAGAAAACCATAGCCTCAAAGACGGGGCACAAGATTTACGCCACATCAGGAGGATTAGGTGTTTATCAGTGTTTAGGAAGTGAATGGTCATTGATTTTATTGTATACTGAAGTCACCACTGAGGTATGGTGGAAAAGGAATGACACTGGCCAAAAAAAGGAGAAAATGATCAGTGAACCTCTTAATTAGGTCATATAGCTTCTTCCAGAAGGTGGTTATATGAGGAAAATGCCAAGAGTGCCCTGATATCCACAACCTCCACCAACCTCAGAGGGGACAAACTTGTACCGCAAAGATAAGAGTTTTAAAAGCAGACCCCTGTGTTTTGCTCGCTAAGGAGCAGTGGTGCACCAAATTACAGATCTTCCCCAACTGTTTTTCTGAAAACATGGGGTCTAAAGCCACCTTCCAGCGGCCAAAATATGATGGAGTTGGAAAGTCGCGTTGACCCTGAAGAGTGCCATATAGAAAAGACATCCCATGCTCTAGAGCAGGGATAGGCAACCTTCGGCACTCCAATATGCTGTGGACTACATCCTCTTACACTCATAATGCTGGCAAAGGATCATGGGAGGTGTAGTGCAAAACATCTGGAGTGCTGAAGGTTGCCTATGCCTGCTTTAGAGCACGCATAGGCAATTTTTGGCACTGTTTTAAACTACACCTCCCATGATGCTTTGCCAGCATTATGGGTGGAAGAGCATTATGGTGGGTGTAGTCCACAACATCTGGAGTGCCGAAGGTTGCCTACTCCTACTCTAGAGTGTCAGCTTCAAGGCATGGTGTCTCAAAGTTCGTCAGTTCTCATACAAGACATGGAAGATGTGGGTAGCCCAAGTAATTGAATTTTTTATTTTTATTTGAGTCTGAATGGAATGGGTAATGGACCTCTTGATTTCTCCTGTGTGTCCTTCAAATCATTGATCAACAACAGAGAACTAGAGTTTTTGGGAGGAGGTGGGGGAATTCTGTGCATACATAGAGGGATAGTATTATACAGTAATTAACCTTGCAGGGTTAAGGCGACAGGGACATTGCATCCTGTCAATGAGCTGAAGTGGTCTGGGTCTCTACAGTGCCCCTTTAAATGAGAACTCAAAGTGAATTTAAAGTAATTTTTGGCTATTCTGGCCTTAACTTTGAAATAACCCTGTGACTCTTAGGATGAAAATTCAGCTCTGGATATGGAATTTATAAAGGTATTAGAAATTACGTTTTTATAAATCCCAACAAAATCAGATAAAGGGTGAAATAGGAATAGGAAAGATATTACCAAAAAAGTAAACAAACCCAAATGAGTAGGATGCTGTCTGTCCGTGCAAAGACTGATAAACAAATGATTCTAGAACAACGATGACAAACTCAGGCACTCTTTATGATTAGGAACTAGAGTTTTCCTGTCTCTCAGTGAGCAAACAGGTCTACAGAGTGCAAATCCCAGGATGCTTAGGTCATGATGGCTAAAAATGGAGCTTCGGAAATGGAACAAAGAGCTTTGAGAGTGCATGTACTGACATCTGCAATGCACATCCAGGACCGAGAGATAATGGAGGTTTGGGGTACACCGGAGATAATGATCAAAATGTACTTTTAGTGTGATTGGAAGAAAGGTGTGTTTTCTGAGGGAATATGTGTCAGGGAACACTGTAACAAGACGTATACAAAGATGTATCCCTAACGCTATAGTGTTCTTATTATTCTGCCCCCCCTCCGAATAAGGGTAATATAACTCATATTACTTACTTTATATAGTGTGGCTTGCTGATGTCAATGCTCCTGCCACACCTTCTTGGCTGAGATAATCAATCTTGATAGGGAAGGATTGGGGGGGTTGTTTGTGCTGCAAATCACCATGCTACATCATTGAAAACTGCTCTAAGAGCATAATTTGTTCTATAACAAGTTTAACTCGGTTAAAGTAGAGGACGTGCCTCTAGTGGCTGTCTGGATGATAACAAAAGAGGCATGATAGACCTGCAATGTTAACATTTCTGTATCTTCAAAAAGGCATTGTTTTCCATTGCAGGGTTAAAACGAAAGGGTCAAAGCATTCACACCATAGAGATGAAGTGGTGTGAGGGTGCCTATAGTGTTGCTTTAACCCCTTAAGGACCAAACTTCTGGAATAAAAGGGAATCATGACATGTCACACATGTCATGTGTCCTTAAGGGGTTAAGGTCATTCTCCAAGAAATTGGTGTAGAAAGGCAGTGAGAGAAATGGGGCATATTTAGGAAGTTATGTGATGATAGAGAGGTAGTAAGAATGGATTATTGTTGAAAAGTAACCGGGGAAGCTGATTATTTATAGGGTTATTTACGAAAGTGACAATTGTCTGGAATTCACAGTGAATGCAAATTCTATTTCAACTTCTAGACAAAACAGCCGAGCTAGAAGTACAGCTGGCAGGAAGATCTTTTGTCTGTTCAATTATTTTGACCTTAAATTTAAAGTTCACTTTGAATTCCTGACACTTCTCACCCTTGTTAGTGTTTAAGGGTAAAGAATCCTCTTTTTACCCTTCTTTCCTCCTCCCTTCCTTCATTTATATATATTTTCAGACTTGAACATTTGTCCAAATTCTGGGTAATATGTCCATTCGTCTCAAGAACAAATGAATAATAAAATTAAAAGGAATTGATTCACGCACAAAAATTGTCTATGCATTTTTTTATTTTTTTTAAATCCATTTTAAATATTGAATTTACAAGTGGGAGCTCTGACCTCTTTAATAGAAAATATAACTTTGTGATGAAAAGAAGCTATGGACAGCATCACTGCCTCCTACCCCCATCCCTTTACCTTGGGATGGGGCATAAATAACTTAAAGGAACACTATAGTCACCTAAACAACTTTAGCTTAATGAAGCAGTTTTAGTGTATAGATCATGCTTCTCAGGTTTCACTGCTCAATTCTCTGCCATTTAGGAGATAAATCACTTTGATTCTGTTTATGCAGCCCTTGCCACATCTCCCCTGGCTCTGATTCACACAGCCTGCATAAAAAAAACTGGTTTCACTTTCAATCAGATGTAATTTACCTTAAACAATTGTATCTCTTGCTCTGTATATTGAACTTTAATGACATACGGAAGGCTCTTGCAGGGTCTAGCAAGCTATTATTATAGCAGGGGATAATAAAATGTAAATTAAATAGAACTTGCAATAAGGGAAGGATAAACATTAGATCTCACGTTACAGGAAGTGTTTAGGAAGGCTGCGAAAGTCAGATGCAAGGAGGTGTGACTAGTGTTCATAAACAAAGTGATTTAACTCCTAAATGGCAGATAATTGAGCATTGAGACTACAGGGGCATGATCTATACACTATAACTGCTTCATTAAACTAAAGTTGTTTTGGTGACTATAGTGTCCCTTTAATACAGCAAATCCTAGTGCAGGATCTCCTCTATAAAACACTGCCCCCTTCCCTACTTACTACTTAGACATCCCTCAATATTAATACAGACATCAGAGTAAACACCAATAAACTGTGGAAACACAGCTGATCCCCCCAAATTTATAAAGATTTGCTTACTGGATTTGTTGTAAGATTAAATCATGCCTCCTCCTCTCTCTCTCCCATGCGCTGCTCTGTAGGCTGGGAAGAAGTGAAGAGTAATCAAATTCTCCCAGCACAGCACCACCAGTGGCTGCATGGGGAACAGCTAGTTAATGTAATGCTTGCAGGACAGCCAGCTGCCGCAGAACCTCTTTGTTCCCGTCTCTGCAAAGGGCTCTAGGCACTGCTTGCTGTAAGTGTGAGCCACTGTAAATTAGGGGCAGAGGGCACTTGCACTGCGGTAAAGATGGGTCTGGGCGGATCAGAGCCGGTGCAAAGATTTTTGCCGCCCTAGGCAAAATAAAAATTTGCCGCCCCCCCATGTGACATATGAACTAACGCCAGTGCTGCACACAGTGTGTGTTTACATTAAAAAGCCTGCAGGGACCGGCTATAGACACGAGAACCACTTCATTAAGCTGAAGTGGTTCTGGGGACTATAGTGTCCCTATAATGTGAGGTAAATTATAGATTAGTGTCACTAATATCATACTAGATTGCCTACTTACAACCAGATGAGGATGAGGATGACGATGGGCTGCAGTTTGGCTCCACTGGTCTGGTGTAGAACAGGATCTCTGGAGGCTGTTTGCAACTGTGGTCACAAAATTCAATGTTCTGGGAGAATTGGAAGCAGCTCCATTTTTGGGGGGCCCCTTGCACAGCTCAAGGGCCTGACGGTGTGTATGCCCATAAGGCCCACTCATAAGTCCACTTATATGTTCCACCCACCCATGAGTTCGCTCACAGGGAGTGGAGTGTGTAGGGGATGTGTTATCTGTTATTGTAGATGATATAATATGTGTGCTTATGGTATGTAGTGTATAGGGATACCAGTTTGTGTAGGTGATGCAGTGTGTTTGTGTGTAGTGGAAGCAGTGTGTATTTGTGTATAAGGGATGTATTGTGTGTTTCTGGTTGTGTGTAAGGGATGCATTGTGTGAATCTGTGTTTGTATGCATAAGGGATGCAAGATGTGTGTCTGTATGTGTGTGCATTGAGTGTGTGTAAGAGATGCATTGTGTTTCTGTGTGTATGTAAGGGTTTGCATTGTGTGTTTCTGTGTATGTGTGCAAAGGATGCATTGTCTTTGTGTGTAAGGGTTGCATTGTGTGTGTGTGTAATGGATGCATTGTGTGTTTCTCTGTGTGTAAGGGAAGCATGTTGTGTTTATGTGTGTGTAGGGATGCATTGTGTGTTTCTGTGTATGTATAGGGATGCATTGTGTGTGCGTGTGCGCGTGCGCGTAGTGTGAAAGAGCTCCCTGTCTTGCCACCTGTCCTATAGAGCTGTCCGTTCTGTCCCTTAGAGCTCTCCCCCACCCTCCCCTAGCGGTCTCTTCTCACACTCACCCACCCTCCCTGTGCTCTTCTCATCCCCCCTCCACCTCCCTGTGTTCTTCTCACTCACCCCCCTGTGTTCTTCTCACCTAACCCCTACCTGTGTTCTTCTCACCTCCCCCCTCCCTGTGTTCTCCTCACCTCCCCCCTCCCTGTGTTCTCTCATCTCCCCTGTGTTCTCCCCATCTCCCTTCTCCTCACCCCCTCCCCTGTGTTCTCCTCCCATCTCCCCTCCTCCTCACCCCTCCCCTGTGTTCTTTACCCCTCCTCCCCTGTGTTCTCCCTTACCACCCACCCTCCCTGTGTTCTTCTCAGTCCCCCGTTCTCCTCTTCTTCTTACCCCCTCTCTTCTTCTTACCCCCCTTCAACTAACCCCTTTTTCTTCTTACTCCTTCTTCTTCTTACTCCCCTTTTCTACCCCTTGTTCTTCTTCTCCTCTGTTCTTCTTACCCCTCCTTGTTCTTTCTTACCCCCTTGTTCTTCTTACTCCCCTTGTTCTTCTTACTCACCTGTTCTTCTTACCCCTCCTTGTTGTTCTTACTCCCCCTTCTTTTTACTCCCCCTTCTTCTTACCCCACTCTTCTTATTACTCCCTCCCTTCTTCTTACACCACCCCTTCTTCTTACCCCTCCCCTTCTTCTTTTTCTAACTCTACCCCCCCTCTTCTTCTTCTTATTCCACCCCCCCTCCCCTCCCCTCTCCTGTAGTGTGGCCGAGCTCCTCTCCGGTCCGCGTTGCCTGGCCCGATTGATAGGAAGGTGCACACTCAGTGTGCACCTTCCTATCACTCCGGCCAGGCACTGCGGACCGGAGAGGAGCTCGGCCACGCTACAGGGGAGGGGATGGAGGGGAGAAGCAGCTGCAGCCGCCTGAGGCTCTTTACAGAGCACTCAGGTGGCTGCAGCATTAGGACTGGACGGTTTTAAAATTATTTAGGGCGGCCTGGGGAGCAATTGCCTCTCTGCCCCCTGGCCCAGCCCGCCCCTGTCTGCAAGGGTGACTGAACATATCTGCACTACAGACTCCCACCTCAGGTAAGATCCTGACAACATCTGAGCTAAATCTTATAAAAGACCTGCACTTTGACTGAATAAGTGACACGTTTTAATGTTTAAAGGTTTTCTTGTGTTCTCATAAACTCTGCTTTTGGCTTGTAATGTTTCAATATACTGTATGGGCGAAATATTTTAGATATAAACATCAACCATTTTTTAGTCCGCTCTTTTTATAAGTGGGGCCATATAGCAGGTCGGATCACAGGCCCTCCCGCTCATTGTCCTGCTGGCTTACATTGGCAATTAACCTATGAGGCTCAGTGAGAAGACACAAGTGGCAGTAATGAGGACATGGCCTCAATTAGAGGCACACATAAACTCCTGGATATGGTCATTGGATCAGCACCAGAAACAGAACTAAATGATAACGGAGCGGCTGGATTTCCCCTTAGCCCGCATTTGCTCAGTTTGCCTGATGGTGAGTCCTCTCTGCCGTAGAAGACTTGCAACCATAACAACTTTTATCTATTACAATAGCTGCTTCTATTTTTCCATTTCACTCCATTAATTGATTACCAGACTTGTACACAGCAAGAAAGTTCTGTTCAGCCAAATCATTTTTCCCAAATTTTAATTTTGTTCTGGAAGTCTGAAACTCGTAAATGTGACAGTACGGTTTGGCCGAATAACATGGAAAATATTTGTGAAAACATTCCGTCAAAGGTGTGAAAATTGGTTACTCAGTGTATTGCAAAATATATACAAAATATAAATATTAATAATACATAGTATAAATATTATGTATTTACTTTGCAGTACTGTATACTGATAGGCACATTTCCCGCCCGATTAAGTGAGAAAAGCAACAATAGAGGTAAAAAAAAGAGGAGGAGCGGTAAAACAAAAAAAAATCTATATATATATATATATATATATATATATATATATACACACACATATGAAACAAGGGGGGGTTGGCTGCACTCACCTGAACATGCATAAATAGGGGTGCTGCTGGGGGCCAAATAATACAAAACACATACAAATACAAATAATACAAACACCCCAAAGTTGGGGTACATTGACGTTGTGGCAGGCTTATCCAATGTATGATCATATAATGTAACTAAACCCCCATTATTTTTGCCTAGATTAGGTGTTTTTAAAAAAACTAATAAAATCTTTCAACATTGAAGTTGCTGTTTAGTGGATAGGTGAGTGCGCTGGATCTTGTGTTTTGTATTATTTGGCCCCCAGCAGCACCCCCATTTATGCATGTTCAGGTGAGTGCAGCCAACCCCCCTTGTTTCATATGTATATATTTGGGAGTCTAGCCAACTCCTTGGTTTTGCACCCCTCCCTGTCACAGGTGCCTCATCCCAGGGCCCTATTTAGCCTTGTACTGCAGAGAGCCCCAGATGGAATTTTTTTCCTCAAGTAAGTGGTTAATCTCATAAGAGCAGACATTAGGCTGTTAGTGTAGGACCTGCCAAAGTTGGGGTACATTGACGTTGTGGCAGGCTTATGCAATGTATGATCAGATAATGTAACTAAACCCCCATTATTTTTGCCTAGATTAGGTGTTTTAAAAAAAACGAATAAAATCTTTCAACATTGAAGTTGCTGTTTAGTGGATAGGTGAGTGCGCTGGATCTTGTGTTTTATTTATATATATATATATATATATATATATATATATATATATATATATATATATTTACTGAATATATAAAACCCTAAAAAAAAATTAAAAGTATTTTTTATTTAAAATGCTCCTCCTGTTTTTGCCTAATCGGAGATCCGATTCGGAATCCGAATGCACAGGTCTATCTTTTACTAAACAAAATGTTATATGTCAACATATTATATCACAGACAGAACATTGGAATGACCCGTTTTATAACGCTGGTGCATCTTGTCATCCTCATCTCATCAGATTCCATACCAGGTGCGACTTAACAAGCTGCTGGAGAAACTGTGATGGATGACTGTAATTACATCTATAAATTCACCCTATGAAAAGAAACTTTATTGCCAATCCAATCACCCTGCTTCCATGTTACTTCTATGCTTTCCCCGTATCACACACCACCATATGGAGGTTTATCCACTAAACAGTGAATTTCTGTGAACGAACATCAGATTCCCCATTTGGCAATTTGTTTGAGAAGTAGAATAAAAATATATAACGCACAGTTCATCAATATCTAAAAACAACATGATATAATGTAACAATAGAAACCGTGGTGACAGTTTAGAGTGTAAACTGAAATATTAACACGGTTAATAAAGAAATATATTGCTAAATATACACCCTACACTATGGGAGTTAAACTCTTATTTATAATTTTAAATTCTTCATCGCAATTCATTATTTAGTGAATAAGTCTCCTTGGACTTTAGTTTGATCAAACAATATAGCGTACATTTACACTGGGAATTACACAAAAATAAGTCCTGCACTCAGAATTCCACTAATCCTGTGCGGCAGGAGTAATGGGAATATGAGCACAGGCCTTATTTTTGTATATTTGTATTTAGTTTTGTATCACACAGCCATGTTACAATGCTGCCACCCACCCCATGTGTTCCCTATTAAGGGTTAATAAGTGTGTAGGGGTTTAGAAAAATACCCCTCTCTGTCTCACTAGAGATTTTTTTACCTGAAGCTGAAGCAAGCAAGGTGAATTGTTAGTGTAGGACTCACCTAAGAGGTTTGCCTTGACGTGGCAGGTGGGCTTACACCTAACGGGCATTGAAGTGATACTAAAAATCTCCATTTATTTAAATGCACATAGAGATTTGGGATAGTGCGCACAAGTAACTATTTTCTTTGTTTTTTACTCAGAGAATTAGCAGAATCATGTGTGGCCATGTGAATCTGCCTGTTCTCCCCCAGGGCCGGTGCGAGGATTTGTGCCGCCCCAGGCTATGATCCATTTTGCCGCCCCCTTACTTACGGTTCCATTCTCTCAGAAATGTATTCACTAAACATTAAATTGTAGAGAATTGAAAACCCAAATCACTAAAATCTGATTAAAATAGCAACGCTGTGACTGGCTCTGAACTGTGCTACGTTGAAGAATGTTTTAAATCAGTTTTTTCCCAACATTTTCCAACTTCGTTTTCACTTACCTACAATTTGGCCTTTAGTAAGATGCTTTTCAAATGAGGGGCTTTGTAATTTGCTATGAACATTCCTTACCAGATATTTATTATAGTGGTAATAAGGTGCAAAAAATGCACAAACTGTGTCAAGTTCAAATGTCTAAAATAAGCAGATTTGTGAATTTTAAATGGACACTTGTCATATTCACTTAACTGTGATTGCAAACTTAAAATCAAATTCTGGTAATATCTTGGGGTCACATTTAAATGACAACAAAAGAGGGAACATGCTACGAGTGATATACAAGGTATAGAGAGAGCCCAGCACACAAGCTTACAATCTAGTGGAATCACAATGTATACAGGAGGATCGTACTAAAGAGTTTCCCAAAGTCTCTTCTGGAGAAAACCCCACATCCCCCATCAGGACACTGATTTTATTCATCCCTTGGATTTCTGCAGATCCTTCTGTCACCTGCGATAAGACACACTTTCCCTCGGAGACCGGCAGAAATACCAGAGAATACATTAAATGCCAATGGATACGTAACCCACGGCAACAGTTTATTTTAACTCTTTCTCACGCATTCTTCCACCAGAGCCTTATAGACTCAGCTACCATTCCGTTTATTCTCAAATTGTGCAAATATGTGGAGTTAATTTGTGTTGGGGAGTCGTATACTTCCAAATTAGTTATGATTCACAATGTTCTTTGTCAATGTATATTCTGATACAGAAAATTATTCCATGAATTCCCTCAGTGTATTGCATTAGTAATAAACTCCAAGTATCACCTCGTTATTCTCACTTTCTTATTTACTACAAGTGGTTTCAAAAAAACAGAATTACAGTAGGATCAAACACTGCAAGCGAGCTATGTTATTTTTGCTCTAGTGATAAAAAAACAAGGACAATACATAAGGCATGAAATCAAATTTTTACACATTGCTGACAAAACCCAAAACAGCTACATACAGTTGCAAGAAAAAAAGTATGTGAACCCTTTGGAATGATATGGATTTCTGCACAAATTGGTCATAAAATGTGATCTGATCATCATCTAAGTCACAACAATAGACAATCACAGTCTGCTTAAACTAATAACACACATAGAATGAAATGTTGCCATGTTTTTATTGAACACACCATGTAAACATTCACAGTGCAGGTGGAAAAAGTATGTGAACCCTTGGATTTAATAACTGGTTGAACCTCCTTTGGCAGCAATAACTTCAACCAAACGTTTCCTGTAGTTGCAGATCAGACGTGCACAACGGTCAGGAGTAATTCTTGACCATTCCTCTTTACAGAACTGTTTCAGTTCAGCAATATTCTTGGGATGTCTGGTGTGAATTGCTTTCTTGAGGTCATGACACAGCATCTCAATCGGGTTGAGGTCAGGACTCTGACTGGGCCACTTCAGAAGGCGTATTTTCTTCTGTTTAAGCCGTTCTGTTGTTGATTTACTTCTATGCTTTGGGTCATTGTCCTGTTGCAACACTCATCTTCTGTTGAGCTTCAGCTGGTAGACAGATGGCCTTAAGTTCTCCTGCAAAATGTCTTGATAAACTTCGGATTTCATTTTTCCTTTGATGATAGCAATCCGTCCAGGGCCTGACGCAGCAAAGGAGCCCCAAACCATGATGCCCCCACCACCATACTTCACAGTTGGGATGAGGTTTTGATGTTGGTGTGCTGTGCCTTTTTTTCACCACACATAGTGTTGTGTGTTTCTTTGAAACAACTCAACTTTGGTTACATTTGGTCCACAGAATATTTTGCCAGTACTGCTGTGGAACATCCAGGAGCTCTTGTGCAAACTGTAAACGTGCAGCAATGTTTTGTTTGGACAGCAGTGGCTTCCTCTGTGGTATCCTCCCATGAAATCCATTCTTGTTTAGTGTTTTACGTATTGTAGATTCGCTAACAGGGATGTTAGCATTTGCCAGTGACTTTTGTAAGTCTTTAGCTGACACTCTAGGATTCTTCTTCACTTCATTGAGCAGTATGCGCTGTGCTCTTGCAGTCATCTTTACAGGACAGCCACTCCTAGGGAGAGTAGCAGCAGTGCTGAACTTTCTCCATTTATGGACAATTTGTCTTACCGTGGACTGATGAACAGCAAGGCTTTTGGAGATACTTTTATAACCCTTTCTAGCTTTATGCAAGTCAGCAATTCTTAATCGTAGGTCTTCTGAGAGCTCTTTTGTGTGAGGCATCATTCACATCAGGCAATGCTTCTTGTGAAAAGCAAACCCAAAACTGGTGTGTGTTTTTTATAGGGCAGTGCAGCTGTAACCAACACCTCCAATCTCATCTAATTGATTGGACTCCAGTTGGCTGACATCTCACTCCAATTAGCTCTTGGAGATATCATTAGTCTAGGGGTTCACATACTTTTTCCACCTGCACTGTGAATGTTTACATGGTGTGTTCAATAAAAACATGGCAACATTTCATTCTTTGTGTGTTATTAGTTTAAGCAGACTGCGATTGTCTATTGTTGTTACTTAGATGATGATCAGATCACATTTTATGACCAATTTGTGCAGAAATCCATATCATTCCAAAGGGTTCATATACTTTTTCTTGCAATTGTATATACAAAGGGTATTTGTGTGTATATGTAACTGCATTTTTTGTCTTAAGTACTAGTAGTAATAAGTGTAAAAATGTATTTGCAAATTCTCATTTATTTTTGTCTTTTTCAGTTTGTGTTTTTTATTGTGTAGTTTATAAGAATTACTGACCGAGAAATTCAAATAAGTAAAACGAAAAAAAAATCCCCACATTTTATAATAGGGAATAGATATCATAAACATGATCAAGGTATGTTTTCTGACTTGCCTTTATCAATCCGTGTGTTGGATGACCATAATATCATCAAGAAGTCCATAAACAATCTCAGGTACAGAGCACTTGAGTTGAGTGAAGTTGCTTAGGTGGAAGCGATACAGTGGAAATAAACTGTCTGAGCAAATAACATGAAAACAATTGATGGAGAGTAGAGATCTATTAAACTCTCTGCATCATGGGGACAGTCCTGGAAAGAGTTTGGTACATATCTTCACTGGAGTGGCAGTCCCAAAGGTACATAGGAGACTTTCTTTACACAATTCCTGTCTAAAAGTACCTCTGCGCTGTTCACCACGATTCCCAGTTAAGAGTGGTCCCGTTATAGGAAATGGTACATTGGTGGTGAAATGAGATTGTACTCTAAAAGGTAGATCGATCATGATGCCGCTATTGGCCTGGGACCAGACTGAAAACACACAAGTGAGATTAGAACACAAATCGCAAAGTTCTCATCTTAAATATGTTTGGGCAGGATTTGGAGACACGCTTTTGAAGTGATTGAGGTCTAGAACAGGCATAGGCAACCTTCGGCATTCCGGATGTTTTGGACTACAAATCCCATGATGCTTTACCAGTATTATGGGTGTAAGAGCATTATGGGGGATGTAGTCCACAATATCTGGAGTGCCGAAGGTTGCCTATGCCTGGCCTAGCATAATGGAGTGGACACAAATCTGGCTTCCTGCCCTCCTGATATCTATCAAAGAGTGGCTATGTGGTTCTCAGGAAGACTGACATCTAGTAGAGCTTTGTCGAAGAAACTTGGAACAGAGATTGTTTTGAGCTGACAGGATGTCCATTTTAGCTATGGCTGTCATTTTCAAATTCTGATAGACCCACAGCTGAGTCAGGTAAATATGGATTCCTGATTGATAAACAGTGTCTCCGAGCTGGGATAACCTCCAGTGGTCCAAGGAAGAGAGTAGCAGAGGAAACTGGAAATTTACTGACAAAGATAAAGGAGATAGCAAGCTAGGAAATGTTTTCCCTCCAGCTAGGCCATGGATTATTCAAGGAACCAAAGAGGAGCAGCCTGGATTTACAGCTTTGAACTGTGTCACGTCCCTCAGAGGACGTTCCCCTTGAATTTCATGGGGGTTTTGTCTCTTAAAAGTGTCCAGTTGGACTTTCAATAAATTGTATCTTTTTCTGGACCTCTCTGTCACATGTCTCCACAGCTTGGTAGTAAGGCATTGCATCCCCTGGCCCATTCTCATTATTGCTGGAGTTTTAAGCACTCAAATTATTCTCTACGCCACTAGGACATTTATAAACCTAGAATTGTTGTAGAATCCCATCTACGGATTGCTGGCAGAACAATATTTGTACAGTCAGATGTATTGTCCTGTAACAATCATTATGGTTTATAATACAGACCATTTAAATGAATTGATGCAAAACATACTGTTGTCATGTATGACACCTACTATCACTTATCTTCGCATTTTCCTTTTACAATTTGTCATGTTGTTCTGTCTTGTGGGAGTCATGTTATAGTCTCTTCTTTTGTTTCTAGTGATTAATGCACAAACATGAAAATCATTATTGTATTTTTTTTTTTTTACAAATATATTGTTGGTTATACAATGCCTCCCAAAATCCCATATTAACCCCTTAAGGACACAACTTCTGGAATAAAAGGGAATCATGACGGAATATTTCCGTCATGTGTCCTTCAGGGGTTAAAATGAAAGGTGTTTTCTTTTCTGAGCGGTAACCTGCACATTTTCAGGTAGACCGCAAAATACCATGCACCTGGTTGTGAAAATGCAAATTAGCATGGGTCTAGTTGTGATATTAAAATTTTTGATTCTAGTGTCTTCTGCTTAAAAGTGGATGAGCTGACTTCACAACCATCTAGATAAATAATCTCATGCATTTTTATAAACTGGAAATTTCAAGGATATAAAATCCATTATTATATTCAGGCTGAGGCAGAGAGGAATTAGCTCGAAGAGCAGTTGGTACAACTGGTCACTGCCTATGGATCATGGAGCATCTCTACTATTTTGTCATGGGGTTATAGAGGCACTGTGTGTATTGAGCCTGGAATTTCAACTCCAATATCCCCTACGGTAATCTGGCCCTGACTATGAATGCAGCACTACGTGATGTGAGTAAAACCTATTTTTCAGCTTTTATTGGAAAAAAAACAGTAATATAGGACATATATTACGCAGATAGCCCCCTCCACCAAAGGTTAAACCCTTTAAGAACTATCTGTAACTGTATATATATATATCACTGTTGTTGTTATTCTGTTCTTGCTTTTAACACACATTCATGTTTGTTTGTGTAAAATGAATACTGCCAGCAAACTCACATAGGAACAGATCCTTGGATCACCCCGTGACCCCCTGTACTTTCCGTTTGACTAGGAAAGGGTGTCTTATAATGCCATGTTTATTGTTCTTTAGAAAAGTCTTGTCTGTGTTTGCAAGAACTGCCGGATATGTCATTGTATATTGTTGGCTTTTACAGTTATTTAACTGGTCACAACACCCGCTGGCCATCTCCAATCTTTTTTCATTTGCCTGTGTCTTGTAATTCAACTACCACAGCAGTTAATGCGATTGTAAGATACAGTAAACATCGCCTTTTCATTTTGCGCTTGCCAGTAATGTTATTATGGTAAGATTGCGATCCCTGTTTAAAAGGTTAATTAACAGAATCATTGGACCTTGTGATTTGGGGTTTGCTGCAGCCAAATTTATTTCTGCAGTAATTCCTTTTAAACGTTCGGCTACTAAGATAAAATTACCTGTGTTGCTGCCTTGTCTGGCAAATGAAAAAAATAAATTATTTTTCTACTTCCTCTAATTAACATTTTGGGCTTGATTCTCTTAGCATAGTAAGGATTTACTGAATAGCAAACTTAATTGGAAATAATTGGAAAAGTTGCTGTTTTTCTCACGAAAATAAGCCCTCCCCTGTTAGTTCGCTAATCTATGTTCAGGAAAATTTCCCCTAACATAGATTTGCAGGATTCCATGTGCTGGTAGGCTAATCTATGTTCAGGGAAAATACATGACCTAGTGAACTGGTCTATGTTCGTGGCAATTCCCCCAAACATAGACCTGCTTTCTTGCACATGCTTGCTACCGTTTCCCCCCAAAATAAGACATAAGCCCTAGTTCGATATTCGGGGCAAAAATTAATATAAGACCCAGTCTTATTTTCGGGGAAAGATGGAATTTAGCAAGCTATCTGAACTGGTACTCCACTAATTGAGTCTACTAGTAGAGTCTTTAGATTATTTGAGCATTTGTTTCTAAATAACAATCACGGGTCCTAAATTAAAAGGTAAAAACGTTTTCTTTCCATTTTTGTGTTTAATGTGATGATGACTATTATACTTCCTTTGATGTCATCTGCTCTTTTATTTCTATATAAAAAAAGTTTTAGAGTATTTTTCTAGAAAACATTTTTTCCATGCATTTATTTTTGGTAGTTGTCAGTTATATCTGTTTTATTTTAGGAGAACCTGATGGATTTTGTTGACAAATTAAGACATTTTCTTGAAGATAAGTGGAAAGATGGTTAAATACGAACCGTTTAAAGAGACGTTCTAACCATGACCACAGCCAGCATGCCAATAGCGCCCTCCGCAAATTTCGTGTCAAGCCGGTTTTAAGCAGATTGACGCAAACTACAGGTTCCACGCATGGCCATGGTGTGGCCCCTGACTCCAGAATATTGCCATTGCAAAGATTATACTTCACATGCAAAATCTATTAATTCCAATTTTGAAATGAATCTCAATCTCTGCTGTAACATATAAAGTATAAGGTCAGAATTTGGTAAAAACAGCATAAATCCCAACTGTTTTGTGTCAACAATTCATGCTTGCAGGACTTTTCGCGAGCTGCTCCCTTCCTATGGAATAGCCTGCCTACCACCATCAGATTCTCCACTAGTCTTCAATCATTTAAGAAGTGCCTTAAAACCCATCTCTTTAGGAAAGCTTATGGCCTCCCAGAGTAACCTCTACCTTATATACCTGTCTCTTGCTCTCTCCTAAAGGGCAGCACTCTACTCTCTCTAGTCCAGCTCTGCTTCACTCCCACCTTATTGAATTGCTATTTCCTGTCCTAATGTGTATTATACCCCACCTCCTATACCCCACCTCCTGTAAGGATGGTCCTCTTCAACCTATCGTTCCTGTAAGTTTTCTTGTAGTTGTCCTATTTATAGTTAAATCCCTCCCTCTTATAATATTGTAAAGCGCTACGGAATCTGTTGGCGCTATATAAATGGCGATAATAATAATCATAACAATTCAGATCTATTGTGGAGGTCTAACCATGATGAACATGTTTTGGCACATATTAGCTCCCATAATATCAACTGAGTATAGTTTAAATGTTTCACATATATCTGCTCATCTGATGTCAAAGGGAAGTCCTACCCAGTATATTAATCAATAAGTTGACATTCTACTAAACATGGTATTGAGGGAAACGGCAAGAGGATTTAAAAGTTTAGACAGTAAACATAGATGAGTTGGATAATTTTTACCATATAAACTACTTTGGCCTGAAAGATACATACAATTCCCAGTTTTGTAAATAACACATATTATACCAAGGTAGAATAGTGAAATAGGGAATATATATTTATATATATATATTTTTTTTAATGTTATTTATTTTTAGTGCAATAGGGTATTGGAGACACGATTTTCATTAGGGTCGGTTGGGAAAGTGTAAAGTTTATGAATGCCCTATCGTTTTAACCAAGAATGCTATATTTACAATAATTGAATCTTTTAGTTAATATTTAATGAATAGGTGATGTCAGAGGTTGCATTGTGAAACAAATAAAGAATGATTGTGCAGGTAATAATTTGATGAGCTTTGCCAGATGAAGTCTTTATGTGACAGTGACAATCGGCACAGCTTAATCACATTTTTAACATAAGTAAAAGTGATGATTACAACTTGCACACATGAAACATCACTGCAAATGAAAAACCATTCCATGAGTAGAATGCCTATAAATCTGGGAGATTAAACAGCATTTAGTCACTGTTACATGGTGGGAAATAATACGGCAAATTTAATAATGACATTTTGACATTTAAGATTTAATTGCAAAGTTGATGAATGCAAATAGACTTTAACACAAACACTCCATTGAATCAATGGGAGACAGTTCATAGTCATTGAGAGACAGCTCTGAGTCATTAGGAGGTAATACTGAGATATAAAGAGACAGTTCGTAGTCACTGAGAGACAGCTCTGAGTCATTAGGAGATAATACTGAGATATAAAGAGACAGTTCATAGTCACTGAGAGACAGCTCTGAGTCATTAGGAGGTAATACTGAGATATAAAGAGACAGTTCATAGTCATTGAGAGACAGCTCTGAGTCATTAGGAGGTAATACTGAGATATAAAGAGACAGTTCATAGTCACTGAGAGACAGCTCTGAGTCATTAGGAGGTAATACTGACATATAAAGAGACAGTTCATAGTCATTGAGAGACAGCTCTGAGTCATTAGGAGATAATACTGAGATATAAAGAGACAGTTCGTAGTCACTGAGAGACAGCTCTGAGTCATTAGAGATAATACTGAGATATAAAGAGACAGTTCATAGTCACTGAGAGACAGCTCTGAGTCATTAGGAGGTAATACTGACATATAAAGAGACAGTTCATAGTCATTGAGAGACAGCTCTGAGTCATTAGGAGGTAATACTGAGATATAAAGAGACAGTTTGTAGTCACTGAGAGACAGCTCTGAGTCATTAGGAGGTAATACTGAGATATAAAGAGACAGTTCATAGTCATTGAGAGACAGCTCTGAGTCATTAGGAGATAATACTGAGATATAAAGAGACAGTTCATAGTCATTGAGAGACAGCTCTGAGTCATTAGGAGGTAATACTGAGATATAAAGAGACAGTTCATAGTCACTGAGAGACAGCTCTGAGTCATTAGGAGGTAATACTGACATATAAAGAGACAGTTCATAGTCATTGAGAGACAGCTCTGAGTCATTAGGAGGTAATACTGAGATATAAAGAGACAGTTCGTAGTCACTGAGAGACAGCTCTGAGTTATTAGGAGGTAATACTGAGATATAAAGAGACAGTTCATAGTCATTGAGAGACAGCTCTGAGTCATTAGGAGGTAATACTGAGATATAAAGAGACAGTTCGTAGTCACTGAGAGACAGCTCTGAATCATTAGGAGGTAATACTGAGATATAAAGAGACAGTTCGTAGTCACTGAGAGACAGCTCTGAGTCATTAGGAGGTAATACTGAGATATAAAGAGACAGTTCATAGTCATTGAGAGACAGCTCTGAGTCATTAGGAGATAATACTGAGATATAAAGAGACAGTTCGTAGTCATTGAGAGACAGCTCTGAGTCATTAGGAGGTAATACTGAGATATAAAGAGACAGTTCGTAGTCACTGAGAGACAGCTCTGAGTCATTAGGAAGTAATACTGAGATATAAAGAGACAGTTCATAGTCATTGAGAGACAGCTCTGAGTCATTAGGAGATAATACTGAGATATAATGAGACCGTTTGTAGTCATTGACAGAAGACAGTAATTAATCGCAAAGAATCTACCCCCCACTACATTTCTAAACTAATTCATAACTACACCCCTTCTCGGCCTCTCCACTCTCCTGTCTCCTGCACATACCCGTATTGCTAACTCCAGCTTACAGGTCTTCTCATGGGCGGCTCCATTGGAACAACTTCCCCCCATCAGACTCTTCCCTACTCGTCAATTTTTTTAATAATTCCCTAAAAATCCACCTCTTCAGAATAGCCTATGGATTATAATGGCAACTGCCGTTACGCTCAACTTAATTAGTGGGTCTATTCTCCACTTCATTTTCACCTTCCAATTGTGTTACTTTTCCATCTTGTGTTAAATCACTTTGTTTATGAAGTCCTAGTCCCACCTCTCTGCAAGTAATGTGCACAGCCTTCCTAAACACTATCTTTAAAGAGTCATCTAATGCAGGGGCGTACCTAGAGCATTTGGCATCCGGGGCGGACCCTGCCCCTCCCCCCCTTCTTCTCCCTTAAAATGTAAAAAAATACACCCACACATTTTTGTTAATGTCTTCAAGAATATTTATTGCACATAAAAATTGTGCATCCCCCACACATAAAAATCCTGCACCCACCCTACACATCAAATACCCCCTCACATCTCATACCCCCTCTTTATATAAAAACCCTGCACCCCATCACATAAACTTCATACATCCCCTACACATAAACTTCATACACCCCATCACATAAACTTCATACACCCCCATCACATAAACTTCATACACCCCCTACACATAAACTTCATACACCCCTACACATAAACTTCATACACCCCCTACACATAAACTTCATACACCCCATCACATAAACTTCATACACCCCCATCACATAAACTTCATACACCCCCTACACATAAACTTCATACACCCCCTCACATAAACTTCATACACCCCATCACATAAACTTCATACACCCCATCACATAAACTTCATACACCCCCTACACATAAACTTCATACACCCCCTACACATAAACTTCATACACCCCCTACACATAAACTTCATACACCCTCTACACATAAACTTCATACACCCCATCACATAAACTTCATACACCCCATCACATAAACTTCATACACCCCCTACACATAAAAACCCTGCACCCACTTCACAAAGTTCATACAGTCCCTACAAATAAAAAATCTGCACTCCCCTACACATCAAATTCATACAATCACCCTACACTGCGCAGCGGCCCACGTTGGCATGACGTCAGCATCACGTTGTGTGACGCCACAACACCTCCCCCTGCTCCTCCATATAACTGCAGTCAGTGCAGTATAGTGCGACCAGCCGCAAAGGCGCCGCGGCCCGCACTATAAGAATTGATGGGAGGTGACTCATGATACTGGCAGTCATCGCCCCCCCGCCCCCACTATCCCTTAGTACGCCACTGATCTAATGTATGTATTCCTTTATTGTACATTCAGTTTGAATTTCTTATCTCTGTTAAGGGATTGCTAGACCTTGCAGGTCCCTTAATTTATAGAGCAAAATTTCCAAAGTAAGTTGACATCTGATTGAAAATTAAACCATTTTTTTCATGTATGTCAGTCACAGCCAGGGAAGGTTTGGCTATTGCTGCATAAACAGAAACAAACTTTATTTAACTCCTAAATAGCAGAGAATTGAGCAGTGAGACCTCAGGGGCATAATCTATACACCCAGACTACTTAATTAAGCTAAAATAGTTTTGGTGCTTATAGTGTCCCTTTAATGTATTTGTTTCAACATATCACAATGATGGCTATGATAGTTACCGTATTTATCGGCGTATAACACGCACTTTTTCTCCCTGAAAATAGGGGGCAAATTATGGGTGCGTGTTATACGCCGGCCCTTTAAATGCTGCAGCCGCCTGAGCGCTCTGTCAAGAGCGGTCAGGCGGCTGCAGTTGGTTCTCACCTCCCCTCCCCTGTAGCGTGGCCGAGCTGCTCTGCTGTCCGCGGTGCCCGGCCGGAGTGATAGGAAGGTGCACGCTCAGTGTGCACCTTCCCGTCAGTCCGACCGGGTACAGGAAACAGAAACTCCTGTTCCGCGCGGAACAGGAGTTTCTGTTTCCTGTACCCGGTCGGACTGACAGGAAGGTGCACACTGAGCGTGCACCTTCCTATCACTCCGGCCGGGCACCGCGGACAGCAGAGCAGCTCGGCCACGCTACAGGGGAGGGGGTAAAAAGAGAGTGGGGGGGATAAAAAGAGAGTGGGGGGTAAAAAGAGAGTGGAGAGGGGGGGAGTAAGAAGAGGGGGGAGTAAGAAGGGGGAGGGGGGTAAATAGAGGGAGGGCTAGAACAGGGGAGGGGGGAGTAAGAAGGGGGGAGGGGGGAGTAAGAAGAGGGGGGGGGGGGGGGAGTAAGAAAGGGGGTAAGAAGAGGGGAGTAAGAAGGGGGTAAGAAGAGGGGGAGGGGAATAAGAAGAGGGGGAGGGGGGAGTAAGAAAGGGGGGTAAGAAGAGGGGGAGGGTGGAGTAAGAAGGGGGTAAGAAGAGGGGGAGTAAAAAAGTTCTGAGCTACCCTTATTTTGCTTCAAAGTTCTTTATTTGAAATTTAAGTTTTTTTTTCCTGAAATTTCCTTCTTAAAATGAGGTGCGTGTTATACGCCGATAAATACGGTATATTATTTAGCGAGAGACCTTATAATACAGAAGTCTGTGATACTAAGGAGGACAAACCCAATTAGATTCAAGTACCCACATTGAAATTAGTATTTATTTTATTTTACTTTACATGTTACCCTATGATATATTTTTTTCTACTCTTCCTTTTATGTCTGCTTGTAATTAATAATAACATTTGCAATATAGGAGGAATCATTTTTCATCTCATTGGCAACATTGCTTGATACACACTACAGCAAATCGATGGGACTTTGTTACACTTTATTGAACGCACTTTCAAATTAACGTGCTTATTTACGTGTTTGTGTTAAACACAGTACATATATTGCCCTCCTATATCGCTGTTGGTTTTATTTCCCACATTAGCTTGGTTGTAATTAACATATTATTTGCTCTAGGAAATGTTTTTAACACTTCCCCTCCTGGAGATGGTGCAGTGATTTTATTGGGAATGTAAAAGTCTTGTATATTTAACAAGATATTTTTTAGATTGTTTTTTTTGGACTTCCCTGTCTCTTTAATGAATAAAACATACAATCAATATCAGACCTCAACAAGCCTTTTCCACGTTCGCCATTTGTCAATAAATGGTCACACTTTATGGTAGTGTTAATTACAAGTTTAGTCTGGATAGTAATCAGTAAATTTGAGCCAATAGCTGTCCTTATAGTTATTGCTTTTGACTAGAAGAAAGGAATCCACCCATGCCCAAGGGATTATCTCTAGTGTAAATATTATTGTGTAATTAAATATATATGGGATATCCCAAGGGAAGATTTAGTAAATATTTCATGTTTTATACGGAAAAGCAATACAAAAAAAACAAAACGCTTTCCAATTGGCCATACGATATCTGATCTACCATCCCCATGCATTGACAAAGACCGAACGGTTAATATGAATGCACAAACAATTCATTTGTTCAGAGTGCGAACGTCACTCAGCTCACTTTCATTTTACCCGTAATAATAAAATATGAGAGTGAACAGAAAAAAGAATGAATGACGAACATAGAGCCATCCGTACATTCGTTCGGCAGTTTGCTATACATATACATACTTCAACATACACAGTACACTGCATGTCTGTAATTTAAAAAGCCAAACTAGTGATACGAATGAACGAATGGCACATTCATTTGTACACATTCGTTAGTGAGGCTCAATCCCATCAGATTTGATGGAGTGAGCAGAACGAATGAATGCAAAAAGAATGAATATGCCATTCGTTCATTCGGTTACTAGTTCGGCTTTTTGAATTACACAGAGGGTTAATAGAAAAGGCCGAATGAACGAACAAAGGAAAGGCTCATGGAAGAATTTAGTTGGGCGCTCATTCGTTCGTTCTTTTTTTTTAACCATTCATTATTTGGTATTCATACGAATGGACGAAAATGCCCAAGTCTAACTGATAGCATGTGCAGGACATACTGAATATCTGAAGGCTTTTTACTAAAGTGGAAATTATTGGAAATTCAGATTTAGCAAAATTGGAAACAAATTTAAGGACCAAAGCGAGGAATAAGGTAGATAAGTAGGGATTGATTTTTTTTTTCTTTTACTAAAATATATACATGTTGCTGATTCAGAAAGTTATTTTTTTTCTTGAGCGTAGCAGTGAACGCACGAACACATTGTGTCCCAAGAGGATTTCGAATCCATGTACACAGCATTGTTTTTAACTGAAATGAATGACAGATTTACAGATCAAGTACACATGTAGCAATTATTCCTACAGGGAAACATTGGACATGTATTGTGATGAGTATAGATACAGTGTATCCTTTCGAAGAAACCAAAACTAACATGGTAAGTACAAAAAGGCAATCTGGGATATTGCCAGAACATGCATTTCTCAGTAATGGTATGGCCATAGAGACCAATATATATATACAAAATACAGATTAAGGAACAGCGCACACTGAAAAATACAGTTTAACATTTTAGTCTACCTAAAATCACCTATCGTAGCAAACAGATATGGGGATTCAGTTTCACTATATGGCCGTATGCACATATTTGTTTGCTACGATAGGTGATTTAAAATAACCTTGTCAAATTTAAAACTGTATTTTTATGTGTGTGCTGTTCCTTAATCTGTATTTTGTAACAAACCAAAACTGTAACTGTACTTTAAACTTGAGGTCAAATAGCCAAAATGGAAAAAAATCTGTAAGACATCTACACTTTCTACACTAAAGCTTCAGATATGGATCGATAATGCAGACGTTAAATCTTCTATGGTTTTGATGTAATACTGCCCCACAGCCAAGATGTCCATGCATCTTTTATCATTACTGCTTTAATTCTCCATCTTTTTTTCATCACACACACAAACTATTCCCAGGGTGAATTCATTAAACGTTGTAACAGTATTGATTTAATCTCCTGCGTGGAAACAAGTCAAATATGTAATGTATACATATAGGTATAACCACGTCACTAGGGCTCTTTTTATTAGCAACAATTTTTCAAACCCTATCATGGATATGGTGCATTTAAACGTAGGACATATATTTACACTGTATGTAGCAGAATTTCAGACAAGCTCTAAAATATTGACGTAGAAATAATGTTTTGTCTCCTACAGTACATAGAATTGAAATGAATGCGCAGACATGGTCCAATTTTCTTATAGTGGGTAAATATAAATGAACTACTGACATTTTTGGGAAATTAACTTCACAAAAATACTATCATCGTGTAATAATAATATAAAAGAAAACAAGTCTCCAATGGGATGAGCCTGCTGCCCTTACTTTTAGTACCTTAGACCAGTTTATAAAACAGAAAATGTTGATAAACCTAAATAACCATATTGATAAAGGATGGGATAAAAGACGTGGCAGCGTTTACATCCCTCAATCCCCTATGGAATTCTAGCAGAGAAATTTGATCCTACACTGGGTGAAGACCAGCAGTGGATCAAAATAAAAAATTGGATTGTTTGAGCTGAATATTCATTGTTATTGCTTTTTTTTAGTGCATTATCAGATAGAAGCTGTGGTTGAAAGGCCTCCAGTTGGACAGGTAAGAATATCTCACTTAAATACTCTTACAAGCAGGGGTGTAATTTGAATTTGTGCTGCCCTAGGCATGACGGTACTTGTGCACCCCTCACCCAATCTAAATTTGCTCCATCCCTTCCTGTCAAGGCCGCAACTCTTCCTGTTTAAGACCAACACGCAGTTTGACTGACAGACACCCAGTGATACACTCACTCACTGGCACACACTCTCAGATACACATACAGTGACATACATTCACTGACAGACACACACTGACAAATTCACTGACAGACACACACATTCACTCACTAACAGATGCACACTGACAGACATACACTGACTGTCACACACATTCACTGACAGGCACACACACATTAATTGTACAGAACACTGGTGAGACGCAGTACTGGAGACCGTATCTCCAGAAGGATATTGATACTTTAGAGAGAGTTCAGAGAAGGGCTACTAAACTGGTTCATGGATTGCAGGATAAAACGTACCAGGAAAGGTTAAAGGACCTTAACATGTATAGCTTGGAGGAAAGACGAGACAGGGGGGATATGATACAGTAAAGGAGGAGACTATATTTAAAAGAAGAAAAACTACCACAACAAGAGGACATAGCCTTAAATTAGAGAGGCAAAGATTTAAAAATAATATCAGGAAGTATTACTTTACTGAGAGGGTAGTGGATGCATGGAATATCCTTCCAGTAAGGTGGTAGAGGTTAACAGTGAGGGAGTTTAAGCATGTGTGGGATAGGCATAAGGCTATCCTAGCTATAAGATAAGGCCAGGGACTAATGAAAGTATTTAGAAAATTGGGCAGACTAGATGGGCCGAATGGTTCTTATCTGCCGTCACAATCTATGTTTCTAGTAGACACACGCTCATTTACTAACAGATGCACACTCACAGACATCCACTGATAGACACATGCACTCACTAACAGATACACACTCACAGACATACAATGACAGACACACACACACATTTACTGACAGACACACCCTGACATGAACACACATTCACTCATAGACACACACTCACACTCACAAACATTGTCTAATACAAATTATATGTAATTTAATTCTAATCCACCCAGCATCCCTACCTTTGGGAGAGCTGGAGTAGATTCTTCCCTGCGGTCCTTTGGGGCTGACTGCTGGTGGCTTGCTCCTGCTGCTGCTGCTGGGTGGGCGGGCAGACATGAAGGCACAGGTGTGTCGGCTGGCGGTCAGTCAGCCAATGCAGACGACAAGGGAGCTCCCGGTATCACTGTGGGGCGTGAGGGAGTTGAGCAGGAAGACTTTAGAGGACAGTGCTCCCTTGCCACCTGCATTGTAAGCAGCTTGAACGTCTCTGGGGGGACCCTGAGGTGGCCAGTAAGCCATCTCTTGGGCCCCCTATGAAAGAGGCTAACATGGCATCGGCCAGGGCGCTTTTGCCGCCCCCCCCCGAAAGTGTCCCATAAGGCAAATGCCTTCTTAGCCTCGTTAAAGATACAGCACTGCTTACAACAACAAGAAATTGCTACATGGGACCTAATATCATTCAGAGAACATCAACACAGTGTGTAGGGCAGTACAGCGGGCATATAAATAAACTCTCACAACTAAGACATAAATCTAGAAGTGCAGAGTGCCTTTGTAGTAGGTAAGGTGAAAGTACACATGAGGTAAAGATCTACATATGTAAATGGTATAATACACTACCAGGTGTGCAGTCTGGTTCTCACTAAACAAATGCATAAACGATAAGATGTGCATGGTATCTGTAAAGTAATAAGGTGAGACAAGGTGAAACAGACTGAAAGAATACAGGTTATCGGAGGAGAGACAGAGGAGGGAGAGGATTTAGATGGTAAGTACGAATGCTTTCCTAACTAAATGGGATTTAAGGATTTCCTAAAAGAGTCGAGATCACACGATACGGTGAGGAAGGGCATTCTAAGAAACATGGTACCGACATCAGTAATTACTGTGAGACTTGAAAGGGGACATGTAAGCAGAGGTCAAGCAGAGATTAAAAGTGGAGAAAGAAGGGGTGAACTTGAAAATTTAAGAATGTGAGTAGTTTGGAAGATTGTTAGTTAAAGCTTTGTAAGTTTCAGTATTTAAGACTGCAAAACATGTCAGTGAATGGGGTAGGGTCATTATTGTACAGCGCTATGGAATCTGATGGCGCTATATAAATAAAAAAATAATAATAATAATCAGCCCAAGTGTACATTTTATGACCCCTTCTAGTCTATTATTATTATTATTATTATTATTGCCATTTATATAGCGCCAACGGATTCCGTAGCGCTTTACAATATTTTGAGAGGGGGGGGGGTGTAACAATAAATAGGACAATTACAAGAAAACTTACAGGAACAATAGGTTGAAGAGGACCATATATTTGTTTGCTATTCAAACTCTGTCTCTTGTATGTTAAATAACTACATAATGACATAATTTGTAATTACGTAACTTAGTGGTTCGATAGCAGCAGTATTGGAAAATTTGCTGCGGGAGGTGCTATTTCTATCTCAATATTATAAATAACACCTCTCATTGCAAATCTTCATGATATCCAGTAGTAACAATGATACAATGCTAAATTCAGACCCAGGACTTTCAGGAGCTATCACAGGCCTTCAGCCTGGGGTAATCCCTCTAGAGCAACATTACTATACTGTCACAGGGAGAGGTGTCAACGTGAAAAAGTGAGTGATAAGTGACAGTTAAGGAAAATAAGCTGTCTATCTGTATTGTGGCAGAAATGCCTCTGCCACACCTGCTTGCCAGCCTCCTGCCTCAGGACTATGGCTCCTGCAATAGACCTGGCTAAAATACTTTAAAAAGGCTCTGTTCGGGGGCGGGGCCTGATGGCTGACCAAGATGGACGCATGATACCGGAGCTCCTCATGCAAAGCTTCCAAATAGCCTAATCCTGGACTCAAACACTTAACTTTTGGAATAAACCTGCACATTAATGCCGAGGAGCACCCTAACGAGCAAGAAATCCACTTTGCCGGCTTTCTTGGCAGGCATAACTTCAGCGGCCTGCCGACAAACTCGAGGCGGGGGAGGCGGCCGATCCTCTGCCTGAGACTGAAGAGCCCCTGCTGTTGAGCCCTGTTCCCCCCCCTCTGGACCGGTGGGGGTTATCCCGGTCCCCACTGGCACATTCTTGTGGACCCCTATAGATAGCCTTAACACCCAAGCGATACACGAGGCTGTAACCTACGACCCAAGATGTCCGTTGTACCGCAGACTACACAGCCCTTCCCACAAGCAATTACCTATGCTGACCCGCTCCTGCAGGCCTTCGACAAATTGTGCGCTCAGTTCTGGGCGAAGCTGAGTACACGCACACTCACCACTCTGCCTACTAGCCCAGGCGAACTCCCCCTGCTCGGGTCCGCGGACCAGCACCATGAGGCGGGTCCATGCAAATGTGGCCAGCATGGGACATCACAAAGCGGGAGTCCCAGGCACCGGATGCAGGGGGCGCACAGCCGTCACGTCCTGAAGGCGAGGAGAGGAAGACAGGGGCCGCGGCGGTGGCCGCTCACTGTTCTCCGCCAACGTGTCACGGCGAGCCGCCCTGGAAGAGGCAAGCATTACCTGCATGGCGGGAAACCTGCCGCAACACTGGAGAGCTGGAAGCTTGTTCCTGCAGTTGCCCGGCTCAGTACCACAACATGCCGTCCACAACATAATGGACAATCACACACGATCAATTGCCTTCCATCTGCGGGTATTGGCTGAGCAGACCCAAGTAAACCTGTCGGAGATAGACTGTTTTGTAGGCCGGTAGCTTATGATCCTTGTCCTGTCTCTCGTTTTAAATTGCTTACATCACTTTAAAATTCTTATGTCGTTCCTCAGAAGGGGTCAGCACTGTACATTAGCAAGCCATACATGCTTGGGTTGCGGGTTATCAACACTTACTCTATTAGGGGACCCTAATGGACTGTCTATACTGATTAAGCTACCCAACCAGTGGTATTATCTCCTGTAATTGAGTAACTACAGTTCTCTGTTAAAGCCTTAGTATTCCTCTTTCAGTTGGTAAAAATAGCATTGTATAACTTAATTATATTTAAATTCTACGTTTCAATCCACATGTTTAAGTCTGACTAAATCAAAAAATTGTGCTTGTTATTCATGTACCCCACATGTTACACGTGGGAAAAGCCAGAGGACTGCTTTCGGGGCACCTCTTGCCAGCCTGTATTATATACTTGCACTACAAAAATAAAGATTAAAATTTTTTTTTTAAAAAGGCTCTGTTCGTGCAATTGGGATTTTGTGGTTCGGGAACCGAACAGCCGCACGAACCAGAGACCACCCAGGAGCTTGCTAAACCCCATTAACACTTGGTAACGATTCTAACCGCAGTGTTCTAATTGTTTGCCTGGGTGGCTGTTCGCATGAACGACCACGAGGTGGCGGCCATCTTGTTTGCATGAACACAGGCAGCGGTGTTTGGCAAGCTCTGATTCTCTGGAACTGTTTTGGGCAGGAGCCTCATGTGCGGTCGGACAAATAATGACTTCCATGGAAATTCCGAACCACTGAACCGATCTGGGTGATTTTTTGGGAAATGCTGGTCTCCTAAATCGGGGCTGTCAGGGGACATGACTATTGTGTTTTGGGGGTACTTTTGGGGTATTGTAAAATGTATGTTCTCTGTGCCTGGGTATAATAGAGTTTAGTAGAGTTCCTGACTCAATTATCTCCCAGGCACAGGGGAGGGATTATCTTGTTTTGTGTGGGAGTGTCCTGGACCTGAGAGCCAATAATCATGTATATTTTTCTGTTGTAGTCTACTCTCAGGTCCAGTGGGGAATGCCCTGTAATATGTAACCAGAAACCCCTTGCATGGGGACCTGCATATAAGGCCAGTTGTGGCTGCCATTAAAGGAGTTCCACTTCACCCACAACACAGAGCCTCGTCTTGTGATTGTAGGGAACAGCTATACCTGCTTTGGATTATTATATTAGCTATATCACTAGCTCTTGTAAGAGCTAACCTGCTATACTCTCTGGAGGAGGAGAGGTCTACCCACTGGAAGCTGGATCCCTGACTTGAGTCCAGGGTGGGTGGAGGACAGCGAGACTCCAGCCAAGCTGCGACGGTTAAAGGTCTACAGTGCTGATGGTGTCTTGTGGAGTGCTTGGAAGTACTCTGAGGTACTAGGAAGCAGTGATTGGCAGAGGCATCCAGTCGGGGTGCCAGGCGGTCCGTCACATGTATAAATCATAATGAGCAGATATTTGCAAGAAGGAGCTGATGAAGAGTATGTTGCAGTAGATGAGATGGGAAATGATGAGTACATGAGCCAAGGAAGAGCATAATCAATGCTTGCTTTTAAGATAAAATTACAGGATTTGAACAGCGATAAAAGTTTACTAAGGCAGTGAGCTTGGCTGGTTAAGGTTATATTGTAGTCACATTACAGGTTAAGGTTATATGGTGGTACCATTGTCCTGGAAGGATGTCAATAAAGAGGGGATAATGCCTTTGCTGGAGTAAAGAGAAGGCATTCTGTTATGGAAACAATTCGTGTTTAGCTAGGTCAATCAAATGGAGAAAAGAGAGGAATTTGTTGATATGATCCAGGAGAGAAGGAGATACATTAGAGTTAGATTAGAGGTGGGGAAGTCACTAGTATATATGAGAATCAACCTTGAGTTGTGTGTTTGGAGCAGGGCTGCAGTGTCCATGGCAGAGGTAAGGGTAGCGTTGTAGAAGGAGATAACCAGGTTGGGACAGGAGAAGTTAGGTTGTGAGGCTACCAAGGACAAGGGTGAGTCTCCAGGAATTAGGGATGGAATATTATTTGCAAGAAAGTAGGAAAGCCAAGCAGCAAAGTGGTCAAAGAAAAAAATATGGAAACCAGGTGGGCAGTAAATAATAGCTATGTTAGCAGGGATGGGTTTGAACTGGCGAATTACGTGAACTTCAAATGAGGAGAAAGAGAGGGAAGGAGAGGTGGGAAGAGGTTTGAAGGAGCAGTGAGTGAGGTGAGCACCCTTACTTTCAGACTGTCTTGGGTTGTGAGTTATTGAAGACCATCAAAAGCTAACGAGGCAGGAGTAGCAGTGTCAGAGGGAGAGAGCCATGTTTCTGTTAATGCCTGTAAGTTTAGGGAATGTGAAATGAATAAGTCATGGATAGTGGTTGATTTAGTGATGTTGCACACAGAGCCTGCATTCCAGAGGACAGTGTGAAAGGAGAATTTAAATGGATAGTTACATGGGATGGATATCATTGTTTTGGATCCTGGTGTTAGCACAAGGTAGGTTAGCAGAGGAGGGACCACGGTTTGGAGAGACATCACCAGCTGCCAGGAACAGAAGGATAGAAAGGAGGAGATGGTGGGAGTAAGATTTAAATGTTCAGGATGAGAGCTTGTGTTTGGAGGATTTAGAAGGAGATGGAGGAGAAAGGGTGGATCTGCATGAAATAAGTACATGGGATGCATAAAGAGTAGAGGGAAGTAAAGTACGGGCAACAAAGATGGTGTCAAGAGGAGCAGGTAAGCAGAAAGGAGCAGGTAAGCAGAAAGTTAGAGAGAAGTGAAGCTAAAGGTGAAACAAGGGAAACATTATTAGGAGAATAAGGAGTTTGTGAGACAGACAAGCAGACAGACAGACAGATTCAGTGAGTAACTGTTCCTTGAAATAATGTGTATTAAAGAGGCACCGTAACATGTATCTGATATGATAATCAATATCATTGTGATAAACAATATGTGATAAAACAATATACATTGAGTTGCTTGAGATAAAGAGTTTGCAATTTTAAAAACTAAAGAGTACAAGCGCTTATTCAGGTAGTTAATTTCCTTATATCCTTATGTACACCAAATTTAAGTGAGCTATTACACCGTGGTCATCTTTCTATCAGAAATTGTGGAGAGAAGGAGTTTTAGGTGTAGCGCTCTAATCATTGTAGTGGATATAGAGGTTTGCAATTTTAGCTCAATATTCAACAATGTTTATTAGAATAAATCTAAAACTGGCAGGTGAGGGCAGATAAGGAGGGTGTAGGTTGGCAATTCCTCCCTACACCACTAGCATACAGGGTTTGTGGGTCTCAGCCATTCTTCTGCAAATTGGAAGCACTTGGCATGCCTGTTACCAAAGTACAGCAGGAGTGAGACAGCAGGTTGAAATTGTGACTTTGCTAGCCCAGCACTTTCTGCTTGGGTTGATGGTCACAATGTCCATGCTCTGCAGGCTTGGCCTGGCTCTGAATATTTGTTTTTGTTTCTAATATTTTTTTTGAATGGAGGCACAATTGACCCCCCTCCGCCCCCATAAAGGGTTTTTGCCTTTTTGTGTTTGTGTCTATTCTTGTATTAGTTGTATATTTTGCGGTGTATGTCCATTACGTAGGGAGCTTACTAACTTTCAACGGAACCCGACGGAACTCAGCAGTCTCTGTAATGGTATTATCATAGGAAAGACATGTCGCATCTTCATTCTGGGAACATTCTACTTTTAATGTTTATTTCTAGTAAAAATAAATAAATTCAACGTTATATTTAGACAAGTGAATGCCTTTAAAAATGGAAAACAAAAAAGGAAACCACTCAGTAGCTTCATTTGTAGACAAGCGGGCACCTGATAATCAGAACAAAAAAATGTTCTTTCAAAAACAATATTTTGTACCCTAATGTCGGTAAACAAAACTGCACAAAGTCATGACGTTTTGAAATGAATAAAAAGACCATCTACCATTGGTCCAACAGATATGCTTCGAGCAAACCCCTTCTAGAGTCAGGATATGACTATAAAAGGATCCGTGTAAAGAAAAATCAATGAAACACTATGTCCTGCAGAATTTGAGATGGATGGACGAGTGCTAGGGGAGATGGAATAATGAATTTTATGATAACATCAATGAGATTTGTTTACAGAAGCATTGAAACAGGGGAGAAGGGGGATACTCCGGAGTATATTGGCTGTAAAAGATATGTTGTACAAAATAGCAAGTGGTAAACATTTTCTTTGATGACTGATAATGCAAGTAATGGGAAAGCGGCACTGGGGGTCACGAGGGGTAGGTATTGACATATTACTGCGATATAATGTACGTAACATGGGCGAAATGTGTTCCTTAATGCCATCAAGGAACTGCACACTTTGCAAAACATCTATAGAAAATAAAAATAAATTGTAAAACACGGAAAATCTGCTCACAATGTAGCTGCAGTCTTAATAATAAATCCAAATAATTATATGGTGACACTGAAATACTACGGCAAACATTGATGGAGACGGCTTTGTGACAAGCTTTGAAATGTCACTATAAATATAGAGGATCTTCAAAAACCAGTAATAGTGGAGAATATTAAAAGAACCCATAAGAATAACACATGCAGAGTATGTCTTCTGGGTTCAACTGGAAAAATCCACAAATGTCTTCATCAATCACTGGACATGAATCAGACAAGGCACTTTCGTCACATAACCCTTAACAAGTTTCCAAGATAATAATCTAAAAATAGGTTATTTTACTCATTAGTTTCTTAAATTCAGGACATTTTCTTCTTCTTCAAAGGGACACTACAAACACCCAAAGTACTTCCTGAGATTCTCTATCTGTGAAAAGTGTGTCTTTTAGATTTTACAAAAAAACTGCAGATTTCAATAGAAATTGACACTTTTATTAAATAAACTGGTTACACCCCCCTGGTAGTTGATCAGACGACCAATGCTGTTACTTCCTGCTTTTGTTAGCTCAGTGGAGCTAAACTCAAGAGGCAGCAATTGCTCAGAGCACCTGTCTTGCAAAGGCCTAAAACCTGCATGGTAGGTATTCCAAAAAGGACTTAATTGGGCAACACTGCTATAGCGGATGAGAGGCCAATACTACATCTATGATAGGGCTAGCAGAGCTCTCAGGAGTTGTGGCTATACGAAAACTAGGTGGGTACATTCCAACTAGCCCTTCTATAGAGTCATTTCAGCAAGGTCCAACTAAGAAATCAATTTAATATTGTTGGATAGGCTTTCCTAATTAATAAATCATTTTAAAGTTTATCCAAACATATTAGATAACAAAATATAATTGTCAGCTTGGTGTGTCAAGGTTGTAAACTGGGGTACTTGCAACGTTTAAATGATGGAGTTGCCATGATATTTAGTTGAGAGGAGATGGTGGAGTTGTAGAGAGAGGTTGAAGGTGAGGATTGAGATAGGTAAAAGGAGACTTTGTAGATTCGTGGAGAATCACTGTAAATAAGGACAGTGAAGGTTTTTGTGAGACTGATGTATAAATTTGGGTTATTATATATCAATTCTTCTTTCCCATGCGCTATGTTAATGTATTATCTTTTGACAGTTTAAAAAGTTGACTATTGCTGGAAGATTTTTATTTTTTCTATAATACAGACTCTTAAGCTTTGATTTAATATTGTTATATAAGCGCTGAAAATTATTTAATATTTTGGTCACACTTTTAAAATACTATATTTACTTAAATCTAATGCGCTTTAGAATTTTGAAATCTGGAAGCCCCCCCCCCCCAAAAAAAATGTTTTCGCTGGTGAATGTAATGCGCTTTTGTACAAGAAAATTGAATGGCACATGCACCGACCATATTGTTTTAAGCCCACTACTGCGTCACAGTCCCCAAAATATCAGTGGGTCCTACACTATTTTTAATATGGGAGATTTGCATGCTAACTTGCAATACTTACAGCTTAAACTGCTTCCATAGACTCCTCAAATGTATGTTTTCCTGTGGTCACCTCCAAAGGGGCACCCGTTTAATCTTGGTTAAAATTAGTGTAGGACCTACCGATATTGGGGTACTGTAAAGTAGTGATGGGCTTAACACAATATAGTCATATGGTGGAACTGAATCCCTATGTTTGTTTGCTAAGATAGGTGATTTTATGCAGACTTGTAAAACTGAAAACTGTATTTTTGTCTTTGTGTGCGCATCACTCCTTTAACTGAACTTATATCTAAAAACAGATGATTTTTGCAGAACTGCTAACGGGCCGATTAAATCCCACCAGAAATCAATTCAGGTTACTGGACTCAGTCCGAGTAGTGCCGGAATCAGAGGACAAGCTGCGCAGGGTCCCTAAATAGTTCATGACCTGCCGAGTTTAATACGAAGTTAACGGAGAGCTGTATTCTATGTAATTGCAGCACTTGCATAGCAAGTCTGTGGACATTGCGAAGCTAACCTGTACTCAGTATAAGCAGTGTTACGAACTTACCTGCTGCTGGAGCCCACGCTGCTGCCCTCGTTGAGGCGCATGGCCTGAACAGGTAACACTTACCGTTCGGCCTGGGATACAGCTCCCTCTGCTGGATCGCACGGGACGAAATCCTGTTAGCTGTATTCCCTGCATTATATCAGACGGTACCCTTTTTTAATGGCGTGTCTTTTAAAGTGACCACATCATCCTAATAACTTTTTTGGAGTCACAGAGATGACCCAGCCTGTTATTCCTTTTATGCTTAATTCTATATCCCTTACCTTGGCTATTCCTGACTGTCTTTATCAAAGTTAAGTCCGGCCCCTTTAAGGCCCAGTATTACATTTATCTAGAACTGGTTTGTGGGATTCACCATTCCTGTAAAATGCGGTACTACCCCATGACATACAGAACATATGGAGAGGTACATTAAAAAGGAACCCTTTGCAAAGTTTGCAAGTTCCTGTTGAACTTAAAGTCACATGTCAAAAGGGAACTCGGCGTTTGAGTCTTTGAATATGTCTAAGGGAAATGTTTGTGAATGTGTTCTGAAAGTGTATTTTGGGTTTCCAAATTCATTTCAATCTGTTAAAGAGTATGTCACCTCCTTCACGTAATATATCACTAAGAATAATGTGTGAACATTCTGTGCTGCATTCTAAGGGGAAGAAGAAGAAAAAAATAAATGAAATCCAGAAATTGGGATAATTATTTGAAGCACAAAGGTGTAGATAACAAAAACCATGCAAGTAAAAGAAAGAAAAAAAAGGCACACATACTAACATGTGGTATAAAAGACCGTTCAAATTGATCATTCACGCCAAACAAAACATAATTCATAGATTATTCTTTGACACTTTGATAAATCTCCCTCCATGGGTTTGCAAAGTTCAAATTGTATAGCGGACTCTCATGGAGGTAACGAAATGATCCCAGTCTATTTTTTTTTTCTTTTAAGTTAACACGAATTGATCCCAGTATATTTCTTTCCTTTTAAGTTAATGAATTAAAAAATAAAATATATTACTATTGATGAATAGTGATGTCCCGAACGGTTCGCGAACGGTTCGGCACGGACTCATCATTGAGTAAACTTTGACCCTGTACCTCACAGTCAGCAGACACATTCCAGCCAATCAGCAGCAGACCCTCCCTCCCAGACCATCCCACCTCCTGGACATTCACTAAGAATGCAGCTTCTTAATTAGCTGTCCAGGAGGTGAGAGAGGGTCTGGGAGGGAGGGTCTGCTGCTGATTGGCTGGAATGTGTCTGCTGACTGTGAGGTACAGGGTCAAAGTTTACTCAATGATGAGTCCGTGGCGAACCGTTCGCGAACCATTCGGGACATCACTATTGATGAATAATTGAACATTGAAAGTGTGAATTGTGAGATTAACTTTTCAGCATTCATGAAAAGATTACATTCAGTTTAATAAAACAGGTATAGCTGCCCGTTTCATATTAAAATAACTGGAGAGATTTGGGTTTAATGAATATATTCTATTATACATATAAAACGTATAAAGAATATCTGCAGAAAAAGGTTAATAATATAAAAGGGGATTTTTTTTCTTTTGCAACAATATATATCTTTAAAAAACAAAACAAAAAAATGACATTTTAACACAAAATTGTGCTTGCATGATATGTAAATAGAACAATCTTTGATGGCATATTTAAATTCTGTGAATGTTGAAGCAGCCAAATAAACAATAAGAAACAGCCATCTTTTGCAGTAGGACTTGTGACAGGCAATTTGGTAGCATCTCTGGGGGAAAAAAGTTTTAATATTCTTGACCAATAAGATTGCTTTCCTGTTTATTATTTCTGTTTATATTGTTTTTTTATTAAGTTTTCATATAAGAGATACAAAAACCGATATATTTTACAATAAGATACATGTTACTTCCATGCCATGGATAAAGTACATAAAGACAATATATAAAGACTGCTTTCCTCCTATAAAGGGATTTACAAGTGGACAATATCACACACATTGATGTAGTGTTCAGTGAACCTATATGGCTGCCCCTATTGACCATAATTTTAAATGATTAACACACAAATGGAAAATGATGTTTTGAGGCATTTTAGAAACTGCTGTTCCAAACAATTTGCTGGTCTAGAATAGCCTAATTGCTGCAAAATGTGGAATATTTTCTGCTTAAAATACATACTATAAATTCAATTTATCTTCAGCTTACTGTTAAAATAAATATATGTTTAAATTCAAAACATTTTCAGATCTGTACATTTAAATTTCAGTGTGTAGCAAGCAAAATTCACATTTTTCTTTTTAATGACGCAAATAGAACTCTTCAAACATTAGAATTTATAGATTAGCAGTAGCACTCCTTTTAGTAATAAAATGTAAATAGATACAATTGATACAATCTTGAAATAAAAGCCTGGACTATGAACTTTAAATTAAAAAGAAAACATCCTTCCTCTATATTCTATTTTGGGTGGTTTATAAGTATTTATAATAAAAAAAAAAATAGTCTTAAAGGCCTTGATTTGTTTGACTCCTATTTGCATGGAAAGGAAGGCTGACGTTTCTTACTTAGAATTTATGATTTATTACTCAAAATATAAACAGTATGTCAGTTCTTATCTAAAGATTGTCAAATGGTTAACGATTGTAAACACACAATTTCTAGTTACAACTCAGAAACACAAAATTATAAGGAAGAAGACTACACAGTTCCCTCTGTAACACCCAAGTCATTAATTCTGCAATCTTTGTTTTCCCCAAGAGGCTTAAAAATCCATTAATTTGTCATTCTCTGTATGAGCTTAAGGGATCCCTACAAGAAAACCAGACTCGTGTCTGATAACCAGGAGCTGGCAGGTCACATGACTCTATAAAGAATTGCAAGACATTTAAGATGATATGACCAATACATTCCTTTGCCTTCTGCTTTTGTGCTTTATTTAAAGGGACAATATAGTCACCAAAACAACTTTGGCTTAACAAAACAGTTTTGGTGTATAAATCATGCCCAGGTAGTCTCAGTGCTCAATTATCTGCCATTTAGGAGTTAAATCACTTTTTTTTTTTATGAACCCTAGTCACACCTCCCTGCACGAGACTTGCACAGCCTCCCTAAACACGTCCTGTAAAGAGTCATCTACAGTTTATCCTTCCTTTATTGCAATTTAATTTAGATTTTTAATTTAGATTTTCTTATCCCCTGCTATGTTAATAGCTTGTTAGACCCTGCAAGAGGCTCCTGTATATGATTAAAGTTAAATTTAAAGAGCAAGAGATAAAATAGTTTAAGGTAAATTACATCTGATTGAAAGTGAAACCAGTTTTAGTTTTTTTCCCCATGCAGGCTGTGTCAATCAGAGCCAGAGAAGGTGTGGCAAGCACTTATAAACAGAAACAAAGTGATTTAACTCCTAAATGACAGTGGATTGGGGAGTGAAACCGGAGAGGCATGGTCTGCACATAAAAAATGCTTCATTAAGCTAAAGTTGTTTATGTGACTATAGTGTTCCTTTAAGTAATTTTATCCCTTTGAGACATCACAGAGCCACCAAGCCTGCAACTATGGTTGCTAACCTTGGCACTGCATAAGTCTGTGAACTACATTTCCCATATTGCTCAGCTGTCACAGCACCTGGCCAACGAGGGTTTTCGGAAGCACGTTCCCATGAGATCCATATACTTACTGAGAACACCGCCTAAGTCTATCTCCAATGCTGCCAATCCTCATCCTGGAGTTTTTACCGAAGCCAGCTGCTGCATACCAGAGCTTTTTTAAAAGTCTCCCTCCCCTGTTATCTAATTGATGACGCAAATGTGCATATGTCATCTCGCCATCGACGCGCATGCACGTTCTGACTTTACATGGGCAAAAGTAACCAATCGTTGCCCTTAATGCAATATAATCCCCTTTTTAGTTTGGTACTGGGCCCTGTCGTGATTTCCATTTATTTAATAATTTTGAAAGCGGGTTAATCCTGGTTTATCTCTGTCTTATCTGACCTTGGTTTGTCCTTTGTCCTATTCTATCAATTGTCCCTGACCTTTGGCTAGTATTCTCATCTATTCTACCTTCTGTTCTCCTGACCTTGGCTTGTCCTGTACTACTCTGTTTTCTGTTCAGTCTGGCTTCAGTAAGGTCCGGTAATACATTATTCTCCAAAATAGTATATATTTTTTATAGATTACTTAAATACTGCTTGTCGAGTCATAGTTAACCGTGACATCAGCGAGCCTCAGCGGATTTTGGGTTTAATTCTAAACAGCAATTCTGGGGAAAGGTACCAATACAGGAGCAATCAGCAGACATTCCACTGGTTTCCATGGTGATTGGGGGGTATATACAAATAAGTCTCCAGAAAGGCTTTTTAGAAATAACTCTCAATGCTTATAGTTTTAGGTCCTCCAGAATCTGTTTAAAACTGGTATACAAAGAATATGAAAAAAAAAAATAAACAAATAAACATGAATTGCGTATCACAGTGTTAATATTTATATAATGCACAACGTTAACATGTCAAATGCAATAGCAGTATGCAACTTAACATTCACAAGTAATTGAATACACTGCAGCAAAAACAAACAGTATATAATTTTCCTTTTTTTTTTTTATAATGAAAAGAGCTTGTCCAAAAAGAGACACATTTCAAAAAGAAATGAATGTTCAAAAAATTCAATTACCCCCTCGCCCCCTCCACACCAAGATTTAAAAACAGAATATAATTTCTCTATTATGTAATAAGAGAGGAGATACAATCTTGGCGGTATACATACAATGTCAGTTATAAAAAGCAGTACTGTTTGACGTTAATATATAAAAAACATACATTTTGAAGTTTATTTTAACCTTAAAGTGACATTCCAAACACCAAAACCACTGTCGTTTTTTGGAGTGGTAATGGTGCTATGCAGTTATAGGTTTAGTCCCTCTGGGTTTTACCAATATCTTTTAGTTATCTGAAAACAAAACAAAGGGGAGGGGGATGTAATTAGGAAGCTTCATTTCATTACGTATCCCGGGCAAGCAAATTTGGCAGCATCTGTGCCAACTGTTGGTGGTTTTGTGGGGCAAATAGAGTTGATGTGGATTCAGTGCCCCTGCCTTTGTTTTAGAGGTCATGTTAGGAAATGTTTTTTTTACTGAACTTTATTTATAAGAAAAAAAATTATAATTTTTTTTTAAATCACATACAAAAAAGTAACACCAGCACCTGTTTTTGTTGTATGGAAAAAGTTACGTATATTTAGAGTGCCAGCTCTAAAGACTACTCAGATTTGATCAGAGATGTTAAATATACCAATAAACCAGTGTCATTTCTACCATGAAATCCACACTCTGTGGGTGTGCAGGAGATTTAAAAGGGTGGATTTGAAAAACATTTTTAAATGTATAAACATGGTTGATTTTATTAAAGTTAACGTCAAAAAGAGTTTTAAAGGCAAACAAGGCACACATTTTTAAATTTTCCAAAGTGTTAAAGATTCTTCAGGAACAGTAACTATGGGTCCAATAACAGCAGACAATCCCTTGCATGGTTTTATATGGCTATTGTGCAAAATAGGCAAATAAGACCCAAATACAAGTATTCAATATAAACGGCAATCCTGGATATTTAACTTGGGGATGGAGTCATACATAAGAACTGTACAGAGCTGTACTTACAATTTGGACACCATAACATAGGGGTTTCCCTGAATTCCAAAATACAAAGATTATTGAATAAACCATAAAGGGCCCCCAAAAGAGGAACTGGCTTTATAGAAACAGTGGGAACGGTTATCATTGTACCATAACCACCTCAATAGGCTGTGGGTGTTACAATGCTTGGAGTGTGCCATAAAGGGACAGGCTATGCATTAAATATCAGTTCATCGTAGTGGAGAGATCAGGAAAAGATGCTGCCTTGGAATTTATTTTATTTCGGCTATTTATTTTAGCTTGCTAAAGCTGTGTACATCTCATGTTTCTCTATGAGAAGTAGATTGTTGCAACTGCAATACATGCGCCATGTGTCCTTACTGCTTCTCAATAGAAAGTATCTCACTGAACAAAAGTGATAGGGTTCAGGGCTTTGTTGGAGGAGGACTGGACTGCAGTGAGGGGTCTATCTCAGTACTGGAATAAAGGTAAATTTTATAGCAAATTTTAAAAACTTCAAATAAAAAAAAAGGGGGGGGGGCGGTATTCTAAAAACAATAAGGAATACCACTTATAATAATTAAAAAATATATATTAAGTTATCTTTTCAGTATAAGGATTATGAAATGTAGCCCATTATTTTATAGTCATATAAAAAAGTGCATATTCAACAAAATGACTTGTTGCGTGTTTTCGCTAAACAGTGAACGGTGTTGAATAAACTACTGAATTTTAGCCAGGAAGACAAGACTTTCTAATTGGTCTGTTTTGGCCTAAATTTTGCAGTTCAATATTCATTAACAACAATACACTGTTCAGTAAATAGAGACCCATTCAGTCAGGAGAGCTCACACAGTTTGTGTTCTACAAAATGGAAACCGTACAAAATGAAGTGTCAGCGCAATGACATGTCATATAATCACCAGTAAATCCTTGGATATATGGTTTAATTACGGAATGTTGGCCATCACGTGTAGACTGCAGATCTCGCCAGCCTGGGCGTTTTTACTCTTATATATCCTGGCCGTTGTCGGTCAGTTTAACTCTTTGATTGTCAAGAAAAGTATTGCAGAGGTCCGTGTTGGGTTACAGAAAGAGAAGTTTTGGGGATATACTCATAAAAGTGAATTTAGCACAAATACAAAAAACCCTTTTCGCCAATATGATATTTGCAAGACCAATAACCTGTAGGGTTCCAAGTGACGGGCCTTCTTCAAACCACGGGCAACATACAGTTTTGTCAACAACGGTTAATGCTTTTATTACTATAGATATGATGTGTAATTGTCTTATATTAAATTATATATATTTACAAAAGGAGAGAAACTAAAAAGGAACAAATACAATAACAGTAGCCTTAATAAGAAATGTGAAACAGAACCTGGCATCATTTAGATCAGGCCACCATTAATGTCCACATGGGATGAGTATGCATACGAGAGCAGGGATTGGTGTAATCCGTGAAAAAAAAAAAAAGGGAAAAAAAACTCCCTATTGGTTTTACAGTCTTTACCACTGCTCCCAGCTAAAGTCGTCACCTCTGCCAAAAACAATAAAAAATCCAAGGATCGTAAGGAAAATAACTGCATTGCCAGCAAGGACCAGTCCACACGCACCCCATTGTATCTGAAAGAGAAAAGGACAGAACTGCTGTAGCGGTTTTTTTTTGGTATGATTAACCATTTCAGTACTTAACACCTCGATGGATACATACAAAAGAATTCATATTAGCACAGTGCAAGAAACTGTTGGCTTTTGTTTATTTTTGTCCATACTTTGACCAATATGCACATAAGATCACGTAGAGAAAAAAAAACAAAAAAAAAAAAAACCCAAAGGGTTATATTTACTAATCACGAGTACATTTATAATAATAAATACAAATTGAATTAACCTATCTGGATTTGTTACGGAGCTGGTGGTTTTCTGTATTAACCACATTTTCCAAAAAAATAAATCAGACTCCATATTCTGCAGTAAGGAAATTAATTCAGGAGGGATTTCAAAGGCTCGATATTGATTAATCAATTTCTCTCCTGCAGTGTGTGAATGCTACATGTTCTGTGCTGGCCAAGAGCCAACATGATGTACCGGCATTTAAATGTTTCTACAAAAAAAAACACAAAAACAAAAAACCTTCATAAACAATATAATATATATTCCAACCTGTAATTAGGAGTTTTGAAATAAATAAAAATAAGGACTGTCACTCCAAACTAGGGACATTTGAGAGGCATGAGGTGAACCAGGAGAAGAGAAGCAAAAAACAGGGGACCTCCTTTCACTATGATCTCTGCAAGGACCATATTTTGCAACGGTGTTTGGAATAATCCTTTTACAGAACTTGCTGTAGTTGTCATTTTGCTGGGAGTGCCTTGGCACCCGCCTTGGCACTGTTTAAGAACATATTCACAACTCACTTGGGTCCTGTCAAACAGTTGCCGCTGCCTCCTTTGGGGCGAGAAGCTCCTGAAAGAAGCTTCTACTAGCACCACTGAGCTAAGAACATCTGTGAAGGGCCATCCCATTGACCTACCTTGAGAGCTCCAGGCATGTCTGGTACCGCATGATGTAGTGGTGATGGTGCCTGGAGTGTTACTTTAACAATGAATGACGGAATAAATGTAACACTGAAAAGTATTGAGCTGAATGATTCCATAATTATTTGTTACATGATGTCATTTAAACAGGATTAAGATTGCTCCTTCCTTATTATATCCCCAAATCTCTCTCAAGGAGTCCTTTGCCAATAAATTCCTAGTAATAAAACAATGACCCAGGGGTTTATTGTTACAGATGCAATTGCTGCCAGATATGAAATGTTCTGGAAAATGTTCTCCGGAGATCTGTCCTATTTCCATGCGTATGGAGCCATTTATAATGGTTGGAGCACCACCTAGGGGATGTTTAATGTTTTCAATAAGATATATTTTGAGTTGTAAATTCAATAGATTTTATTACTGATTAAATATGCCTATTTCCATATTACTACAGCTTGCTTTCATGGAATAATCCAAAAACCCGTCCTTTAAGTGAGAGGAGGCGTCCAATGAAACAATTGTAAGAGGTAGAACTAATGTGCTGGTATTCACAGCAATCAGATTGGTTTTATGGCAGTAAACCACGGACGATGTGGAGGCCCTAATGCTATGCAGAGAAAAATCCCACATCTCAATTGCTGGTCCTCGGGGGCGTTGACAGCTATGACATCACAATGCTGAGAATAGTCAATGAGACACGAATCCACAAAAAGAATCACAATGTCATTTTGCATGTGCCTATAGTAATCCTACCAGTAGCACAATCATGAAATGAAGTAATAAGAATATGAATTCAGAGACAACACCACACACATAAACAAAAAGTAACATACAAACTCAAACTGTATCTCTGATATGCAGCGCTTAGAGGAGGATCGCTGGCAGCAGCCTGATATGCAGTGCTTAGAGGGGGATCACTGGCAGCAGCCTGATATGCAGTGCTTAGAGGAGGATCACTGGCAGCAGCCTGATATGCAGTGCTTAGAGGAGGATCACTGGCAGCGGCCTGATATGCAGTGCTTAGAGGAGGATCACTGGCAACAGCCTGATATGCAGTGCTTAGAGGAGGATCACTGGCAACAGCCTAAAATGCAGTGCTTAGAGGAGGATCACTGGCAACAGCCTGATATGCAGTGCTTAGAGGAGGATCACTGGTAGCAGCCCGATATGCAGTGCTTAGAGGAGGATCGCTGGCAGCAGCCTGATATGCAGTGCTTAGAGCAGGATCACTGACAGCAGCCTAATATGCAGTGCTTAGAGGAGGATCACTGGCAACAGCCTGATATGCAGTGCTTAGAGGAGGATCACTGGCAGCAGATTGATATGCACTGCTTAGAGGAGGATCACTGGCAGCAGCCTGATATGCAGTGCTTAGAGGAGGATCACTGGCAGCAGCCTGATATGCAGTGCTTAGAGGAGGATCACTGGCAGCAGCCTGATCTGCAGTGCTTAGAGGAGGATCACTGGCAGCAGATTGATATGCAGTGCTTAGAGGAGGATCACTGGTAGCAGCCTGATATGCAGTGCTTAGAGGAGGATCACTGGCAGCAGCCTGATATGCAGTGCTTAGAGGAGGATCACTGGCAGCAGATTGATATGCACTGCTTAGAGGAGGATCACTGGCAGCAGATTGATATGCACTGCTTAGAGGAGGATCACTGGCAGCAGCCTGATATGCAGTGCTTAGAGGAGGATCACTGGCAGCAGCCTGATATGCAGTGCTTAGAGGAGGATCACTGGCAGCAGCCTGATATGCAGTGCTTAGAGGAGGATCACTGGCAGCAGCCTGATATGCAGTGCTTAGAGGAGGATCACTGGCAGCAGCCTGATATGCAGTGCTTAGAGGAGGATCACTGGCAGCAGCCTGATATGCAGTGCTTAGAGGAGGATCACTGGCTGCAGCCTGATATGCAGCGCTTAGAGGAGGATCACTGGCTGCAGCCTGATATGCAGTGCTTAGAGGAGGATCACTGGCATCAGCCTGATATGCAGTGCTTAGAGGAGGATCACTGGCAGCAGCCTGATATGCAGCGCTTAGAGGAGGATCACTGGCTGCAGCCTGATATGCAGTGCTTAGAGGAGGATCACTGGCATCAGCCTGATATGCAGTGCTTAGAGGAGGATCACTGGCAACAGCCTGATATGCAGTGCTTAGAGGAGGATCACTGGCATCAGCCTGATATGCAGTGCTTAGAGGAGGATCGCTGGCAGCAGATTGATATGCAGTGCTTAGAGGAGGATCACTGGCAGCAGATTGATATGCCACTGTCCATCATGTCTGCAGTTTGCCCTACTCTGGAATTCTTTTGACTGATGCATTGTGGGTAAATTACCTTGGCAACGGACATGACACTTTGCTTAAGCTCCACCCATTGCCACAATTTGCAAAAGGCCACGCTCCTCATAAGCAAAACCTAATCCCTACTTTTAGTTATGTACAAGTAAAATATAAAGGTGAATTTCAAAAAAATGAGAACAAAGAGAAACAGAAGGACAAAAAAGGATTAATTGAAAAGCAAAATCTTCAAAGTGAAAGAGCTGCTTTAACGCATATTTATGATCCGATCCGAACCAGCCTGCAAAGCAAAATTAATAAATCTGATGAAAAGCTTAAGGTTACTAACCAAAATGATCAGATATCACTTAATGAACATTTACGGTGTGCATTAAATAAGGGTGTGTCCGGAAAGATATTCTTTATTGTAAGAAAATTATCAAAAACCAGTCACAAAGCATGTCAACGTGTTATTTTATTTATTCTTTTTATTGGGTTTACTGTAATCTTTCCAAACACTATAAAATTCATTGTAAGCTTCAGCTTCCCAGCACCTCTTAGATGCTCCCACAAAATATTTAATGCAGGAGCTTGTCTTACAACTGTAATTTGCTCCATTCATGGGAAAAATAAATACATTTTAAAAAAAAACATGAATGAAAGGGACACTATAGGCACCCAGACCATTTCAGCGTATTAAAGTGGTCTGGGTGCAGTGTCCCTGTCCCCAAAAACTGTACTTCTGACTGATCAAAGATACATTTTTCCAATTTACAATAAAGCTGCTCTGGAACAGTCATATGGTCTGTGAGGAGGTAAAATATTAGACAGAGTTTTGCTGAACACCTCCTGGTATTGTATGGAAAGTTCGGGAGTTCGAGGCGTAGTAGTGGGTAATTTAATGGTGCCCACTCTCTTGATGATGTGTAACATACAGTTCCCATTACAATCCTTACCCCATTCTAATATTTCCCCATTAGCCCAGTTGATATGAGGATTGTGCTTACTAAGCCAAGGAAAGCCTAATATGATAGGGCACGAAGGAGACGTAATAACTTGGAATGTTATATCTTCCTTATGTAAGGCACCAATAGACATGTTAATGGGCAAGGTTTCGTGGGTGATTAATGTTTGAGAGAGTGGTTTCGCATCGATAGCTTCAACAGCCAGAGGTGATAGTCTCTCCTTGATAGGTAGAGCGTTACTTTTCACAAAATGAACATCAATGAAATTGCCTGCTGCACCTTTAGGGCTTTGCAGGAAAAGTTCTTTTTGTCAAGTATGATCATAATATTGAGGAAAAAAATCTATTTTTGTTATTCCCAAAGGACGTATCCATTACGCCCAAGACCTTAAGGTTCTTAGGTGCAGTAGTTTTCCGGACGTATGGGGCAAGCACTCCTCATATGTCCTCTTCTACCGCAGTATAGGCATAGGCCTTCTTTTCTCCTATATTGTCTTTCTGCCTCCGACAGTCTAGTGACCCCCAACTCCATGGGTTCGGGTTTGGACTGCACTGGAAGGTCAGGGACAATAGGTCTGGTAAAGCGGGGTGCTAAAGGCATAGTCATATGTCTGGTCTTGTTTCTAGCAGCTTCTCTGGTTCTTAATCTATTAGCATGACAAATGTGATAAATTTGTTCAGTTTTTTGGGTAGGTCTTTGGCGGCGATCTCATCCAACATAGTCTCAGATAATCCTTTCTTAAATGCCGAGATTAATCAGCTGTTAGTCTAGTCTACCTCGAAAGCCAAGGTGCGAAATTCTATGGCAAACTCCGAGATAGACCAGTTCCCTTGTCTGATATGCATTAGGGCAGTGGAGGCATCATCCTCCCTGCCTAATGGTTCAAACATAAGTTTGAATTCCGTAAGGAATTCCTGGTAATTGTGTGCCACGCTCCTATTACTCTCCCATAACGGATTGGCCCAAGCTAAAGCTTTACCTTTAAGTTGGTTCATCAGTTAACAAATTTTAGCTCTCTCTGTGGGAAAAGATCCCAGTGAGGCCTCAAAATGATATTCAATTTGGTTAAGGAATCCCCAGCATTCTTGAATATTACCATCAAAATGCAGGGGAGGAGATAGGGAGATAGTATGTGCCTTGTGTACTATAGGTGGAGGTACATAAGGTGGAGGTGAGGCCGCAGGTTGCAGATGCGCTGTTCGAGTAAGAAGCGTATTGAAGGCCTGGGCAAATTGATCCATGCGGTGATCATTCTCCTATAACTTCCTTTCGCAAGCAGCTATGTGCTGACACAATTCTACAGGATCTATGGACCTGTCGTAATATCAGGATTACTACTTGATCCAGCACGTAGAATTGTGTCACACAGATGACTGATAGGTAACGTATACCGGGCCTTAGAATGGCCGGACTAACGTACCAAAGAATAGTCAGGATAGTAGCCGAGTTTAGGGAATACAGAAAGGGACACAACAATAAAAGAAAGCCAGAGAGGTCAGGGATACCAGAATACAAGGAAGTCAAAATCAAAGTGAGAAACCATAAAATAACTGTTCAGGAACGCACTCTCGGACAATCACTAGGGAAACCACGACAGGGCAACGAGGAAAGGTAATTTTGAGTTTAAATACATGCTTTACCTTTCTGATTGGCCGAGATCGATCACTGAACCCAATACATACGCACGCGGCATGTTTGTGATGTCACGTGCATGCCAACGTCGTCAATCACGTTAGTGAACGTGTGGGTATAATTTGCCATGGATCCACAGCGGCCGGTGTCCATTAACATGCCGCAAGTATCAGTCATGCAGACGCACGGCCGCTGGGTGCAGAGAACGCAAGGTGAGGAAGAATATATTAAACGCAAAAAGTCTGGGCTGAGGAAAAAAAGGAGGCCTTGCAAAGGCTGCAGACAGTAGATCTGCAGTTCTTTTAAGCTATGTTTAGATATATACCCAAGGGGAAAAAAAAGGCATAATTATATGCATGCATGCATGTTTTCGTCAGGGTATATCTACTAAACAGTGAATTTATTATGTGTTCGGAAATTGCAGTTTATATTTATCCCATAGATAATAATTCAAAGGTTAGGTTTGGCTAAACTTTTCAGCTAATTCATTGCTTTAGAAGAGCTCACTATAGACACTGCAAATTCTGGATTTGTGGAAATGCAGAAAAAACAAAGCATTGTCAGAATGTCTATGCGGAGTTCGCTTGGTTTTTGTTTTTTTACGTCTACGTTTAGTTTTTGCATGTTTCTAATGCACGGTCTATATTATGCATTACAGATAGGCATCAAGCCCAGCATTGATTTGAAACATTAAGAAAAAAAATGAAATCCTACCACTTGGACTCTAGCTAGAATAATAGGGAAACCAAACGCAGAGACCACGATTCCAGTGGTGAAGAAGAAAGCCAGTTCTCGGCAGGCACTGCTTGCAGCATCTGTATCATCACTGAGGCGTGTGGCAATGAAATGCGGGATGGGACTGATGACATAAAATATCAAGACAAACAAAGGCCAATATATCCTGTAAAAACAAAGAAACCGGGTGAGGTACATTAAATACAACACAGGCATATACAATGGAGGGAAAAAACAAAACAGAAAGCACTACCCCTTAGGTAATGCATTATAATATGTGCCTGTAAGTTTCCACCTTACTGAATTTTATTATATTCACAGACAAAAAAAAAAAAAAAGCAAGGAGATGTCCAATTTCCAAACGGTAAAGACTGTGTTACAGAGCTCCACGGCAAAAAAAACTTAAGTGACTGAGTGCGTACCACAAAAATATCTACTGCAATGAAAAGTACAGTACTGTGCGCTGTGTAAGAGTGTATGTCAGAGCTCCACAGTAATAAAACTCAATAATGTGTAGTGTGTGTGTCCACAGAGGACAACTGGAATAGAATGTGTGTGAGAGTATACCACAGGATTAAACAGCAATAAAAAACACTCACATTAATGTATGGCCTGTACGAGTGAATCACAGAGCTCCTCAACTATAATACTCACAATAATGTATGGCCTGTACGAGTGAATCACAGAGCTCCTCAACTATAATACTCACAATAATGTATGGCCTGTACGATTGAATCACAGAGCTCCTCAACTATAATACTCACATTAATGTATGGCCTGTACGAGTGAATCACAGAGCTCCTGAGCTATAATACTCACAATAATGTATGGCCTGTACGAGTGAATCATGGAGCTCCTGAGGTATAATACTCACATTAATGTGTGGTGTGTATGAGTGTATCGCAGAGCTCCTGAGCTATAATACTCATATTAATGTGTGGTGTGTATGAGTGTATCGCAGAGCTCCTGAGCTATAATACTCACATTAATGTGTGGTGTGTATGAGTGTATCGCAGAGCTCCTGAGCTATAGTACTCACATTAATGTGTGGTGTGTATGAGTGTATCGCAGCAATAAGACCAACAATAATGTGCAGTGTGTATCACAGGGTTTCACAGCAAAAAACTCTCCAGCATGGTACTTATCTTCTATAAAGTCTCCATACTAAGATACTGTACTCACCAAATGGCTTAAAAATACACGAAAACATACTGCAGTCCACAAGTATTTGGACTGTGACAGGACACCTTGTGTAAGTAAATATACATAAAACACTCAATAAAACTGCTTAAACTACCTGTAGCCTATTCTATACATTGCATCTAACGTGGGCATCACTGGTGTGAGTCCTTAATATTTTTTTCTTTAATACTCTTGTTTTTCCATTACACGTCTAGCAAACTGCAAGCTGGCTGTTCAGTTGTTATTATGTGAGGTTTGTATATTGTGGTACACCCTGTAAAGTCATGTTGGTGTAGCATTCTATTTATGGTACTATGCAACACTACAATGTGACATCCTGAAATAGTGATCGTTATCTGTTAAACAGCATCCTGAGAGACTGCTTCTGAGCTGGGCGACAGCACTCAGAGAGACTGCTTCTGAGCTGGGCGACAGCACTCAGAGAGACTGCTTCTGAGCTGGGCGACAGCACTCAGAGAGACTGCTTCTGAGCTGGGCGACAGCACTCAGAGAGACTGCTTCTGAGCTGGGCGACAGCACTCAGAGAGACTGCTTCTGACCTGGGCGACAGCACTCAGAGAGACTGCTTCTGACCTGGGCGACAGCACTCAGAGAGACTGCTTCTGAGCTGGGCGACAGCACTCAGAGAGACTGCTTCTGAGCTGGGCGACAGCACTCAGAGAGACTGCTTCTGAGCTGGGCGACAGCACTCAGAGAGACTGCTTCTGAGCTGGACGACAGATGAAGTATTAAATCATTTCTTGCCATTCACTGCTATCACTTTCCATATCAGGTGCTGTGATTGAGCTCACCGCCACATTCCTGCTTTTTAACAATCTACTACACGATTGATTCTGGCATACCTGATATTTATCCAATAGATTTTTTTTTACTAAAGTCAGAATTGTCATGAAATCAAAGCAAATCTTCAAATTTAAACCAAAGTAGCCGAATTCGACATTTTCCAAGTCAATTCTGTATTGCACCTGGCTATTTTTATCTTTAAATTCAGTTTGAATTTCCCTCAATTCTCACATTGGTGAATAACCCTGTAAGTCTCTAATTGATCAATTCTGATTGTAGAGTCTCACAATGGTCTGCTATAAAAGGTATAAACCACTTTTGCTCCTGCTGTGAAGTGATAAGAACAAATTCTGAATGCAACATCGTAATTAAAATCTAGCTAAACCAGGGATCTGCTCACGCTTTGCCAAAAAGCAACAGACTAACCAGAAATCCAATAATTTCGGTCCCCTAAAATTAATGGGCTAGTTATTTATTATTCATTTTAAAGGATATGAAGTTGCAGTATTTAGCCAACTATATAACGTGCTGGAGTACAGAGTCAAACCTAAAATAGTATGACATCATAGTGGGTATGATGTCATTGTGCAGCACAAACAACATGTTACATACAAAGCTTCACATAGAACCTACCTGTAATTTTCCAAGGCACATCCCAGCATAAGAAACGTAAGTCCAATGGCTCCAGTAAACGACAAACCGACAAGTGCTGCAAACAGGTACAAAGCCGTATCAAACTAGACATATCCTGGACATATACTAAACAGCAGATACATTGTGGTACATTGTCAGAGCGCGTGGACCGGCAGCCCATGCTATACCCGGATTACAACTCCCATGTCCCTCAACTAGTCAAAAGGATTAGTTAGGGGTCAACTTTTACAGTGCAGAAAGGGGGGGCAAATATATATATAAATATATTAGAATTGGATATATTTTACAATATTTCCATTATTCCATCTCGACTATTTTAGTCTAAAAGTTTAAATTTGCCTGGTTGAAACTCCACAATTCATTGTTTCGCAAATAAACCAACGTGTTAATGGGTCACGAACAGCTGGCTACAAATCACAGCAATAATGCAGCTTATTGTGTAGTGAGTGACAGGAGTCGCCAGAGCCGTCTCAAGATTGAAAATTAAACCAATTTTGAACAATTTAAAGTAGAAGTTCTATTTAAGCATTACATATACTAATTTTAAAGTTTGACTCCACCAAGGGATTTCTACCAGATACAGACTTTCAATGTCTGTTAGGCCACTCATTGTACAGCACTACAGAACTTGTTGGCGCTTTATAAATAATATATTAAATTCAGTGATTCTGGAAAATAAAATGTGCACATTTGTGAAAAGTTGAATTATAGATTTATCCACATCAGAAAAACTAAATTGCAGTTGTGCAACGTTATTCACGAACGTGTGAATAGCAGGGAATGCATAGGAGACTATTAGCCAAACAAAAAACACAGATGAAATGGCGCTACGAAATTTGCTGGCGCTATATAAATAATAAAATAATAAAAATATGGTGAATGTTTTCAGTTCGTCTATTTTGGCCTGAAATGTGACATTCAGGAGACACAATTTAGACTAGAATAGCTATCTAGGACTTCTAGCCGAGATGGAGAATTTTCCAGACCAGCTATTTCGGCCTAATTTTGCCATTACCAGATTTTCATTTACTACTGAGTTCAGTTTTCGGCTATTTTGCCCTAAATATTCAAGTTAACTTTGACTTCCTTACAATATATTTTGGGAGTTACTGTATTTTTCGGAATATAAGTTGCACCCATATACTTTGACAAGACATTTAGAGAAAAAAAACAATATAAGACAACATGTACCATAATCACCGTAAACTTTAGTTTATGTGTACAGAGCATGTAGCGTGTATGGGTATAGAGGGATATAGCATATATAGCGTGTATGGGTATAGAGGGATATAGCATATATAGCGTGTATGGGTATATAGAGGGATATAGCATATGTGTATGTGAAAGGAACTTAATGTGTGTAGGGGATACAGTATCTATGTGTATATAGAGGATAAAGTGTGTGTCAGGAATTTAATGTGTGTAGGGGATAAAGTGTCTGTGTGTTTAGTTAATGCAGTGTCTGTAAGGAAGGAATTGTGTGTGCAGAGAATGCAGTGTGTGCATAGTGGATGCAGTGCAGGTGCATGTGTAGATTCGAAGGGGGGTGAGAGGTGCAGCTTCATACTTTTACTTCAGATTTATTTAATGTGTGTGCCTCTTACCTCTGGCCAGTGAGGGGGACACAGGATTGTCTGGTGGTAAAAGCTACTGCTATAAATCCCCTGGTGGTCAGGTGCTACTATAGGTTTCTAGCTTGCAACTCTGCCGGGTGCAAGCTCTTATCGCAAGCCCCTAGCATTGCGCCACTTCGAAGCATTGCCATGGTAACCCGCTGCAACAATCTGACAGGCCAGGTTCGTGCGACAGAGAGCTCGACAGAAGTACAGATTTGGGCTGCCTCTACAACTAGTAAAATAACTGCGTCCTATATTCCGAAAAATATGGTATCTCTTGAACAGTAAACTGTAGTGAATTGAAATCAAAATTCCAAAATTTAGGCAACAATAGCCAATTTGAAAAAAATACAATTCTCCTATACTTCAGTTAAAATGACACTCTAAGACACCATAACCACTACAGCAGTTACAAACAGTTTGACACCCACTGCGCTGCGTGGGGCAATCGGAGCCCTTTCAGTCTGAGTTGGTATAGTACCAGGTTTAAACAGCATTCACTGGCTAAGAGTGTCAGATGATTAAAATAACATGTTACAAATAAAAGGGTTGCCATTTACTGTACCTAACACAGGGGGATAATTATAATACGATTATAAATTGTATGTACGGAACAAAAAAACAAGAAGAGTGAAGTCGTACTGAAACTGCAATGTTTACATTTGTTCGAAACATGTCTAGTGCATATCACACAGACAGTAACATGGGACACTACCTCCATAAAATGGCTCCGTTATCAAAAATAAACTTTATCTAATCTGCTTCTATTAACCCCTTAAGGACACATGACATGTATGACATGTCGTGATTCCCTTTTATTCCACAAGTTTGGTCCTCAAGGGGTTAATCTCGTGCCTGAATATTATTTTTTTCCTGAGGGCTCTCATTTTCATAATATGCATAAGGAAATGTTTTACATAATGTAAAGCAGTCATGTTGACAATGAGCAGAGATTACGCAAGTTGACAAATTAATTTACCCACAATTCATCAGTATAATCAACCAGGAGGGCAAACAGCAGACAAAAAGGGGGAGAACAAAATGGCTGCCCCAGGATACTGAGATCCGGCACACGGTAGAACAGGTAAATATATATAAAAAAAGAAAATGGCACTGAGTTGTAGTGGTTATGGTGCCAGGAGTGCGCTGGCACTTCCCTATTGTAAGTAGTCAAACCATTTTACGATAGCAGTGCAGAGCTTCGCTCATTGGTAAGAGAAAGGTAGGCGGGTAGCGGTGGTTATGGTACTTGGAGTAATCTACACTAAAAAGGAACGGTCTAACATAAAATAAATATAAATTTTTTAAAATTATTATTCCTTTAAAGAAAAAAAAATTACAGTTGAACAAACACATAGCACAAATTGTAGGTTTTGTTTCGATCCTGAACTTGTTTTCTTAAAGGACAACTGTCACTTGAAAACTGTTTTTAAAATAATAATCTAGATAGTGGTGGAATAAACGACATGACTCTTGCTTTATTTATTTATTTTTAAATAGCAAATAAATGTCTGTGTATTCAGAATATTTCTGTAGCCTTTCCCATAACCTTCTACTTTTAAAACAAAATAAAAATATTTCGGGCAGCGTACTATTGTTTTGGAGATCAGAAATACTGGCAGGGTTAATGAAAGCATAAGAATAGCAAATTTACTCAATTTACAGGGTTAACTATTCAAGGCCAGCTAGGGGTTAACTCTTACAGGCCAGCTAGGGGTTAACTTGTCTAAGCTAGTTAGGGGTTACTTCTTCAAGGCTAACTAGGGGTTAACTTGTCTAGGCAAAATAGGGGTTGACGTATTAAGGTTAGCCAATGATTAACTCTTTAGAGCCAGTTAGGGGTTAACTCTTCCATGTTAGCTAGGGGATAATCCTTCATAGCCAGCTAAGGGTTAACTATTCCATGTTAGCTAGGGGATAATCCTTCAAAGCCAGCTAAGGGTTAACTCTTCCATGTTAGCTAGGGGATAATCCTTCATAGCCAGCTAGGGGTTAACTCTTCCATGTTAGCTAGGGGATAATCCTTCATAGCCAGCTAGGGGTTAACTCTTCCATGTTAGCTAGGGGATAATCCTTCATAGCCAGCTAGGGGTTAACTCTTCCATGTTAGCTAGGGGATAATCCTTCAAAGCCAGCTAAGGGTTAACTCTTCCATGTTAGCTAGGGGATAATCCTTCATAGCCAGCTAGGGGTTAACTCTTCCATGTTAGCTAGGGAATAATCCTTCATAGCCAGCTAGGGGTTAACTCTTCCATTTTAGCTAGGGGTTAACTCTTGCAATGCCAATAAGTAATGAAAAGCATTCTTGTTGCTGCAGCCCAGCCTGGAGCACAAAGGGTTAATAGACCCCCTGTATAGGTAGTTGATCAGGTTGGTTCCCATTACAATAGCAGGAGAGCAGCACTGTACTAGATGAGTGCAAACTCACGGAGTGTGAGTGAAAGGAATGAGACAGTACCTTTAATGCCAGCCATGTCTGGAGCAGGAGCTGAGTTTGAGTGTTTACTGAGTCTGCTTCCTGACTCACACAGGGAGGAAGCAGGAAGTGTCTGTCAGGGGGTTGGTGAGTGGCCCCTGGTCCGGCCCCTACTCAGGCGGGGCCCCTCCGGATTGCTCTCCAGGGCTGTCACTTACACAGCGAGCTGGAGGGATTGGGTCACAGAGTGAAACTGAATAAGGGGGGCTGACACTGTGATACTCAGTGAGTGCGGGGAGAGGGGCTCACACTGTGATACTCAGTGAGTGCGGGGAGAGGGGCTCACACTGTGATACTGAGTGGGGGAGAGGGGGTCACACTGTGATACTGAGTGCGGGGAGAGGGGCTGACACTGTGATACTCAGTGAGTGCGGGGAGAGGGGCTGACACTGTGATACTCAGTGAGTGCGGGGAGAGGGGCTCACACTATGATACTGAGTGCGGGGAGAGGGGCTGACACTGTGATACTCAGTGAGTGCGGGGAGAGGGGCTCACACTGTGATACTCAGTGAGTGCGGGGAGAGGGGCTCACACTGTGATACTTACTGAGTGCGGGGAAGGGCTCACACTGTGATACTGAGTGCGGGGAGAGGGGCTCACACTGTGATACTGAGTGCGGGGAGAGGGGCTCACACTATGATACTTACTGAGTGCGGGGAAGGGCTCACACTGTGATACTGAGTGCGGGGAGAGGGGCTCACACTGTGATACTGAGTGCGGGGAGAGGGGCTCACACTGTGATACTATGTGTGATACTACTCCCTTACTGTGCCTCTCACTGGGTGCTTCTTACTTACTGTGCCCCTTACGGACTGCGACCCTCACTGGCTGCTGCTCACTTACTGCGACCCTCACTGACTGGTGCTCATTTACTGTGACCCTCACGGACTGTTGCTCACTTACTGTGACCCTCACTGACTGCTGCTCACTTACTGTGACCCTCACGGACTGGTGCTCACTTACTGTGACCCTCACTGACTGTTGCTCACTTACTGTGACCCTCACTGACTGCTGCTCACTTACTGTGACCCTCACGGACTGCTGCTCACTTACTGTGACCCTCACTGACTGTTGCTCACTTACTGTGACCCTCACGGACTGCTGCTCACTTACTGTGACCCTCACGGACTGGTGCTCAGTTACTGTGACCCTCACTGACTGTTGCTCACTTACTGTGACCCTCACGGACTGCTGCTCACTACTGTGACCCTCACGGACTGGTGCTCACTACTGTGACCCTCACGGACTGGTGCTCAGTTACTGTGACCCTCACTGACTGTTGCTCACTTACTGTGACCCTCACGGACTGCTGCTCACTTACTGTGACCCCCACGCACTGGTGCTCAGTTACTGTGACCCTCACTGACTGTTGCTCACTTACTGTGACCCTCACGGACTGGTGCTCACTACTGTGACCCTCACGGACTGGTGCTCAGTTATTGTGACCCTCACTGACTGGTGCTCACTTATTGTGACCCCCATGGACTGTTGCTCACTTATTGTGACCCCCACTTATTGTGACACTCACTAACTGGTGCTCACTTATTGTGACCCCCATGGACTGTTGCTCACTTATTGTGACCCTCACTGGCTGTGACACTCGCTAACTTGTGCTCACTTAGTGTGACCCTCACAGACTGCTGCTCACTTACTGTGACCCTCACAGACTGCTGCTCACTTACTGTGACCCTCACAGACTGATGCTCACAGACTGATGCTCACTCACTGTGACCCTCACTCACTGTGACCCTCACTGACTGCTCCTCACTCACTGTGATGTGACCCTCACTGGCTGATGCTCACTTATTGTGACCCTCACTGGCTCATGCTCACTTACTGTGACCCTCACAGACTGATGCTCACTTACTGTTACCCTCACAGACTGATGCTCACTCACTGTGACCCTCACTCACTGTGACCCTCACTGACTGCTCCTCACTCACTGTGATGTGACCCCCACTGTCTGATGCTCACTTATTGTGACCCTCACTGGCTCGTGCTCACTTATTGAGACCCTCACTGGCTCGTGCTCACTAATTTATTTTGCCCTAAAAAGTTTGCACTTAAAGGGAAAAAAATGTCACTGCTCTAGAACTTACACCATTGAAAAACAATTTGGCAAACACTGGCACATGCATAGGTAGACTAACTTTAGTACGCAAAATCATATTTATTTGTGTTTCTTAATAAATAAAATCTTCAGTTCCCTGTATTTTCCAAACGACCTCTGCACTTTTTCCAAGTTCATATCCTCTTTTAATATCCTTCTTAAAAACATTTGCAGCATATAGACATTACAAGGTGGAAGGGATTTGTAAACACGTATGCAAAAAAACAAAATTAAATTGCACAGTAACCTCTTACAGAGAAGGGGCACGCGTGATGTGCGCATGCAAAGCTTTCTAAAAGAGAGGGTTTAAAGCGGCTGTGTCACACCCCTCCACCCCAATATATTTGAGCCTTTAATATAGATACATTTTTATGGAATGCTCATAAAGGCTGTGCTGGAACTTCATGGAAATTCAAATACAGTCAAAATATATCATAAAACAAATAAGGGACTACTCTATATTATGGTAAATCCTCCATATGGCAAAATTTGACAAAGACAGACTAGCATCGCCAAGTTTTGTCACTTCCCACAGCCATCACTGGCTCATGGCGAGATAATAGCAGTTGGCTATGCGATCAGTTTCCCTTTGGGATCTTGAAAAGAATAGAATGCTCAAAGGTTCATGTACACTCTAAGGAACCTGCGCAATGTGACACACACACTTTAGACATCTGGGGCAAATAAATTAGATGAATGCTGGTTCCCATCATTCCCTGGACATCTGCACCCATATTTTGATATCCACATATAATTTTGGTCCATTTCTCCCCCTTTCAGAACCATGGTTGGGTTGCCAGGTGACCCACCATGTTTTTGTAGCCACCTCACTTCCCCTTGCAGTATGATGCATTATTCCTAGTAAATATATTGTCAATTAATGTGTATTCACTGTTCCATTGCCGAACTATGGTTAATTAATGTGATGTGTGTAGTGGATGCATGGAATGGTTACCCAATAGAGGTGGTATGATTTAATTATGGCACTGCAAAGGTTAATTTGGTGTGCCTGTGAAGCAATGGGTTGAATTTTGTTTGTAGCAGAAATAATATAGCCTTTAATTTCCTGGTTGCAGACCAAACAATGTAAAGGAATTTTACTACTGGCCTTTGAGTTATATGTATAACCATAGAAAGCTTATGAGATAGGATGTCAGAGTTGAGACAACACTTATAATGTATATTGTAAGTTCAATAAAGCGTCACTCAGTTAAAGGACTACTCCAGGCTGATTTTTTTTTAATTTTTTTTTTTTATGAACTGCAGCCTATGCAAGCCATCCACTTTTTCCCCGGAAGAGACTGATCTGAGATCTATGGAGGAGCTGGAGTTCCCTAAGACGTTGGTTCTATGTCTGTAGGGGAGGAGCTAATGGAATGAGGAAGCAAGCATCCATGGCGGTCTAATTGATCCTTTTAAAGTTTGGGATAAATTTTAGATGTTATTTTAGTTTTGGGGCATTATGTATGAAATATGTCATGTTTGGTCTCAAACTAGTTGTCTGTATTCTTAAGTATATAGCATTGTACGTTTTCAGACAATTTTTAGGCATACATTATTTGCCCTCGTAAAACTGGCAGTCTTATATAATTCCAGGGGTGGAAAATGGAAGTTTCGAATGCCATTGCTGTGGCTACCCAACAGAATTGTAAATAAGGAAGAGGAGAGAAATTAGGCAGTGGAATGGAGGCAATGAGGAAGCTAGGGATGGTGGGAATGCGGAAGCTGGGGAATGCAGGAAATTAGATAGTTGAGGAATGGAAGCAATTGGGGAAGTATTTTTTGTCTTTCACTATTTTACACCATTTATATATTTTTTGAATCGAGTTATAGGTTGAAGGTAGGGACTTTGTGTCTAAGAACTAAGTATTAGAACGAGGGATTTATAACCAGGGGAGCGAGACAAAAGCAGGTAATTATCTAGCATTAGGATCGCTGCAAGGACCATATTTTGTTATGGTGCTTGGAATATCCCTTTAAAGGAATATTGCAAGAACCATAACCATTACCGCCCTCTGTAGTGGTTATGGTGCTTGGAATATCCCTTTAAAGAAATATTGCAAGAACCATAACCATTACCGCCCTCCGTAGTGGTTATGGTGCTAGGAGTGCCCTGGCACCCTCTCAGAGAAATTTTTCAAATTATTAAAAAATATTTTCACATCTCAGTTCTGTTGGGCACCCCTTCCCTCATCCCTAAAGATCCTGCAGGGAGCTTCCACTAGCTTCACTGAGCTAAGCACTGCATTGGAGAGCAAGCTCTTTGACTGAAAAATCAGCTGATGCTCTGCATGGCGGCTCAATAGCAGTGCATCTGGCAGCAGGTGAGTTGTTGGCTGGCACCCAGGGGGCGCAGGTGAGTTGTTAGGGCACTTCTGACATTATATCCATTACAGACTGCTGTAGTTGTTATGGTACATGAAATGTTCTTTTAATGATGAATGATGGAGTAAGTGTAGTGGCCACCTATCCAGTCATAGAAACCTGAAAGTGGATCTCCAGTGAAGCTCCACAGCTTAATTTCATACATGAATTAGATGTATTTCAAAACTTCCGCCATGGTCTTTGTGACGCCATTAACCCGTCCAGTGGCTTCTTATGGCAACATCTGTGGATGAGTTATACTGTATAGCAATAATAGTAAAAGGTGCATGATGTGGATATTCTAGGCGTGAATTATACATTTAACAAGCGTGAAGTTGTCAGGTGATGCATGTCTCTATAAGATGATATACCTTGCTGTGTACTCCTGAAGAAGGTTAGTGCATGACTTCAGGACACTTTGAATCAGAGCTATCAAGCTGACACACTTTCTCTACGAATGATAATTGGTGACCTAGTAAAATCCTTAGAAGAGCTTACACCTGCAACCAATTGTACTCATTGTTCCAAACCCATTATGGTGCCCAGAGCAACCTTTTAAGGAGCCCCCCATACCCTGAGCATTTCAGGCTAATGCCAATAAAATAAAATGCGTGTCTCACAGTGTGTCCTGTAAACTCTATATTATTCATTTATATATTCTGGAGCTGCCTATTTTTGTAACTGGAAATCCTGCCATGTTTATACTATGTCTTCAGTTGCAGTAAACCTGCTTGGGTATCCTCTGCTATGATGTAATCGGATGATGTCATGTGATGGATGATTTCATGTCATGAGTGAACAATCAGAGTCTCTACAAAAGCAAGTAACCTGGTCCCTCACAGCCAAATATGTTTCAGGACCACTGAAGTACAAATAATACTTACTGACATTCTCTGACCATGAAAATGGACGTTAATATAGCTGTGATGAAAGGAGATTACAAGCGACTGAGAAAGCTTGTAGAAGATGGAGGTGAAGTGAACGGCAGGGACAGTGAGAACAGAACGCCACTAATGGTATGCTGCCTTCATAATGGAGAGAAGTGGGCTGTAGGAGCTGCAAGAATTCTGTTAAATTTTGGAGCAAAAGTTGGTCATTGTGACCAAGAGGGCCGCAATGCTTTAATGTACGCTATCATGTACGAAAGAGAAGATTTGGTTAAACTATATTTGGATGCTTTAGACTATGGTTTGTCTCATAAGGACAAGAGTAATCGAACAATTCTCTGGTACGCAACTATGTCAAGAAATGAAGCCATAAATACCATGATAACTGATATTTTAAAGCGATACCACTTATTGCCAAAAATAACTAGATTTCCAAATCTAGATGTTAAATATAAACTACCGTACCGGAAAATAGATGCAGACATCTGGGACAGGAATGAGAGATTCTCATTGCTGCCAAGTATTACAAGCTGTGATAAAAATGTGCAATACAGAGAATTACCTAAAATTAATAATAATTATCCACTTTCTGATTGGAGATATGACTTCTTAAGACTTCAGGGATTGCCAGAATTCCAACTGTCTTCATCATATTGTGCTCCCGACGGTTGCGGGCTGTCCAGGAAAAAGAAACCGAGAAAAAAAAGAAGACTGGCAGAGTTCGTAGACGATCAGAACAAAAAATAAGTGTAACAATAGCAGCATTTAGTAGTGTATTACAATAAAGGCAAAAAAATATATTCAGAGTTGTTTGTGATAATTTCATTTAATTCCTTCACTACCAAGCACTTCTTGATTGAAGAAAAAAAAAAGTATTAGCTTAACATTTATTTAAAAATGATAGCATATTAGCATATCGTAGCACAGCAAATTGGTGTATAAATTAATTTGCTGGCAAATTTTTATTTTTCATTTATTCGATCATCCTTTATAAAATAAATATTTGGCAAAATAAAACCTACAGACGGGGGGTGCGGGGCCTGACCGCCGGCGGGATCAGACGTGCTCTGTCTGAGTTCCCGCTTCAGGGCCGAAAAATCGGCACTAACTGGGGGCCAAAACCTAACCAGCAATCCACACCGGTGACCAACTTGAACCCCACCTGCTGGGGCACATGGGGATACCCCCAAGACCCTACCTGGCACCAACAGTAACCCGACAAGGGCCCGGAGTGTGCAGGAACTTAAGCCGGGACGAGATGGCCACTCTCCCGGGTCTCCAGCCGGCGTCTGGCTGCCTCCTCCCGTCTGGACTGCGCGGGTCATCCCGGTCTGCACGGATAGCCACTAATGCGCCAATCTGGGCTTACAGCAACCACCCTGCGGTGGAACACATACAGAGCAGCACTACTCAAGATGGCCGCCATGCGAGCGACTTGCTGACATGACGGAGCTGATCGCGGAGGGGATCAACCAGCTGGCTTAGGGTAAGCCCGGGGACAAAGACACCTCTTACCACAGCCAGAGAGAGAGTGGAGCTGGAAGAATTCCTGAACACTCTGTCCGCAACTGACGGCCCCTGGGGGGAGCCGTGCTCTCATGCCGCACGGCGTCTTACCCGGGCGCCCTTCCCGAGCAACAACCAGCCTGCAGTGGAACACATACAGAGCAGCACCCCTCAAGATGGCCACCATGCGAGCGACTTGCTGACATGACGGAGCTGATCGCGGAGGGGATCAACCAGCTGGCTTAGGGTAAGCCCGGGGACGAAGACACCTCTTACCACAGCCAGAGAGAGAGTGGAGCTGGAAGAATTCCTGAACAATCTGTTCGCAACTGACGGCCCCTGGGGGAGCTGTGCTCTCATGCCGTACGGCGTCTTACCCGGGCGCCCTTCCCGAGCAACAACCAGCCTGCACTCGGCTACAGTCCCGGCCCAGGAGGAACAACTCTACCACCATCTAGATGAGCACCAGAGACTCCTGTAAATGCGTGTTGATCCCTGCCACCGAGCACTGAGCTGGACTGATGTGTCTCCTTGTCTTAGCCTACAAGCCTTAAGTGACTCCATCCTCTCCACCAGTACAGAGACAATTGCAGCTCAACATTACACGGGCTCTACAAGAGACCGCAGGCTTAAGTTCCACTCTTGCCGCCTAAAGCCCGGTACCCCTTACTCTACACTGCGACGATGTTGCCTGTCCTACCAGCTTCGCCCACAGACCTATGTTAACTAACAGCGATATGCTTAGCTCCAGTGGTCCTAACTAAGCATTGTCTAGCTAGCGTGTGAAACGATATCCACTACTCATAAAGTACCAATCGCGCTTCTCATAACATACTTGTCGCATACCCTCAGAGACTTCACCACGTTTGTCTAACATGATTCCTTCGGCACAACCTCGAGACACATACCACTCCGGACTGAGATGGGTTTGCTCGACGAACATGGACGCTGCGCGTTGGGGGGCAGTAATTGTCTGTGCCGCTGTGGGGTGGGGGATTATTGCCTATATGTTGAGGGTGACCTCTAGGGCTGTTTCACGTGACACATTTAGTGCAAAGGGAAAGCGGCTTAAAATAACACCCTGTCTTAATGTACTACACGGCTCTCCCAATCTCCTTCCCTAATCCTGTTCAAAACAAAAAGCACGCTGCTTAGTTCATACTCTTTGCACTGGCCCACGAGACTAATCTCCTGCACTTAAGTCTACCCTTTTATACTCGAGATGGCAAAGTAGCGATAAGTACCTGTAAGGGCTTTCCCAGAAACTTAACCCAGAATTGCTGTATCTATCATCAGGTGAGGTCAAGCTGTTTCCCACTATATGCATTATACTCAGCATAGCTCACAGTTAACAGAGTGTATGCCTCTATGATGTCTCCGCAATTTGACATAACATAATTAATCTACTGAGCTATAAACTAAAAATAACGCAGTCGATTCTTCCAAAAGTTAACACCTGTTTCTTAACCCTCATAAAAATGTGCAGGTTATATCGATGTCCTAAAAGTGATTGTATGCTTTGTGAATTCTCTGGCTTGTTACTTGCTTTTGGGGCGGAACAAGCATGTATGTAACACTATGCACAGTAAAAATAAAGAATTAAAAAAAAAAAAAAAGCTACAGACGGTATACAAGGTCTGATATGTTGATATAAAAGCAAAAATTTAATTTTTCTCATTTACAGTAGGTGTAAAAAAATATATATAAAAATAAAATTGTCAAATATATTGCTTTTAGGTATTTAAGGACCCTGCATGCATTATAGCAGTACAGCTTACAGACAATGGCAAAAGAATGTAAAATAAATGTCTGCATTTATACATAATGCCAACATACAGTAAATACAGCTAAATCATTATTTGTAAAATAGAGTTATTTAAACTTCATCAATCTATTAAATGGTAATGCTATGCTTAACAGTCCATTCACTCCTCCCCCTCCTTGACTGTAAGAATGCCATGACCCAATGAAACTTTTCATACTGTTTGAAAGCAGGTGACAGCAACTTTACATTCATTATATCAGTGACTTCTGATATAGATAGCTGTTTCTCTTCAGGCTGCTAACCAAAACTACAGTATAAACGAGGGTGAGTGAGGCTAATAGACTAGATTTTATACAGCAAAATAAAAACGTTTATACTGGATTTGGGTATTGTAGTAGTTTAAAACAGTTAAAGGGACACTATAGTCACCAAAACAACTTTAGCTTAATGAAGCAGTTTTGCTGTATATATCATGCCCCTGCAGTCTCACTGCTCAATTCGCTGCCATTTAGAAGTTAAATCACTTTGTTTATGAACCTTAGTCACACCTCCCTCCATGTCACTTGCATAGCCTTCCTAAACACTTCCTGTAAAGAGTAATCTACAGCTTATCCTTCCTTTATTGGAAGTTCTCTTTAATTTAGATTTTCTTATCCCCTGTTATGTTAATAGCTTGCTAGACCCTACAAGAGCCTCTTGTATGTGATTTAAAGTTCAATTTACAGAGAAAGAGATACAATTGTTTAAGGTAAATTACATCTGTTTGAAAGTGAAACCAGTTTTTTTAATGCAGGCTGTGTCAATCAGAGTCAATGGAGGTGTGAGATGGGCTGCATAAACAGAAACAAAGTGATTTAACTCCTAAATGGCAGTGAATTGAGTGGTGTCACCTGAGAGGCATGATCTATACACCAAAACTGCTTCATTAAGTTAAAGTTGTTTATGTGACTATAGTGTTCCTTTAATGTGCGCCTTAGCTACAGGATCCCTTGCAAAAATAGTTAAAATCTCTGAGGCACTAAGGGTTAATTATTGGGGGGGGGGAAGCCTATGGGGGTCAACAACACCCCCATATTACTGTAAGGGAGGTTTTAAAGCATCCTATGCTTCCACCTGTCGTATGGCATATCTACTAAACATTTAAAACTAGTGACTGGGCAGCCATTGCTGCCCAGTCGCTAGAAAGAGCCCATAAGGATGGGACCTGTGAATTAACGAGGGGGCATAATCCCTTTTGTGCCCCCAATTATGTGCATCCAGTGGGAGAATTAAGTAATGTGGGGTGGACAGATTACTGTCTACCTCTCTGTCTACACCCATGACCTACTGGTAAAGATATTTTGTAAAATGAGGGGGGGGGAGGGGGAGGCATAAGCATGCTTAGATGAAGTTGTTATAGTAAGTACAGTTTCCTTTAATGCTCATTCCAAAAAATCCTGTATAATGTGATACGCATACACAGAGGCAGATGAATGTTGGTTTAAAGGATCACTATAGGGTCAGGAACACAAACATGTATTCCTGACCGTATAGTGCTAAATATAGGTGGCTTGCCTCCCCTTAGCCCCCTAAAAAAAGTATAAAACTCACCTTATTTCCAGCACCGCACTGGTCTGCCGGTGCTGGCTCCTCCCCCTTTGTGACATCATCGAAATGGCCGATTTTTAGCCAATTAAAGGACCACTCTAGGCACCCAGACCACTTCAGCTTCCATAGCAAAGCATTGCGCATTCAGCCGAAAGGGAGGAGAGGAGGAGGATCGGAGGCGGAGAGCTCCTCGCCCGGCGCTGGAGAAAGGTACGTTTTAACCCCTTTCCTCTCCCCAGAGCCCGGCGGGAGGGGGACCCTGAGGGTGGGGGCATCCTCAGGGCACTATAGTGCCAGGAAAACAAGTATGTTGGCACTATAGTGGTCCTTTAAAAGCACTGGATTGGCTAAAATCAGCATGGGGCAGGGCCAAATACCGTTTTGGCCAGTCAGGACCTCCTCATAGAGATGTATTGAATCAATGCATCTCTATGAGGAAAGTTCAGCGTCTCCATGCAGAGCGTGGATGAAGAGCTCTGACTTATCATGTGATATTCAAATAGTACATGAGCTAAGCCAATTCTCTAATTAATGAATTGTTGACTAATGAACTGATGTCACACCACCTCAGGGCAGCATTTCCATGTATCACAGCATGAATAATTGACTGTGCCCAATAAAAAATAAAAAAATTAAAAACAAAAACAAATGTGGATCTGGTAAGTCCAGCTATGGCTGCCTATTAGAACATCATATATCTACATTAATCATGAATACACAGAAAGGCAACAGCTGTTGTTTTCACGTTTTTTTTTTTTAATACAAAAGAAATGCATGTTTAATTGCTTTAAACCACAGACAAGCATGAAAATAAAAACACTGAATTGATTTGCAGATATTTGTATATGGAAAACCCATAAAGTGCCAAAGGGGAGCAAAACACAATGTCCTGCCATGCCTTGCACGCTCCTCAGGCACAAAAAGGGTAAATGATAGATATAGTTTAGGATTGGAAAATAAATGCAAGTAAGAATCTTACACATTGCTAAAACCAGGATATCAAGCTAACTGCCTAACCAGGGGTTAAAGCATACAGTACTTACATCCATAGGTTCATTAGGTAAGTGTCATACACACAATAATTTCTACAAACAGAGATGGGTAACAGTTAACCAATCACAGGGAAATGTTTCACATTCCAAGGTAATATGACAAGCAAATGATTTATTCGATATCTCCTTTCCCCCCATTTTTTCATGATATTACCAAACCCTACATTATATTCTGGTCTATTTTTATTTAATTTTTTCATTTATTTTTTTGGATAAAGTTTTGCATTAAAAAAAATCAACAGACAACATAACATTTCTCTGCCGGAGATCACAAATGAAACAAAACACCAAGGTGTAGGGACACGAAAATGACGGTCAAAATTTAGGGCCAAAATAGCCAATTTGGACTAAACAAATCTCCAATCTCCGCCTAGATTCAGTTGTCAGCACACCAAAACATACGCTGTAGTAAGTAAATCCCAAAGTTTAAATGAGATGTGCATAATATGTTTAAAAAAAACACAAAACATATTCTGTCAAATCCCCATTATTCCTTGGCATTAACCCCTTAAAGACCAAACTTCTGGAATAAAAGGGAATCACGACATGTCACACATGTCATGTGTCCTTAAGGGGTTAAACACCGAGCTGTTATATGCAAATTTCTGGTTTAAATGGCTACACTACGACTGTAACTGGATTGGAGCATTTCTCAAACCAGGTGTTTTGGCAGTTGTGGTTTTCAATGCTCTACAATTCACTGTTTCGAGAATAAACCCCGCACGGTTACTCATTGACCAGGAATTGACCAGGGAAAGGTGTAGGCCAAAATGGCCTGAAATTTGTAAATAACTGGAAAATTCTCTAAAATTCTAAATTCACTGAATAACCCTGGCATTGTAGAAATCAGCTACCTGTGCATTGTCCCAATCTCTTGTATACACATAAAGTGATTGAAGTTTCTATTTCCACTGCCTCGTTGTATAGTTCAGGTTGTTTCCTGGACACAGATCACATCTTCATGTTGACGGCATCTCGTGAAAAAATGATTAAATATTTTGATCTTGATTTTCCTCTTGCAGCCTCTGAATTCTACATACTGCAAGGCAGCACTTTTCATGCAGTACACATCAATTTGTGTAAATGATATGTGTCCAGGATATCGTGATAATATGGCATCCCTATATAGGGTATAAACGCTACTGCCAAGTGTAAGGAAAGCTCGTTAGGAGCATGCATAGGTAACACTTCTATTTGTGTCTTTTTTTTTCTTTTTTAAGGGCCAGCTATAGATTTGTTGTTAGTTCGGATTCTGGTTGGGATACAATATCTAAATGAATCACAGACAATAATTGTAAAATTGGCAAAGGAAACTGATGGATTCAGGAGGAAAGGATAATGACATGTAAATGAAATGTCAGACAAGTCACCAATGTATTATAGTCTATGATTTATTCATTAATGTTGAGACGGTTACTATTGCAATAAATTGATAGAATTCAGATTACCTTCTGAACTCTGTGTAACAGTTTAATTTCTCTTAATCCATTGAAAAGACACTGGGCTTTCCACTAAACCAGTAACTGTGAAGAATTTAGAAGGGAACTGCAAATTGCAGGCACAAGTAAGTTAGAAAAATTCCCAACCTCAGCTAATTGTAAACACTCAGCTATGTTGGACTAATCTTGTCAACATTCGCATAAAGTCTCATCAATACCTGTATTATTTTATCAACTGCATAGTATGTATTACAATTTACCAAGCTCAGGTTTCCCCACACAGTAACAGCGTAGTTAGCAAGGGTTAACTTGTTACAGAGCTATGATATATAAATACAACTTTAATTGCAGAAGAAAAAATTACAGCAACGTAGAGACAGCATCTACAATCCACAGAGAGGAAATGTATTGCAATGTGTTATACTGAGTCCTCTCTGGAGCACTGGAGGGCAGTAAAGCTTTTTATATGCATCCTGGAAAACATTTAAATTTTTGGAGCAAAGCAATGTCTGTTTTTAAACTCTTATTCTGTGTGATTATAAATGACTGACCCAGACATGCACAATATAAAAGATTGACCCAGAACTAAAATATTGTAAAGTTATGTATAAATAACAGTGTAATTTTGTAACACAAGGAATTATCTGGTCATATTTTACATTCTACGTCTTTAAGATATGTAAAAAGATGTAAAAAAAAATCTTAATATGTGAGAACAAAAAGAGATACATTTGCAACTTTTTATTCACAAATATGTGGCTTTTCATTCTTTTATCAGCGACTTTTCTTACGGTGCAGATAACGCCAAATACAGGATGGCAGAGAACCTTAGTCCAATAAAGTGATTTAAAAATTGCTGATTTTGTGACAAAATAAATAATAATTTGATCCAAATTCTATTTTTTGCCATAGCTGGCAGGGATCAAATTATAAATCGTTTTGCACATAAATTCAGACATTCATTTTGATACACTTGCTCTAATTTTCTCATTGAAACACTCTTATGCATAATCTCCATTATAAATATTTTTTTAAAAAAATGTTCTCCTTTTTCAAAGATAAAAAAAAAATACATAAACCTATAAATCTAGCCAAGCCAATGGCTTCCCCTGACTACCTGTGTTAAAGCAGGAGTAACCCTATAGATGATGTACAGTGCCAGGTAAGTGTGCAAAACCACAGCACTCGAGTCAGATAAATCCTCCAGTTATTGACATACACTGGCTGGAGTGGAAGGGATGCTGTAAGAATTCCAGCTGTTAAACTCAGAACTGGCTTCCCAAGAGGATGATAGGAGTTGTAGTCTGTAATCTGCATATCCATGCCATTTAACAACAGTTAAAGAAGGGAGCTTTCCCTAACTTTGGTGTAACTTTCCCAAACCCTCTCTGGCATGCAGAGTGATAATAGCCTAACTCTGTCCCGGTTTAGTTAATTGGTAGTTGTAAGGATAATTCAAAGGGCATTCAATCAAACAGCAGACACAACAAGCACTACTTAGTGCTCATAGCCATAGATGTAGCTCTCTATTAAAAAAAAAAAAAAACACACTCAACAATGGGGTCTATTGTCTACCCATACTAACCCAAGATGGGAAATTGTGCGTTTTCCTGGGTTTTAAGAATCTCTACCTGGCGATTTGGAGAAAAATCGTGGTCTCTGGCAAAAGCGAAATGTGGTGAGATTATGAAAAATGGAATTCCCTGATTTGAGTTCCTGAGACTCAGCTCAGGGAAGGTTGATGAAGAGTCAGTTCCCCCCTAAGCACTGCTCGAGACTTTCTCCGGGTTGCTTTGACTATTAGTGAATAAATACCACTATTTACGTCTGTTTACCTCTACTACCCTGGTGCTGTAACTGAGTATCTTAGTTCAGATGATTCTGATAAAATAAATAAATAAAATAAATAAATAAAATAAATAAGGTTGGGGGGAGCAGCAGGGATTTTCCATTAGTATCATACAATTGAAAAAGATCATTATTAGGCAGACAAGAACCGAGGAATTTTCATACAATTACTGTATCAATTCTTCTTGCCCTATTAACATGTCCAAAAATGTGATATGTTGTGTCTCCTCTTATATTAAGAGAAATAAGACTGCATTGAGAGTAAAAAGAACAAAAAGTAAACCGAAAACCCCAGCTTTTTTTTCTCTCTTTTTTTTTCTCATGTTCTGGAGATGGAAGCTGTGAGAGTAGATTCGAAGCCTGTCTGAGAACTTGCAATTAATATAGCGGCTTCTGGCCTTGATTATCGAATTCTGACCAGGCGTCATTCAGCTCCATAAAAATCATCTTTGCATATTGCTCATATGGCTGCCCGGTTGCCTGTAAAAGAAAATGTAAATATTTATCCTAGGGTTTTTCTACTTTGTTATTGTTAAATAAATACAGTTACGAGATTACAGGAGCACAAAAACAGTTTATGAAGTTTTAACTTTTATCATGCCTTTTAACTGTCCCTGTTTAGTTGCATTGTCCCTATATTTGAGGTGCCATCAAGCTGTCATGGGTTAGTTGCGTGGTGTCCTGCATTTAGGGACATTAGGAATGTCCCCAATCAGGATAGAGTGCGTGCATCGTAAGAAACTTGTGTGCTATGCAAAATTCTGTCAGAGCATTAAGCCCATGCTTAGAGTGCTTCAAAAGTCATCGGCGTATTTGCTGCCCTGAATGGGACCGGCCACACTTGCGGTCAACATGGTGTGCATCCATGCCGTCTAACATACTCCTACCTCCGGCATCCTTGTCCATTTTCCAGGCAAGTGAAATTCAAGATCTTGAATTTAAAGAAAATTTTAATTAAAGGACCACTATAGTGCCAGGAAAACATACTAGTTTTCCTGAAACACTCTTATGCATAATCTCCATTGTGCGCTATGGAGTCCCCCCTCCCGCCGGGCTCTGGGGAGAGGAAGGGGTTAAACACTTACCTTTCTCCAGCGCCGGGCGGGGAGCTCTCCTCCTCCTCTCCGCCTCCTCTCCTCCTCTTCTGCTGAATGCGCACGCGCGGCAGGAGCTGCGCGCGCATTCAGCCAGTCTCATAGGAAAGCATTCATAATGCTTTCCTATGGACGCTGGCGTCTTCTCACTGTGATTTTCACAGTGAGAAGCACGCAAACGCCTCTAGCGGCTGTCAATGAGACAGCCACTAGAGGCTTTAGAGGCTGGATTAACCTATTTATAAACATAGCAGTTTCTCTGAAACTGCTATGTTTATAAAAAAAAGGGTTAACCCTAGCTGGACCAGGCAACCAGACCACTTCATTAAGCTGAAGTGGTCTGGGTGCCTATTGTGGTCCTTTAAAGCGTAGAAGATGCTATTGAACCGAAATATACAGTAGGTATGCCGGATTTAATTTTTGGATAAGCTTTTCATATGATTTCACTTTTTTGGATAAACTTTTGAAATTAAATTTCCTAAATATTAAATAAATTTTCGCCCTATGGGAAAGCATTGGACTGGCTAAAAAATCTGCTATTCTGATGATGTTACAAAGAAGGCGGATCGGGGGCCAGCATTGGAAATAAGGTGAGTTTTAAGGGGGCTGAGGAGGGGATGGTGGGGAGGGGGGGAGGAAACCACTAAATGGTGGGTTTACCATTGTTTTGGGATAAACTTTTAAAATGATTTAATGTTTAATATTTCTTTTTTGAATGAAACGTGTATTCTTGACCCTATAGTGTTCCTTTAAATATATCAATTCATTCAAAAACAAAATATTAAACATTAAATCATTTTAAAAGTTTATCCCCAAAAAAGTAATCGTTTGAATAGCTTACCCAAAAATATTAAATCAAGGCCATAGTGTTCAGATCTATAGGAAGTGTTTTCAACAAAATCTTACGTATAAAAAGAATAATATTTTTTTTTTAAGTGCATTTTATTCCTGCTTGTCCAGTGTGATGGCATTGTCTGTCCCAAATATGGCAGAGGGTAAGGGACACCCAGTACTGTTCTAGAGATAAAAAAAATAAAACTCAGATCTCCAGCTGTTGTAAAGCCACAAATTCCATTATTCTAATGTTGCAGGACGTTTTTGGCACTAAGATGGCTTCATTTACGTTTGGACTTACTTTATCTGGATGGACCACCAGGACAGCTTTACGATAAACTTTCTTCACTTGTTCAGGGGTCACTAGGTCCGCCATACTGATGGGTTTCCATTTGGTCTCTCCTGACCAGAGCACAGTGTGCATTGTAGAAAGAAGGGCTCGGATATTTCGTTCTTTACCTTCAATCCAATCCAAAATCTGTGAATAAGAGCAAGTTTGTGTCTGTAAGTAGAATATTAACACACATCTACTATGCATATATTACAGTTACAGGAAATATATGGGGAAACTATTAGCTAGTCTTTGCAGAGTCCATAGCAGTTGTCTTGGATCCGCTGTATACATTGTAAGACAAAATTGGTTGGGTTTACACATATTCCTTACTGTAGCATCAACAGGGTTATTAACTAAATGGTGATTTGCTAAGGAATCAAAGTGAAATTGTAAGCCCAAACTGTAGGCATAGTGGACTTGTATAATATTTCTAGTTTAGCTGTGGTGGCCTAAAATTTTAAATGCAATTCACACTTCAGAAGAAAAATAAAATCTGTGTCTGCCCAGTACAATCATTCAAACTGAGTATTAGATGTACTAGTTATTCACTGAATTCTGTTTAATTTATATAACGTTAAGTGGGCACTCAGCACTTTAGAGGTTACAAATCCCTACGTCCCCCTTTTCTAGGAGCTCCATATTATTGGTGTGTCTGAGTGTAAAAGAGAGCTCCCCAATCAATAATACTCACAGTAATGTGTCTTTAATCTACAACAAATGTCATTTAGAACAGGAACAATGTATCTTTACACAGACGGATTTCTTAACCCAATTTAGTTGCACAAACGGTTATTAGTAAGTCACCTAAATTTTCTCCAAACAGGCCTGCCCATGGCCACACCCCCAGTCACACACCTAAAATTAAAGTGTCCCTCCTTGTCTATTTGAAATGTTGTGAGGCATGATATTGCACCAACAGAAGTTCTTAGCACTTTATAGGTTACATTACAGTAGGTATGAGGTACAGTAAGTGTAGTAGGTATACAGTGTATGTATATGTTATTTATATAGTACTGGCAGGTATACTCGGCACTTTACAGGTTACATTACAGTAGGTATGAGGTACAGTAAGTGCAGTAGGTATACAATGTATGTATATGTTATTTATATAGTGCTGGCAGGTATACTCGGCACTTTACAGGTTACATTACAGTAGGTATGAGGTACAGTAAGTGCAGTAGGTATACAGTGTATGTATATGTTATTTATATAGTGCTGGCAGGTATACTCGGCACTTTACAGGTTACATTACAGTAGGTATGAGGTACAGTAAGTGCAGTAGGTATACAATGTATGTATATGTTATTTATATAGTGCTGGCAGGTATACTCGGCACTTTACAGGTTACATTACAGTAGGTATGAGGTACAGTAAATGCAGCACTTATACAGTGTATGTATATGTTATTTATATAGTGCTGGCAGGTATACTGGGGACTTTACAGGTTACATTACAGTAGGTATGAGGTACAGTAAGTGCAGTAGGTATACAGTGTATGTATATGTTATTTATATAGTGCTGGCAGGTATACTCGGCACTTTACAGGTTACATTACAGTAGGTATGAGGTACAGTAAATGCAGCACTTATACAGTGTATGTATATGTTATTTATATAGTGCTGGCAGGTATACTGGGGACTTTACAGGTTACATTACAGTAGGTATGAGGTACAGTAAGTGCAGTAGGTATACAGTGTATGTATATGTTATTTATATAGTACTGGCAGGTATACTCGGCACTTTACAGGTTACATTACAGTAGGTATGAGGTACAGTAAATGCAGCAATTATACAGTGTATGTACATTTTATTTATCGCACTAACATGTACTTAGCACTATTTAGTATCAGTGAACATATTGTATGTTCTGTAGCACAGTGAGATCCTCTCTCAGTGAATACACATGACCTCCATTGAGTTATGCAATATTCCAATTGTTTGATACCTTTAATTTCTCTGGGTCCATTTCTTTTGACATCTCCTCTTTTCTCATTTCAGCAATCGTTCTAGGTCCCTTTCTTTCCTTGTGAGCGTTAAAGCCTTGACTGGACAATAAATCTTCAAAGTTGTCACCAGAAAATTTCTGTTTTGTTTCTTAAACAACAAGTGAGAGGTAGTTAACTTTGTGAACAAACACAAATGTATAGCCGTGAGCCAATTAAAATAGCGCTGACCCCAATTTAACACATCACCTGGGAAAGATGACATTAACTCAAATTAAACTGACAGAACCTGCTTGCTAAAAAGTAACTTTCTTTAATTCTTTAAGACAATGAAGGTATCAGCCTACTTGGGATTGGCACCCCATCTGCCCTTGGACTACAAATTCTATAATGCAAAGTTTAAATATGGATTACTGGAGCCTGCCCAATCCTAACCCCAAACCCACCATCAGGGTAACAATGGGTGCAATCGCTTGCACTCCCCCATAACTGACCACAAACTTTTACTAAGAAGTAAATGGGCTCTGCACCACATACAGCGGTTGTTTAGATGACCCTTATATTCTCTGTGATCACTGTGGTCGCAGGAATATTGAGATTTCTGGATGTTCCACTAGTGATGCATTACAGAAATATCTGTACAGAGCAGTCCCAGAAGGTAGTCATCACAGGGAGACAGCTACAAGGAGTTATTATGGGCAAAACATCGAAGAAGAAAAAAAAGTATTTTTCTAAATAATTTGTACATAACTAGTATTGTGTTAAGTATAAATATATGGTATCAGAAGAGAGCCCTATGTATCCTTTTAAAAAAAACGTATATATTACATATGGGTACTCTTAGGGCCTCCATCAGAATATGTGTGTTTATATATATATATACACACACACACTCCAAAACAGCCCTGAAAATGACCCCGAAACAGCGGAATGGTGCGCATAGAGTGCCCCTATAAGGGCTGCTTTCCACCCAGAGGTTAACGTGTTCATAACACAATTTAAGGTTGTTTGTGGCACGCCAATATATAGCGACATGCCGGCTGTAAAACCATTGTTCGAATGTAACACAAAAAAATATTTACACAAAGAGTTTGTTAATTTGTGGTAACTGACCAGCACCCGCTGCAGGTTTTCCTTTTTCACTCTGACCACCTCCAGGGCCGGCAAAGCTGATATTGTAGTTTGGTTTGTTCTGCGGTGAGGAGTGCGGTATTTGTGTTGCTGGTTTGGTCTGTGATTGTTGCCAGTTATAGCCAGTGTTTGGATGCCAGCCTGCGCCCCCTACATGTTGTGGAGATGGGTTTTGTGGGGAGCTTGCAAGTGGAAATCCTCCGCCACAGCCTGTTGGTGTTGTTGGTTTACTGGCAAATGACGAGCCTCCTAGAAAGACACAATAAAAACGCATTCCATGTTTAATCGGATATTATTCTACACACAGGGAGAATAATCTCCAAAAACAAGATTATAGAAACCTACAAAAAATGTTCTCTACAATTCACCGATCGGGTTATTCACTAGTATTCATTTTATGGAATTCAATAGGAATGTTTACATTTTATGTAATAATAGGCAAATTGGAAATATTCTCCAACAGTTATTTACTAAAGTGTTAGGAATACAAACCTAATAATTTCTTATGGGCCATAAAAATAATAAAATAAATGTCTGCCAGTTGCTAGTTTCTAGTTACAGTGAGCAAAGGCTGCTCACTTTTTAGTAGATATGTCCCCTCTGTCAGCATGGCTGGGGGGGGGGGGGAGCATAATGGAGGTTACAAGTCTTCCTTATAGAAACATGGGGGTCCTATTGACTCCCGTAGACCTTTTTCCCACTGTATAATGTGGCCTCTGGCTCGCAGGAGCTGGCTAGCCGCCACTCGATTCACCCTCGCACTGCCGAGAAGGTTTTAACTAGTTGACCACTGGCAGCGGGCAAATGGTACTTTAAAATATTGTATGCTTACATAAATCAAGTGAACGATCATTTGCAAATGTGCATCCTCCTGGAAGTATTCGGTACTGATTCAATTTAAAATCGTATTCTTTGTGCATATTCTGAATCCAAGACGTTATATAGCATTCAATGCGATAAGCACTGATTTTAAACCAGACACTGAATGACACAGATTCAGTCTGATCAACCAAACTTCAACCAAAATTATCATTGGTAAATATGCGAATTGCCCTTCTGGTTGGAATTCAGACAGTTTAACTTAATTTAGGACAAAATTCCTTATGTACTGAATAACCCTGCAGACAGTTTTGCCTAAAGTTTGCAATTACATTTTGAAATCACCACAATTCACAGCATACTGAATTAATACCACTTTTTGGAGATCAAATCCAATTTCTGCATTTCATATTTTACTACCGTCTACAAGGGAGCCAGAAGGATGCTGTCTCTTGTCTCTCCAATATGTAGGAGGTGGGATCACTGTAACTCCCATCACACATTCTCAAAACATATTTGTGCCAACCACAGAAAAAAAAAATAGAAAATAACATTACCAGGTAAATTTGCCCCCAAAGATCCAAGATCAGCAAAGGGGTCAAGGCTGTGCGGCTTTGATTGATGAGCAGGGGTACTGTGCGGTGATCCTGTAGGACTGGTCGCTGCCGATCGGCTGCCTACACCCAAACCAGCTGGAAAATAAATGAAAAATTATTAACTTTTACAGCAAATGTTGAGCGTTATATAGGACTTGATCTAGTGAAACGTATTAATAAAAATTAAAAGTATACAGCTGTATAACAGAGAAGTTAAAAGTAACAAAAATGTTTAATCTTTTTCAATGTGACCTGATTTTATTTACAATAATTTTACATGAGTGATATAAACCAGCCAAACTACATTTGTATCACATGCATTGTTAACATTAAAATTGTATTTTTGAATGGTATCCCTGTGTTACTGTTGTTTTGTCTTGTTAAAAAAAATAATAAACTTGCTAAATATCTTAGTTCCATAACATAAGACATAGGAACATTTTGTACATTGTTTTTTTAATTATAATTTCCAGTTCTGCTTCTTGGTTTTATACTTTGCTCAGCTGTAACCATAGGTGGCAGAACATTGATTTTCACATTGATTCAGAATATTCTATAGGATTTAGTTTCTTAAATGAGTTAAATACCTACAGGGATATTTTATAATGAGAAGTGTAATTAACTACTTTAAATATTTGATGAGAAGAGATTTAGGTTAAAAAAGAGGACACATAAAGAAAGCATCACATTATATAATCTTGTCTAATTGTCAACATTAAAGGGACACAATAGGCACGGCACCCAGACCACTTCATCTAACTGAAGTGATCTGGGTGTGTTGTCGCTATCTGTTTAACCCAGCAATGTAAAACATTGTAGTTTCTGAGAAACTGTAATGATTACATTGCAGAGTTAAGTCCACCTCTAGTGGGTGTCTTCCAGTCACTAGAGGTGGACTCGCTTTCTGGTCCCTATGAAATTACGTTGTACGTTCCATTTGAAATCTTCAAATGGTGATTCAATGCTTTGCTATGAGGAATTTTTTTTTTTTTTTTATAATTTGTTTATTTCATTTTTTCTTATATAGCCATTCAAGACATTACCATCAACATTAATGATATAGAAAACATGAATAGTGTTGCCATCTACCACCAATTAGATAAAAATTTTAAATTTAAATGTATACTCAATACTATTGCACACATATTAGCCTTTGTGATATAAGAGCTTTTTCCCCTTTTCATTTTTCTACTAAATTATTTTCTAAATCTAGATCAAATGCCATATTGGAAAAGAGGAAAAAAGAAAGATCAGTCTACATGTCTAAAATTTTTTATCAAACCTCCCTCTAAAATTAAAATTCCTATTATCTATCGTATAAGACAACTTAATTCACTATTAGTTATTACTTAAATTGGGTAGATGGCATTCCAAACTTCATTAATATGATATACATAACAAACATAAAAGACAAACATTTATTTTTATGCATTGCAAACTCTTCTTGGGGTATTTCAGTGGTACCTCTATTTCACTACCTTAATAAACTAAACAGATAAAGATGTAAGAGAAAGAGAGAGACTGATCTAATTACTTTAATTTTATCCAGAATTTATTCTGGCCATACTCTCCACTTTTTCTTTCCAAAAATTACTGACGTCTCTAATTTTAATTGACTGGTGTCCAAGGGCCTCCATATTTAATTGATATTGGACTTGAGAATATAATTGGGCTTGTGTAAAATTTGCACTACTCTTCCAATTCCTTGCAATGATTATTTTTATTGCTGCTACAAAATGGACGTATATAAATTTATCCTTGAAAAGGAGTGATTGCAAATTTAAGTGAAATAAACCATTATGATGACCCCTGGGGATTTTTATTTCTGTAATATTCTCCAGTGAATCAAAAGCCATATACCACAGGATTTTCACCTTACTACACTCCCACCATATATGTCCAAAGGTCCCCTCTTTCGTTACATCTCCAACAAATTGGAGAATTGGAGATATACATTTTGGCTAGTCTGGTAGGGACTAGATACCAGCGGTTCATTAATTTAAACAATACTTCGAGAAGGTTCAGACAATGGATTATCTTACTTGTTTGATATAGTACTTGATCCCATTCAGACTAAAAAATCTGTACATTTAACTCTTTACTCCATTTTTGGATATTTACATTTAGCTTTGGAGCTTCGATTTGGAGGAGAGCAATCCTTGCCTTTGAGACTATTTGCGGTACGGTCTCATTTTTTAAAAAAAATATCAGGTTTTCTATGCCCACTGTAGGTCGATATAACAAATATTGTTTGATAAAACTTCCAATTCTTAAATAATTATACCACTCCTTCCAGGGTAATGAAAATTCTTGTATCAGATTTTCAAATGATTTAATTTTGTCGCCCATTATTATTTGATTTATAGAATCAATACCTTTCCTTATCCATTCCCCTAAATTTAGATCCTTCATCCTTAATTGGATAATACTAAGGTTAAAATTTCCCAATATTTTATTACATAAACCGCTATTAATCCTCATCTTTTCCCACTCCATTAATATAGATTTCAAACATGTATTGGAGGAACAGACCTTTTTGGTTCTTTCATCTTGTTTAGTTAACCAAATCAAATGATGTAAATTTTCCATTTCTGTCATCTCCAATTCTAGTTGGTACCAACCAACTTCCTCTGAACTTAATAATTGTGTCTTATATATATGGAACATCATATTTGCTAGATACGTTATAGTAATATTTGGGAAATTTATCCCTCCTTTCCTAATCTTCTGCATCAAAAGTTGTTTATTCATCCTCGGCCTTTTTCCTTTCCATATAAAATTATTTATATCTCGTTGAATCATAGATAACCATGGTTGTGGCATTCTCAAGGGGATCATACGGAATAAATAAGACCATTTAGGTAATAAATACGAATTAACCAAATTAATTCTGCCCCACCAAGACAGTTCAGTTTGTCTCCATCTCTTTAAAGACTCATGTGTCGATCTAAATGTTTTCAGAAAATTTACTTGGAGCGTATCTTTAACATCATCAGTGAGAATTATACCCAGATACGTTAACAAATTTCTATTACAATTAAATTTATATTTATCTTTAATCTGTTGAATAAAATCTCTGGAAATATTTATTGCTAAAAAAGTGGATTTAGTTACATTTATTTTATAATTTGAGATCAGACTATATTTATCTATTTCTGCCATCAGTGCTTTAAGCGATTCAACAGGGTCGGTTAGGGTCAATATCAAATCATCTGCATATAGATTTAATTTAAGTTCTTTTTCTCTAAGTTTAAATCCTTTAATTTGAGGGTTATCTCTAATTTTAATGGCTAAGATCTCCATTGTCATTATATATAAAATCGGCGACAAAGGACAACCCTGTCTCGTACCATTTTTAAGTGTAAACCACTCTGCGCATATGTTTGGGGCCACTGTTCTTGCTTTAGGACCTTCATATAATGCCAAAATAGCATTTAGCATCCTTCCCTGAATTCCGAATTTTTCCATCGTTTTCCTTAAAAAATCCCAACCGACCCTGTCGAAAGCCTTCTCGGCATCGACCGCCAATACAAATAAAGGTTTATTACTTCTTCTAGATACATCTATCAGATCCAATAATCTTCTAGAGTTATCTACTGGACCTCTACCTTGTACAAAACCTATTTGATCATTTTTAATTATATTATCCATTAAACCTCTTAATCTATGAGCCAAAACTGAAGAAAAAATCTTAACATCTGTATTGATTAAGGAGATAGGTCTATAATTTTCTACCTTTAGAGGATCTTTGTTATCTTTAAGAATTGGAAGAATATTTGCACTCAACATTTCTGTAGGAAATTTACCAAGTGATACAATGATACAATTTCGTTAAACATGTCTGTTAGGTGGGGTACAATAAGTTTTTTAAATGATTTATAAAATATATTTGCGAAACCATCTGGGCCTGGCGTCTTATCTGGTTTTAATTTATTTATTACTACCTCTACTTCCTGAGCTGTAATTAAAGTATTTAGCTTATTAGTTTGTTCTATTGTAATCTTAGGAGTATTAATTTTACTCAGATAGTCCTCCTCGTTGGTTATCGAGGGAGTTAAATTATACAAAGCCTCATAATACTTATTAAATCTCTCCCCTATTTTTTTTGGGTCCAGATATACCCCGTCTTCATCCTCTATCTTTACTATTTTATTGGATCCAATTTTATCTCTTAATTTTTTGGTCATAATTCTATCTGCTCGATTTCCCTTATAGTAGTAATTGGCTTTGAGTTTATTCCTAATTTTTACATTCTTTGCTATAAGAAAATTATTAATTCTATTCTGAATACTTTTTAGCTCGTCTGCATTTTCTTTAGAGGGAAACTGCTTGTTCTTACTTGCAGCCTTTTTCAGTTCGTTTTGTAATACCATGAAAGATCTATTATTTGCTACTTTATATCTTGTTTGAATACTTATTATATTGCCTCTCATGGTAGATTTAAAAGCACACCAGTTATTTGTATATGAAGTATCATTTGGATCATTTTCAAGAAAGAAGGTTACTATTTGTTTTTCCATTATATCAAGATTGATCTTAGATTTTAATAAATTATCATCCATGCGCCAGGTATCACGACCAATCCTGATCCACTGATTCTTCATCTCCCACATATTAATACTATGATCAGACCAAGTATTATCAAGTATCTTAAAATATTTAATATTCGTCAATGCGGTCATATTTCCCCAAACCATATCTATTCGGGAATACGAAAGATGTACCCGTGAAAAAAACATATATTCCAATGAATTAGGATTGGTCGTTCTCCAAAGATCAAAATAATCAAAATTAATCATGTTTCTCTTAATAGATTTTGCCAATTTATCTGTTCTTTTTTGATGTAATAGTATTGAAGATGTCTTCTTATCTAATACTGGATCCAATACACTATTAAAGTCCCCAGCCACCAAACATGTGCCTATTTTGAGGAATTTTAATGCTTGTGTGCTGTGCATGCACCTTAGATCCCGCCAACGCCGTGACATCATAGGAAGAGGAAAATTACTGCGCAGCAAAGGTGCCTTGTTGTTGGAAAGAGGTAAGAGAAAATAGTGTTTTTAACCATTTCATGATCGAGGTTGGGTGGGGAATTAGTAAGTTATGGACAGAGACACTAGAGAGTTAAAGGGACACTATAGACACCCAGACCACTTCTTCTCATTGAAGTGGTCTGGTTGCACTGTCCCTGTCCCCTTAGCCTTACATTGTAAAACATTGTACACCAAACAGCCACTAGAGGCGCTTCCTGACCTTTCATGGAGTTTCATGATGTTGGACGTCCTCTTTAAATCCCCAATAGGAAAGCATTGAGTCAATGCTTTCCTACGGGAAAGACTTAATGTGCGCGTGGTGCTCGCCGCACACGCACATTCGGTTCCTAATGCTATAGCATTTCTTTAAGAATACCAGTTTTATCGCTACTACTATACTGTTCCTTTAAAGGTAATGCCTCAAGAGGACTCACCTTGTGGATTATTGTTCCAGTTCCACTGTGCAGACACATCAGGCTGTATGGAAACGGAGGGAGGTGCTAGTGTAGAGGAAGGTAAGGATAAATAAAATACAAATTTAATCTCATTACCGAGACTCGGTTTGTTTTCACGTTGAGTTTTGGAAGATGTACGAATGTGCAATAAATACATATATAGCAATAGTCAACGCAGAATAGAGCGTACCAAACAGATAAAAAAAAATAATCTCACTAATGAGGTGCAAAAGAATTCTTCCATTATAAAGAGCTTGCTCTCCAGTATATATATATTGCAATCCCCAAATAACATTTCCTAGCAGTTCCCGATGTCTCAGAGAATTAAAGAATATAAATAGAATTCAAAACATGTTAATCACAATTTCCATTTAAGATAATAAAGACTTTGACTTTAAAATAGGAAATAGGGATAAAGGGATTTATTCACTAAACAACAAATTCTGGTGAATTAAAAATAATTAAATTTGCAGCAGAGTCCATTCAGTAGTTCTTGGATTTGTCAGTATGCTTTAAGCTTATAGGCAAATCATACAATCATTGAAAGATCATAGGCTACTCATCCAGGTAGGCAACCTTTGGTACTCCAGATGTTAGAGATTACATTTCCCTTGATGCATTGCCAGTATTATGGCTGTAAGAACATTATGGGAAATGTCGTCCACAACATCTGGAGTGCTGAAGGTTGCCTAACCCTGGCCCTAGTCCAGCCTGCATGTTTGTCAATGGACAGACATATCTATAACTGGTTCATAAGAGCTAGGTCTGGTTCTGTGTGCTGAGTTCCCATTGGGTTTGCTGCCTTTAAGTAGATGAACAACTTACGCATGTTAAATGGATCGACAAACACAGTCGGAGATGGGCTTCGGGTGCTGTGTAGAAAGGAATCCCCGCTGCTGGTATTCGTAGCACTGAGAAAGGAGCCCAGCAAGTCCTTGGCTGGTTGTTTAGGACTGCAGCCAAATGGATCGAATGCAGCAGCTGGGGATAGACACATGTTAATATAATCCCATTCACAATGAGACAGAGGGATACGTTGTAAGTGGACAATGCTAACCCAGCACTCAGATTCTCGTATTTGATATACAGTCCAGAGAAAAGAATGAAACCCCATATAATTCATGTATATATTTTTTTATTTCCTCTGTATAATATTGTGATGAACTGGTAATCAACTGTCATCAATTCTTCCCATCTAATTTTTTTTAACACATTTACTGAAAAGTAATGATTTTTTAAAAATAATGCATATTGATTTTTTTAAAAGAATGTCACTTTTTATCTAGCTGAGCAGTCATGTTGGATTCTATTGTTATCTGGCCAACTTACCGCTACTCATTGTAAGTTGCCCGCTGCCGCAGTGTCACACAGGGCAATCACAGCAGCGGGCAAGCTAGGCGGATCAGCAGCCAATCATGTAACAGTAGAATCTGACCCAGTATGGCTGCTCAGACATATAAAATTAGAGATTTTCTTTAAAAAATCCTTGCACAAGAAAATAAAGAATTAAAAAAAAAAAAAGACTTGTCTGAAATTCAGAGAGAATTCTAAGTAAATTATTTGCAAAAGGGTGAAAATAAATCCAGGACCTTTCTGTTGTTCTTCATACATTGTCTTCCCCTGACAATTGTGGTATCATTTTTAAGATTATACAGCTGAGCGTAGTAGTTTGCAAACTGATTACAAATTGATTACTACTCAAAATATTCACTCCCAACTAGCCATTGGCATGTGAAAATTTAGTATGAGTGTGCCATGGACTCGTTCCAGGTATGCAGTGGCAAGTAGCTTTTAAGGACTGACTAGTACTGTAACGCTTGAATTGTAAGCCCTGAAGTAGAAATATCTTGTGGTTTATTAATAGATAAGATATGGTTCACGGCGTAGAGTGTGCATGATCCTCGTACAAGATCCCAGCCTTCGTTGATCACTTATTTTTGCGTACTCATCCTGAAGTTTCTCTTTTGTCAGAATTTATAAAATAAATATGGCTAATTCAGAAGTACATAGGGCCACCCTTGTCAAGAATCAGGCAGCACATCTTCAATCCCAGCTCCCCGTCATCTGGGGATCAGATAAATGATGCTATCTGGTCACGTGGATCTCCACAGATCTACATTGTTTATATCTTAATTTCCTCCCCCTCCATACCTACTATATATCCCCCAAAATACCACATTTCCCCCACTGCTCCAGTACATTCTGTATTAGTATGGCAAACCTATAATGTAAAATAAAATTAGAATATTTTAGACAAGCAATATCTTGTATTTGGCCCATACTAAGGAATTCTTCTAAAGTCTGTGTACCATGACAGGAAGTCTCTTCTGAATTTAAGTATATAGCAAACAGTAAATGTCACAAACAAGAGTAACATTATCTCATGTCAATGGACTAAAAGATAATTCCAACTCTGCTCACACCACATATCTTTTGTAGCAAAAGATATTTAAATGGCTGCCCACAGCCCTTGGAGCACTGCATACAGCTCATCTGTCAGTCTTATAAAAATGTATGTCCAGTCCCTCAATATTCTGAGTCTGCCCTGCCTCCCTTTCAGCTCAGTATTGCTATATTGCTATAAAACAAATGTTTTGTTCCCCACTGTGGCGAAAGAAACCTTGCCACTGGTTCTTGGAGGGGCCTGTTTGCCAGCCTCCTGCCTCAGTACTATGGGTCATGCAAAAAGGCTCATAAAAGACCTTGTTCGTGCCCTTTTGCTATTCTGTTTGGTAGATTGCATTCCCCTCCTATTCTAACACTGTCTCGTTAGACTACCGATCAACCGCACGAACCAGGGATCACCCGGGAGCTTGTTAACACCTATTAAAACCTTAGAAAAGTTCTCACCACAGTGTTCTAATTGTTCGTCTGGGTGGCCGCAATTCCTATGGACAACCACAAGGTGGCGGCCATCTTGTTCGCATGAACGCAGGCAGGGGTGTTATTGGGCATGAATCTCATGAAACTAAAATCGTACACAGAAACTCCCGAACACCGCTGAACTTCCATCATCTCCTGCGTTCGGTTCTATGCACATTAGAAGGGTACTGTTCTGTGAAATCGTTCGTCTGGATGAGGGGAACAAGCTCCAGGGTAAGAACATTGACTATGTTTGGTAGTTTGTTCGTTTTCAAACTACCGAACTAGACCAACCACAAGCCCTGATTCTTTGGAACTGTTTTGGGTATGGAACCATGCCTGTTTGGGGCATGGGACTATGCCTGCGATCAGGTCAAATAAATGACTTCCAGGAAATTCCTGGGAGATAATTGGATTAGATTAGTACAGTTCCTGATCCAATTATCTCCCAGGCACAGAGGAGGGATTATCTGTTTATGTATGGGAGTGTCCTGGATCTGAGAGCCAATGTAATTGTGTGTTTGTTTCTGCTGTGATTTACTCTCAGGTCCAGGGGGGAGTGCCCCTTGTATGGGGACTGTCATAAATGGCCAAGTGTGGTCCCATTAAAGTCAGTTCACTTCACCCTCAACACGCAGCCTCATCTCGTGATTGTAGGGAACAGCTATACCAGCTATACCTGTTTCGGATTGCTATACTGGCTATAGTCACTAGCTCTTGTAAGAGCTACACAGCTATAGCTGCTAGACTTTCTGGAGTAGGAGAGGTCCACCCACTGCAAGCTGGATCCTGGGCTTGGGTCCAGAGTGGGTGGAGGACGGCGAGACCCCAGCCAAGTTGTAACGCTGGAAGTGGGGACTACTGTGCTGATGGTGTCTGGTGCGGTGCTTGTGGTACTCGGTAAGCACTAAGGAAGCAGCGATTGGCAGAGGCAGGTGGTCCATCACACCCACCTTCCCTCCCCGGCTCTGAATCCACTCATGGCACTGGACCGAGTGAAGCACATAACTGTTGTCAGTTGGAAGCGTGGAAGTCAGCACCGGGAGCTTTGCTCTGAGCTGAATTCCAGGTAAGTAAAAATCTTTTTTTTTTGCAGGTGTAATTCAAAATGTAGGGGAGGAGGGTATCAGTATTGTCCAATAGGGCATTTTAAATAAAAAATTGCCACCCTAAAATGCTTGGAGTAACCCTTTAATGCTATTTGATCCCCTGACCAGACTGGAATAAATTGTCTTCTTCATTGCATGAGAGCATTAAGAACATGTGATTTCATTTATTTCCGTGTGTGTTTCTCTATGTCATGTATCTGTGTGTGTCAGTGTGTATCTGTGTATGTAGCAGTGTATATCTGAATGTGTGTGTGTGTGTGACAGTATATATCTGTATGTTAATAGTTGTGTGCATCTGGCAGTGTGTGTTTATGTGTGTCTGTACTGCAGGTCTGTGTTTGGGAATGCATATGTGTATCTGCAGTGGACCCTGCGATTTCCCTGCAGCGAAGGCTCACATTAGCCGTTTTAAATTAAATGATTACAAACAACTTGTGATTATTTTGCCTTTATTTTATTAAGCTACTTGATGCTACTATAATTACACCTTTTTCGCTCTAATTGTCTACAGACTCTTCGCAGTCTACATTTTTCACTGTGTCTTTTTATTGTTATTGCTGGAGTACAATATGATGAAGAGTTGGATCTTCTGTAAATCCCTAATTCTTAAGAAGTTATTTCTCCGATCAGTATTTGGATGTTTGGATATTTCGTTTTAATTTTAGTTATTCCTCTCTGTTGTATACTTTTATCATGGTGGCAGCAATGAGAATCTCTCTTTCCTGTCCCAGATGTCTGCATCTATTGTACGGTACGGTAGTGTATATTGAACAGCTAGATCTGGAAGTTTAGTTAATGTTGGCAATAAGTGGTATCGCTTTAAAATATCAGTTATCATGGTATTTATGGCTTCATTTCTTGACATAGTTGCGTACCAGAGAATTGTTCGATTACTCTTGTCCTTATGAGACAAATCATAGTCTAAAGCATCCAAATACAGTTTAACCAAATCTTCTCTTTCGTACATGATAGCGTACATTAAAGCATTGCGGCCCTCTTGGTCACAGTGACTTACATATGCCCCAAAAGTCAACAGAATTCTTGCAGCTCCTACAGCCCACTTCTCTCCATTATGAAGGCAGCATACCATTAGTGGCGTTCTGTTCCATCTATCCCTGCTGTTCACTTCACCTCCATCTTCTACAAGCTTTCTCAGTCGCTTGTAATCTCCTTTCAGCACGGCTATATTAACGTCCATTTTCATGGTCAGAGATAGTCAGTAAGTATTATTTGTATTTCACTGGTCCTGAAACATATTTGGCTGTGAGGAGCCAAATAAACTGCTTTTATAGAGACCCTGATTGTTCATCCATGACATCATCAGCTTACATCATAGTAGAGGATACCACAGCAGATTTACTGCCGTTTACTGCCACCGGACACATGGTAAAAACTTACTAGACATATTTAAATGGCTAGGGAAGCCAAGAGAGAACAAGGGGAAAGGGGTGCAAATGGCAGATATTTCTGACAGCATTGTGCGGTCTGTCACTATTAACTCCTACAGCATATTGCATAGTGTAAGCTCCGCTGCCCAGCGACCAACACCATGCTGTGGCTAGTTGGAAGCGTCAAACCGCAGGACTAGGGCCATGACTCAGATTCTGGTTTCATTCTGTAATGGTAGTTACTTGTGTTAACCATGTCAGCCACTTCCATATTACCACTGCAGAAAGGTAATAAAGACCCTATCAGTATCCTGCTGCATCACCCTGCAGACACTGTGTAGCTGACATGTTTGATAAAAGCAGCAACATTCACTAGAACGCTGTAGTCATAGCAGGGGCACTACTGAAATCAAGATCAGAAGAGGGAGAGCTAGAGAGCTGGATTATTATAAAGAGACATGTAATGTGTGGGGATCTCTGTATTGCAGCTCGGAGTAATCCCATTGATCCTAGCTGTGTGGGATAGTTATGGTATCTTCTTATTGGGCCCAGCTCTGTGTGTTACATCTCTGTATTTTACTCGGGTATATCTGTAGTACCCAACTCTGTGTATTGTATGAATATCTTCTTATTGGAATGGGTTCTCTGTATTGTATGGGTATCTATTTTATCTGGCTCTGTGTATTGTATGGGTATCTCTGTATTGTACTTAGTTCTGTTTATTACATAAGTATCTCAGTATTGTTCCTAGCTTGGAGTAATGTATGGGTAAGTCTGTATTGAAAAGGGACTGCCATTTTTGTTGAGTACATAAGGTTAGGGTACAGATGCCACAGGTCAGAAAATGGTGGCTACCCCACCATTTAAAACTTTACTAGCCGCCACTGGGCGTTAGCCTGAAATGTACTGGGGTTTTTGAGGGTAGGGGAGGCTCCTTAAGGGTCACTCCAAGCACCATAATGGTTCCATTAGGACAAATAGCAATTTGCAAAACTGTTTCAGGTGTAATCTCATAATAAGGAGGTTACTAGGTCCCCAATTAGCATTGGTAGATAAAGGGGAGAGCTTGTCAGAGATAAAGTCAGAGAACATGGTCAGCTTAAACTGTTGCAGTTGTAATTTCATAATAAGGAGGTTACTAGGTCCCCAATTAGCATTGGTAGATAAAGGGGAGAGCTTGTCAGAGATAAAGTCAGAGAACATGGTCAGCTTAAAGGACCACTACAGTGCCTGGAAAACATACTTGTTTTCCTGGCACTATAGTGCCCTGAGGGTGCCCCCACCCTCAGGGACCCCCTCCCGCCCGGCTCTGGAAAGGGGTTAAATCTTACCTTTTTCCAGCGCTGGGCGGGGAGCTCTCCGCCTCCGATCTTCCTCCTCTCCGCCCATTCGGCTGAATGCGCACGCGCGGCAAGAGCTGCGCGCGCATTCAGCCGGTCGCATAGGAAAGCATTTACAATGCTTTCCTATGGACGCTTGTGTGCTCTCACTGTGATTTTCACAGTGAGAATCACGCAAGCGCCTCTAGCGGCTGTCAATGAAACAGCCACTAGAGGCTTTGGAGGAAGGATTAACCCATTTATAAACATAGCAGTTTCTCTGAAACTGCTATGTTTATAAAAAAAAGGGTTAATCCTAGCTGGACCTGGCACCCAGACCACTTCATTAAGCTGAAGTGGTCTGGGTGCCTAGAGTGGTCCTTTAATTGCTCTGTTTCAAAGAGTCACTGAAACACTTTTCAAATGTTGGGAACTATAAGGTCAAGTGATGGGATATTTGTCAAGAACTTCTACTAATGTATATAGCAAGATATGAAAATCTTAAAGGGACACTGTAGGCACCACAAGCACTTAATCTCACTGGATCGGTTTGACACTGAATGAGGGTCTTGAGTGCCAGTGGTTCTAATTAGCATATTTTCTGTCGTTACAATCTGTGCTTTATATTTTCTGTTCCAAATGGAAGGATTCCCTCAATTACTGTGGGGTTGTAAAAAGCTGCCAGAGCAAAATAAGTGAAACATTTCATTTTCACATACAGTGTGCAGGAAGCAGATTGTGATAATGGCAAAGTGTAGCATTTGGTCCTTAAAGGAACATTCTAAACACATAAAGCACTTCAAAAAGAACTGGGTCAGCGCTGGCATTCATCCATGTGAGGCGCAAATGGTTTCTGAGAGGTGCCACACACTCCAAGACAATATGTAAAACAAAACCATGGACTCTCTAGTACGAAGATACATTATAAATATGCTTTGTTAATTCTTTATAATTTATTAACCCCTTAAGGACCAAACTTCTGGAATAAAAGGGAATCATGACATGTCATGTGTCTTTAAGGGGTTAAATTAAAAAAATAATAATAATCATTACTCTGAAGACAGACGATCAACATACTCCTTGTTGGAAGCCTGGTCACTACCCTTAAGTGAAATCCCCAAATTGTGAGTAAAAAAGCAATCCGAAATCCTGTCCCGGGATTATAGTAAATACCCATTTAAGTCAATATACAGATTTTTTTTTTTTAAATCATTATCTTTGTTCTAAATTGTTGAGTAATTTATATTTATTAATAATGTTGTGTTTAATCTCCCCCTGGACTTCCCCGTTTCTTTCTTTTAGAGGTTATAATTCTTGTTTTTTTTAACGTTATAATTTTTTTTCATTTTAGGGACTACGTTTCCTTATCTACACAGCTAGTCAATCTGCACAGCCTTTGTCAACTTTGTCATTGGCTGCCAATGTGGTACTCCCACCGGCATCTGTCAATTCCTGGACCATCGCAGCATCGGTCGAGAGTCAACACAGTGCAAATAAAACCCCCTCGAGGACCTTACCAGCATGCGCGTGATTTGTCACGCAGGACCTAAGTAGGGTAAAGGAGGAGATTTCTGGCAACCTCCATCTTGGAGAAACCAAGATGCCATGCAGTGAATCGAGACTCCGCAGGACTGTCACTACATGAGGTAAGTGGCATCTGTCCTGGGGTCACTAAATAGTACTTGGGGTGCTATAAAAAAGCAGGGGACTGGGCAGTATCTGTAGTGACAGTGCCGCTTTAAATGTAATAAAACATAAAAAAAAAAAAGAAAAGTTAATATTTGAAGACCGTTGGTTTTTAAGATTAACATGGTAAAATTTGAAACAATCTATTATTGTAAACTGGTTTGTTGCTATTGTTGTATACTTGTTGTAAAATAAAGAATTACAATACTTGAAATAATCAATCTCCGTTATGTTTTCCCCAATTTCATTCAGCCTTATTCTGGCAAATCATTTGTCAAAAAATCCACTCACGGACCACGGAGCTGAACAGTCGCATGTCTGTGGAGCTCTGCATCGGCCCCACAGACTAAGAGCCTTACAGAGCAGAAATCAGCTCCAAAAACGCGCAGCTTACCTGCCACCCGACAGCCGACAACATGGGGCGCAAACATAGAAAGCAAACTCACACGGAGCGTCCCGCGGCACCTGATATCAGGCTGGCATTTCAGAGGCCTACACAGGCGCGGCCCGCCAAGATGGCGCCGGAACCGCAGAGTGAGTTAGAGACCTCTGACGACTCCCAGGAAGAGAGGGACTCCCAAGCTTCCCTCCCAGGCCCCACTCCCAGGTCTGACTCGGAGGAGGATGACTCCCCATCAACAAAAGGGGACATCAGAAGGCTGCTGACTGACCTAAGGCAGGTCTGGAAGGCCGACTTAAAGGAGACACATGCAGAAATAGGGGTCTTGCAGCAGAGAGTCCAGGAGGTGGAGAACAGAGAAAGCTCAAGAGATCACCAACTCCAAGACACCAAACTGCAACTAGAGGGTCTTACTGAGCAGGTCCGACGCCTACAAGGAGCGGTGGTAACACTTGAAACCAGACACCGCCGACGCAACGTACGCCTCAGAGGTATCCCTGAAACGGTGAGCGGTGAAGATTTACTGCCCTTTGTCCGGAGACTCACCTCCTCCATGGGCCTTGGATGTAATTCAGACACCCCACTGATACTGTCCACCTTCAGGGTGCGCAAATCGCCAGCGGCACCCGCTGGTGCCCCCAGAGACACCATAGCCACCACCAGAGACATAGCGGCGAGAGCTGCAATCATGGCCGGATCCAGATCATTGGGCTCGGTAAAATTTGAGGGATGCGAGGTGGCCATATACAGTGACCTCCCTTTTGCAGTGCTTGCAGCAAGGAGACTACTAGCACCAGTCACTAAGAGACTGAGAGACCATTCGGTCCGGTACCGATGGGGCGCAGAGGGATTGCTAACGGTACAAAAGGGCGCCGATATACTCACCCTGACCTCGGGAGACGACCCAGAGACATTCCTCAAAAAATTAGGCATATTAGCCAATGGACACAGAAAGCAACATGAGAAACGCAACACTTAACTATAATAATAATGATTTTTTTTTTTTTATGCATATAAGCCAATGGGGAAAGCTTCTCACTATTCTTGCTACCCCTAACCCAGCACTCCATGCTATTAACCTATAGCCCTAGATATCTGACCCCACATATATATGGGATATACAGATTGAGCCGGAAGATTGTTGAAATCTAGCAACCTCGAATATTAAGCAACCTCTTTAAGTAGAGATCTCCGCAGAAGAGTAGAAATGTACAAATTGTTCCCCCACCATGCCACAGCAAGGGTCTCTCTGACATTGTGATTGTTACTCTGTTTGTAGCCCAACGAAAGGTTATTTGATCCTGTTCTACCTTATATAATAACACATATAATGGAAAATTGTATACTGTGTGTATAAAACCTAATAAAATACAAATAAAAAAATAAAATAAAAAAAAATCCACTCACATAGACTAAACGGAACCACATCTATGTAATATGTGCCAAAGTATAAATGATTTAATAACCTTTCAGCTCTGCATTCTTCATCACTTTCTAATCTGATTGGCTGAGTGAATAATGATGGCCTGCTAATTATATTTGTGCATAAGCTGCATAGCACATACTGAGTACCTGTTAATCATAACACAACGTCTAGTAACTATGTTAATACACGCATATTAATGAGTAGTATAGACAGTGTGGTAAATGAAGTGCACCGTACTAGCTGTATACCATCTTAGTACCTTAGGAGGCAGGAAATCTGGGTAATCATGTGTGGTCTAAGTAAATAAGGTGTACCGAATGTTATTTTAACTGGTATAAGCAGGTATCCATGACTGTGCTGTATAAAACTGGGTCATAGTTCTGTTACCCCTAGACTCTCTCTGTAAAATTATGTTTTAAATTAATCCAGATAAAAAAAGTTTTTTCAGATACCCCCTATATTTGCACACACATATACCTAACACATACGTGTATATTTAATTTTCAACGCATATATAAAGCATGAGTGAAATTATAGAAATTTCCAAATTACCTTCTCCAATTCTCGGTGACTGGGACGGTGACAGTGAGGCTGCAGACCTTCGTGGAGTGGAGTGCACAGAGCCTACTCCTTCGGATTGTATCAGAGTCTCCCCAACTCCCTGAGGCACCCCCCCAAATATATCGTTCAGCAAATCCGAGTTTGAAGGAGGAGGTTTGGGCTGAGATGGAGGAGCAGGTGGAGGAGTGCCACTCACAGTACTTCCATCCAAAAATAGGAGATCTACATCCTCAGGAGGTGCAGGAGGAGCCGGTGGGTCAGTTTTTTTGTGCTTTGGGGTCCCGTGAAGCTTCTCGCCACTTGTGTTGCTGTGCTGGCTGGAGAGGGACAGGAGTTCATCATCTGACTGCTCACTTTCCTCGTGTACTAATGCAGCCCGGTCTTCTGGGACAGGATGGGACCCAGTCTTGTCTGACTTCTGGTCTGTAAGAGTAAAATAATGGTGTGTGCAGAATGTAAATGAAAAGGCAAATTGGCCCATGACTGTCATTGTAGACAATGTAATAATGCCTCTTTATTCATAGGCATATTTGTATTTCCTATACTCTAGTATTATTTACATTAGAATACCCCCTGTGATATCCTGGTGTCCTTGTTCCTCTAGTGATCTTGTATCTGGCTTCACTTCAGACTGTTTATATTATTTTCAGTGTAGCTCCCTTTGTGTGTATCTCCTGACCATTTTGTGTTCCTTCTAACCCCTTCCCCTTTCCAAATAGTGTGTATCTTAGCCCACCTGACTCATTGTGTCTCTTAACCCCACACTGTTTGTACCTCTTAAGCCTCTTACCCTTTTCCCCCCACACATACCTACATAGTTGCATATATACATACAGTCATACAATCATACATTCAGTCACATGCAAAAAAGGACACATACAGTCACACAAACACATTGATAGACTGTCACAACAAAATCACATAATTACACACATAGTCACATGCATACCAAGACACAAAGTCACATAAACACAGTCGCACAGAGAGTCACATACAGTTACATACACACAGTCCCACCGACAGTCACATACAGCCACATGCACACAGTCCCACAGACAGTCACATACAGCCACATGCACACAGTCCCACAGTCACATACAGCCACATGCACACAGTCCCACAGACAGTCACATACAGCCACATGCACACAGTCCCACAGTCACATACAGCCACATGCACACAGTCCCAAAGACAGTCACATACAGCCACATGCACACAGTCCCACAGTCACATACAGCCACATGCACACAGTCCCACAGACAGTCACATACAGCCACATGCACACAGTCACACAGACAGTAACATACAGCCACATGCACACAGTCACACAGACAGTAACATACAACCACTTGCACATAGTCACACACCGTTTTCCCGCATTTACATACACAGTCACCCAAAGTTACTCACACAGTCATAAGTCAACATTTCAAAAATTTCATGTCCTGATGAAAGCTCCATGTGGGGGCTGAAACATTGACTTTTATATGGATTAAATAAAAGTAAAATTTTATTTGAAAACTATCACAAAGACCTTGGAGTGCGTTCCTTTCTACTATATCTATGATTTTGCCAGACCTGCACTGGGCATTAAGAATTTAACCAGGAGTGCAAGCCCTTGTTACTTATATATATATATATATATATATTTATTAAGGTGCCGCAGAGATTAACGTGGAAGTTTAGAAATTGAAGCATAGTGTGGGAGCACAGGTTCTATGAGGAGGGATGGGAAGAGACTTTCTTAAAAAGATGAGTTTCACGGACAGTTGTAAAACAATCTCAGTCGCACTGAGGAAGACAGTGATGCTAAAACAGATAACTTATTGTGACCACTGGGTTCTGGATGAATGTGATATATGAAATCCAATCAAAGAGGACCCATTAAAATAGCATCATGGAATCTGACCTATAAGAACCATTGTTTGTATCTGTGCACAGCTATGTAAAGCATCTCTATCCCATTTACCGATAAATAATGCGTGTGCTTACAAATCTATGAGAACTGTACCTTGCCAGCTCAAAGAGGAGAAAAATGTGGTCTGCCCGACAGTTCTAATGTTGTCTTGATGTTGTTCCACAGGAGCTTTACCTGTGATACACAAAAATACAAAGTATCAAAAACAATAAACGTATTGTGCGATTTAATAAAAGAGGTCAGGCGTGATAAATAAATAACACAGTACTCACTGCCGATTGCGTGGGCATCTTGCTGTTCCTGCTGAGAAGAAAATAAAATGCTAGGATTTACGTCTTTTGATGCAAAATTTTCCCAGGGGGGAGTAAGGTCTGTCTGTCTGTCCGTGGCTTCAATTTCAATGTCCAGCATCACATGAAACAGCTGTGGATATTTCTCTGGAGAGTCACAGGCATCAAGCTCAGGCCTTAAAATCAGCAATAAATGTGTAGTTATTTTTTATTCATATATTTTCAGGTTATAAGACAATTGTAATCTCATTAAAAATAATTAAAAAAAAACTAGTATTTAAAGTATGTCTGTCAGATGACCATAAGCTGTCTGTTAGGATTTATTTTAAATAGTTTAGTAATCTTTAAAGGGTTTTTCCAAACACCATGGCCACTTCACTGTTTTGCAGTAGTCATGGTGCTTGCAGTCTGTATATGCAGATTCCCATTTGGAAATGCTACACATACAGAGTAAAAGGTCACTGCTCCTGGAGGTGTAACTCTACATCTGCCAGTTTAGTGGATATTTAACCCTCTAATGAAAACGGGAATGTGTTTAGTTACAGGATAAAAAAGACAGGGACATGACAGTCACAGCATTCAGATCATGTGATCTAGGTGTCTATAGAGTCCCTTTAAACCCTGCACATCTCCCTAGAGACATAACATTCAACCCATCATCTCTACCTAGATTTAACTTTATTTTCTAGACAATACATTAAACCCAGCCGCTAATAACATGGTATGTTTTGGGGTTTTCATACATGTTTGTGTTTTTAGAACAACTATTAGGGATATTCGCTGGACTCTAAATTGCAGGTAATTAAGATGTTAATGGCCAAACTGAAGCTAACATAGCCACGCTGTGGCTGGGGTGGAATTAGAGATTTTTTTTCCAAAACCACTATTTTATCTCAAACTTTGGCATTCACAATGTAATTCTCTAAAAGTCAGAGTTTAGTAAATAACCTGTTATATCTAGAACGCACAGCTAAATGCAGTGCTTACAGTTTTATTTTAGAATACTCACTTTGTGAATTTCAATGCTGTTGTTCCCAAAGCTATAAACCCAGTATGAAACTGAATTTGTAATATCTGAGTATTTGTCATCTGAGACGGACAAAAAAACAGAAAACATTTTAAAGACAATGTAACAGCATAAAAACAATATCAATTTGTGGTACATTTGAATTGCATTTCCTCTGTACTTGGTAACTGGTTTAAAGTATACTTTATTCTGTAATGTAACGAAGAATGAATTACTAATCTAAAAACAAGTCTGGTTTATGTATATAAAGAGTCTGTCTCAGCTCATATCAGTATACTATACTGTATTAGGCCCTTCAAATATCATAGCATATCATTGATCAGGCATTGAAGCCTGAAGCTATCAATACACTAAACAAAGAACGGCCCTCCATCGTGACAAATAATTCCGAAGTCTGCAACTCTGCTAAGAAAAAGCATTGAAGATGGCAGCTTTCAGTATACTGAACACCGAAATCCAGAGTTCTACATTCACTGATTAATGAATCCTGCAACTAACCACGGACTGAACTCTGCAACTCTCTACAGACAGATCACCGAACTCTGCAACTCCCTGCAGACAGATCACTGAGCTCTGCAACTCCCTACAGACAGATCGCTGAACTCTGCAACTCTCTACAGACAGATCGCTGAACTCTGCAACTCCCTGCAGACAGATCACCAAACTCTGCAACTCCCTGCAGACAGATCACTGAACTCTGCAACTCCCTAAAGACAGATCACTGAACTCTGCAACTCCCTACAGACAGATCTCTGATCTCTGAAAATCTCTACAGACAGATCACTGAGCTCTGCAACTCCCTACAGACAGATCTCTGATCTCTGAAACTCTCTACAGACAGATTGCTGAACTCTGCAACTCCCTACAGACAGATCACCGAACTCTGCAACTCTCTACAGATAGATCACTGAGCTATGTAACTCCCTACAGACAGATCGCTGATCTCTGCATCTCTCTACAGACAGATCTCTGATCTCTGAAACTCTCTAAAGACAGATTGCTGAACTCTGCAACTCTCTACAGACAGATTACTGAGCTCTGCAACTCCCTACAGACAGATCGCTGATCTCTGCAACTCTCTACAGACAGATCACCGAACTCTGCAACTCTCTACAGACAGATCACTGAGCTCTGTAACTCCCTACAGACAGATTGCTGAACTCTGCAACTCCCTACAGACAGATCGCTGATCTCTGCAACTCTCTACAGACAGATCGCTGAACTCTGCAACTCCCTACAGACAGATCGCTGATCTCTGCAACTCTCTACAGACAGATCACTGAGCTCTGCAACTCCCTACAGACAGATCGCTGAACTCTGCAACTCTCTACAGAGAAAGGCGCTCGTTTAGCGCCGAAACACGTTAGGTTTATTTCTTCACTATTTGGGGTGGCTCTGGGAGGGAGAGGAAGCCGGACCTGGCTCACTAAGAGCTATTTTATCTACATGGGGGCTTATTAGTAAGCAGTTAGTCTCCTTCGATTTAGGGATATTACAGCACGGATTTTTGTCTGACAGCATACCTTTAGCATGCTCGTGAGGACGTTATAGCAGAATGTGCTCAGGGTTTAGCGATACGCTCTATGGCTGGCTAGTATCTGCTCTATTATAGACAGGTTACAATCTATACAATATTATATTTAGCATTTAAAGTGTGACTACTTCACCTATGGGAATATGTACTAAGAGCAAGCTTTAATCAATATGTGAGAAACATTTGTGGCAGCATTGCTTCTTTTTATTTAGGAGTATTACCTCAGTATTACCACCTTAAAGCTAACATGCATGAAGCATATTTCCAAGGATCCAAATTTATGCATTATACTCAAGGCTAAGCAATATGTTTTGTAGCTACTTTGTTTCACTATAGCTTGTTACTGTTTGGATAGCAGTTTATTTAACATTCTGAGACAATGTGGCAAAGTGCATGAATGGTAATGTTATCATCAGCAAGCTCCGATTTAAAGGAACACTATAGTCACCTAAATTACTTTAGCTAACTAAAGCAGTTTTAGTGTATAGATCATTCCCCTGCAATTTCACTGCTCAATTCACTGTCATTTAGGAGTTAAATCACTTTGTTTCTGTTTATGCAGCCCTAGCCACACCTCCCCTGGCTATGATTGACAGAGCCTGCATGAAAAAAAAACTGGTTTCACTTTCAAACAGATGTAATTTACCTTAAATAATTGTATCTCAATCTCTAAATTGAACTTTAATCACATACAGGAGGCTCTTGCAGAGTCTAGCAAGCTATAACCATAGCAGGGGATAAGAAAATCTTAATTAAACAGAACTTGCAATAAAGAAAGCCTAACTAGGGCTCTCTTTACAGGAAGTGTTTATGGAAGGCTGTGCAAGTCACATGCAGGGAGGTGTGACTACAGTTCATAAACAAAGGGATTTAACTCCTAAATGGCAGAGGATTGAGCAGTGAGGCTGCAGGGGCATGTTCTATCCACCAAAACTGCTTCATTAAGCTAAAGTTGTTCAGGTGACTATAGTGTCCCTTTAACTATTTAGGACCAGCCACTGGCAACACAATAGAACTGTACCTAGTTTATGTTATTTGAAGGTCTATCCATTGTACTTATCTATATATTAGTACTCTATTTTAAGTGGTCACCCAACTCTATACAATTTTTTATCTATCTGTCATAGATCCCCTTATAGACTAATTGAGCTCTGTTTCTCTCCCCAGATTTATAGATGTGGAGTGTTTGGTTTATTTTTTTGTTTATTATATTTTTTTCATGTATTTTATAGATTTACTAATAAAGATTTTTAATTTGTTACAATCACTCTGAGGTATCCCAAATGTTGATACATGCCACCACAGATCACTGTCTAGTAATGTCTGATTGAGAAAGGGACACTACAAAATACTATTAATTAACCCATTTAATGTTAAGGAGTTTAAATTAAAGTAAAATGTGTTTAGAGCAGTAAAGATCCCCAAATCCATCCATATGTAACTTCTCCACTGCCAATAAAAAAAAACCTTATCTGACTCGTGGGAGACTTTAGTGTATATTTACTAAACAGTGAATTGTGATGAAGCAAAAAACGAATTGCAAAATGTGGCTCAAAAAAACTGTTTGTTTCTGGAGTCACTGATTTGCCTCGTGAAGTCACTTACTTTTGCTTGAAGTCTTCCCCCAATAGTGGATCTCATGTGGAACACCGAGACTACGACATCCCCGTGAACAGTGACCCCCAAAGGAATAACAACCTTCCCGTCCTGAACACGATATTCCCTTGCAAAATGGAGAACGTTCATTATTTACTTCCTTTTAATATGTCTCTAGAAGTCCAAGATGCCATTATTTCCCTTATACCAGCTTCAGCATTATGCCTATAATATATATTATACCCGTGCAGCATGGCAGAGTATTCACAGGCAGGGTTATTCACTAAGAGAGAATTTAGAGTGAATTTCAATATGAAGGCCAAAATATTGAAATGGAATAATTCTCTGTCGGCTATGCTGCCAGCTCAGCTACGTTGGCCTTAAATTTGAAATTCACTGATAGACCTTTTCACTAAAGTGTGGATTGCTGGGAAACCAAAGTGGGTTTCAAATTGTAGACCACAATAGCTCACCTAAAAACACAGAAAACATGTCCAGGTTTATTTTAGCCTTAAATTTTAAATTCACTTGGGCCTTAGACCTCACTAAAGGCCTTGATTTAAAGGACCACTATAGTGCCAGGAAAACATACTTGTTTTCCTGGCACTATAGTGCCCTGAGGGTGCCCCCACCCTCAGGGTCCCCCTCCCGCCCAGCTCTGGAAAGGGGAAAAGGGGTAAAACTTACCTTTTCCCAGCGCTGGGTGGGGAGCTCTCCTCCTCCTCTCCTCCCCGTCTGAAAGCTGTGCGCGCATTCAGCCGGTCGCATAGGAAAGCATTTATAATGCTTTCCTATGGATGCTTGCGTGCTCTCAGTGTGATTTTCACAGTGAGAATCACGCAAGCGCCTCTAGCAGCTGTCAATGAGACAGCCACTAGAGGCTTTGGGGGAAGGCTTAACCCATTCATAAACATAGCAGTTTCACTGAAACTGCTATGTTTATAAAAAAAAATGGGTTAACCCTAGCTGGACCTGGCACCCAGACCACTTCATTAAGCTGAAGTGGTCTGGGTGCCTAGAGTGGTCCTTTAATAATGTATATTAAGCTTTTCAAAGGATTTAATATTTTTGGATACACTTTTTTTTTTGTATTAAAATATAAAAAATATACCCTATATAAAACAAAAGAAATCGCAGAATATTAGAAAACGTTAATATTTTTCATAGTATTAAATCATTTTTTAAACATTATCTAAAAATAATAAAGTATTTGAAAATCTTTTGTAAAGCTATAAAAATGAGGCCTTAGTGAATACCTCTGTTAGTGAAATGAAAGGAATTCACTGGGGAATTGCACACGACAGGGTAAAATAGACGAGCAGTCAGCTGAATTTTTCTAAATCATCTATTTATGCCTGATATTCACAGTCCCCTTGTGAATTCCCGACAATTTGCATTTAGTGAATAGCACTGTTAGTGTTTTGTTATTGCATGCCGTGTGAATAGGGTTAGTTGTTCATCTTAATTTAAGTAGGCACATTGGCTACTTCATGTCTGTTAGGCTGTGTCTGAAAAGTGCTTCTCGAACGATATAGCATTAATAAACTGAAGAACTGAGTCCAATTAGTCATGATAAGGATGTAACGAAAAGCCATAATTAACCTATAATTTAACATTCATTTCTGTAGCTTATGATGGCTACATGCCACTGGAAGTCCTTTTCATGCAAAGTCCCACAGGGTGAGAATTAATATGTGTCCTGCAAATATACTGCAATCTGACAAAGTATCTGTGAGCAATTAAAAACTAGCCAGACTAAATCTCCCATTTCATGCCTTCTTATATGAGTAAAAATGCTTCCAAGTAACTGAATTAAAGGGACACTGCACTGCCTCCCAAAAATAAAAATCAGGGTTTAGTAGATATACCCCAAATTAATCCATGCATGCATTTAATTATGCATTTTTTCAGTGGGAGTATATCTAAAAACAGGTTTAAAAGGGTGCAGATCTCTTGTCTGCAGCCTTTGCAAGCCCTGCCCATCTAACCCCACCCATACTTTCTGTGTCTGTCCAATCACAGACTTCCAAATGCAGTTCAATGGGAATTCTTTGCAAGGCAGGTACTCTGCTCTATTGCTGTATCATGAGTTTATATCCACTGAGCTTAACAAATTAGGAAGTAACAGGACCTGTTGTCTGATTGACTACCAAGGGGGTGTAACCGGGTTCATTTATAAAAGTTTCAATTTCTATTTTTTGTAAATGGAAAAAGTGGACACACTCTTCACACATAAAGCATGTCAGCAAGCTAAAGTGCTTTAGGAGTCTGGAGTGTCTGTTTAACACAGTAGCTAAACAAAAAGTGGGTAGAAAACAGCCAACTCCTATGATTGTGTTTCTAGCTAGTTTGGCATTTATTGAGATACACCATTACTATTTAAACTCACTTCATCCTTTCGTAATCCTGCATGGTGCTGAATATTCGCGTCTCTCCGATAAGAACCTCGCAGAAAGGACGGCACCCATTCCTCTGCTTGTTAAAGCACGGAATAGGACTGATGGTGGCAGATTTGATGAGAATAGGTTTGCAGTGAGGCTGTGTGGGTTTATCTGAAACCAGGTCACAGATATAACCTATGTACCTACCAAAAAAAAGAGTGAAAGCAAATGTTAATTCTAGATTAAAAGATGCTCCTGTCCAACGCAAAACTGGTGCCAGCATTTATAAACACAAACCTTTCTATCTGTGATTCATAAACATTATTTCTTAAAAGGTAATTACTCCTCAGTAACATACAGCACAATTTTTATTAAACTAAAGACCATTTAACTTCAGGGTTCAATTACTTAATAAAATGTTTTATTGGTTTGTAGCCTGATAGTACCATTCATCAGGCAGGAAAACCCCCCAGGAAGTCATTAACAGGGACAGGCACATTAATAACTGTAAATAGTTTGATAGTGTGGTTGGAATATACTAACAAATAATTCGATCTTTGCAGAGACAGATCCCAACTTAATAAACAGCAAACTCGTGCAAGTGTTTAAAAACTGCACGCGTGTAGAAGAGGTTGTATTTACTATGAGTATGTTAATTCATGAACAGGGGGCCATGGGTTCTGAGCTAAACAGGCCAGACAACTCAAATGGACTAGGGTGACTTGCTTCAAAGCAAACAAAAAAGTTTTCAAGTTCAAATACTTAATATAGATACATTAAGAGACTCATATTAAATGTGTGTGATTCTCCCATCAGCGATAGTATGCCCTAAGATATGTGCAGGCCAGATCTATGTAAGGATTACAGGAAATGTAGTTCACATCTGCAGAGCCAATGTTAGCCATTAGTGTCCAGTATGATAACCGTGAGAATGACCGATAGTAAGAAGGCTTCTCACCTCCTGTGTGAGGGCCAGAGTCCGATCCCAGGGCGCTTTGCATTAAGGAGCTGAATGGCAGAAATAGGATTCGAGAAGAGATGGCAGAAACAAAACACAGCGCTTACTAGAACAGCAGAGGCTGTGCGTCCGTCCTGTAAAGTGGAGAATAGAAGGTTTTATTCGTAAAACATTTACATGATGAGGTTTACTCACTAAACTGGGAGGCATGGAGACTTATTTAGGGAATAGGAAACTTTAGTCAAAAACAAGCAACTGACATTTTTAGATTAATATATTTTTACAATCTGATTAGTTAAGTGAATCATCATAGAATTGCAAATTTCACGCCGAAGTTTAGTTCAATGAATAATCTCCAGCGTACTTACACAAACAATATGTTACCATATTGGATTCTATAAGTCAATCTGGAAAACATACATTTTGGGAGTCTTTGCATATTTGTACTTTCTAAAAGTTGCCTGAAACAGCAGGTCCAGCATGAGTCCGGTGGCCACGGGGTGTAGAGGAGGTTCGTTTTTCTTATCTCCGGCAACACTGAGGTCTATGGAGGATTCGGCAAGACAACTGGATCCCCCATAGACATAGCCCGACTCCCACAGATGTCATTTGTGAGGGCTTCTGGGATTTGAAAAAAGGTTGACTGCAGAGCTCCACCTTTTGTCAAATGTTCACCCTTCACTTAAGCTTTCCTATAAAAGATTTAGCTCTCTTGCACTTTGTTAGATATAATCCAATCCCATGAACTCACCACCCTCGGAAAAGGAGCATCTTACTGGATTGGCTTACCATGCAGTGTATAACGCAGACATTTTTGGGGTTCTGTTGTAACCAATTGTGCATGTTTTTGCAAACAGCAAATAGATTATGCAAACTTGGAGCTTGTCTGACAGGCCAGCTGCATTCTGAGACCTAGAGGGTAAAAAATATGTTAGAGATCTCGCTTTCATGAAGACTTACTGAATGGAAATATTTCACATGGTCACAAACAATAACAAAAAATTAAGTTCAATTAAACCTGGCAACTCCCTACTTCTTTAGAATGTTTATTATGATTACTTGTGAACCCGCAGTCCATGGACACATTACCTCTTCAACCCACTATGACACAGGATGGAGGAAAGGGGAGGTAACTACAAAAAACTTTCCTCCCTAGAAATTAAAGGACCAGTATAGGCACGCAGACCTTCCTCCCCCTTCAGCCCGTCTGAGGGTGGGACCCAGAGAGTGAGGGGGACCCAAGGACTTATAGAGCCAGGAAAACGAGTATGTTTTCCTGGCACTATAGTGGTCCTTTAACCACTTAAGGACACAACTTCTGGAATAAAAAGGAATCATGATGGAATATTTCCGTCATGTGTCCTAAAGGGGTGAAGCTTTCATCTAGTTCATAAAGAGACACACCAGGTTGGAGAGAATCCCTGTTTTTAATGTGTATCATTAAATTATGCAGGAAAATTACAAATAAAAAGGCACATTTAACTACCAGTATTTCTAGCCATCACCATGATTTGCAGTGTCTGTAATGAACTCTGTCTACACTAGGGAATAGCTAACTTCCTACAATCAATTCTAGTTATCCCATTATTTTCGACAGAGGTGCTGATCATACGCTTTAAACTTCTGCAGAAAGGGGCAGGGAATAACT
>OW240919.1:23765188-23830386 GCA_933207985.1 Pelobates cultripes | reverse complement strand
CTGTTCCTGACCATTTAAGCAATCTTCCTAGAGTATTGTATGGAACATCTTATCCTGGTCTTCTATGTAGTATCCTCATGTATTATATGGGAGATCTTACCATGAGCATAAATGCATTCCACCAACTGCACTGTATGTATATCCTGCCCTGTAGGTAGCCTAGTGTGGGGAGGTTGAAATCTAGTCGAATCTAGTAGCCCAGTGTGGGGGGTTTGAAATCTAGTCGAATCTAGTAGCTCAGTGTGGGGCGGTTGAAATCTAGTCGAAACTAGTTGCTTAATGTACAGTGTGGGAAATCCGACCCTGACCATGTAGGAAGCTGTCTAGTTCGCTATATGTAAATCCTGGGCCTTTAGGCAGCTGTCTAGTTCACTGTATGTGAATCTGGTTGTGACCGTGTTAACATCTGCTTCAAACTTGTAGGTATTTGCCAGTACACTGAATTGGGAAAATCTGGCTTCTAACATTGTAGGCAGTTACTATGGTACTGTATGGGAAAGATATCCCGGCGCTGTAGGCAGTTATGACAAATATGGCTCTGGCTTTGATAGATGCCGTCTAACTTTAGCAGATTACAGTTTCTTTATACATTTACCCATTAGCAACGTACCCTGTTGTGAAATTTGGCACTGCGGTATGACTTCGGTGACAAATTGAAAACCGTGTAATGATCTAGATGTCTCGAATCTAGAAACGAACGTACGTCTTCGATATGGTTTCGAAATCCCAGTTCAACACCTTCTGCTGGGAATGACATGACTGGAAGGAGGAACACAAACATTGTTGTCAAATGAACAAACTGCAAACAGACAAAATTATAGAACAGCTACCTATTCATGTTTTGGTTGTACACCATTATGGAATTGAGAACAATAAACAAGAAAACAAAATAAATACAATTATAAAGTCTTAATTAACGTATAAAGTCGCTTACCTATAATCCTTGAGGTAATATATGAAATGTCCAGCTCTCCTTTTGTATAACTACAAAAAAAAACAGCCCTCAGAATTATTATACAAAATAAGTCATGTTTACATTTTTAGTAAGTACTTTTTAAAAATCTTTCGATAAGTCAGGATTTCTTTACAGACACTCTAATGACAATCACATGATAACCTAGCTCAGAAAGAAGTAAAGTGCAAATAGAACATTTTCATTTACCAATAAATAAGGTTTAGTCACAGCAGTGAGTTATGTTCGGTTATTTATGTAGCGTCATCAACATCAGTTAAGCATAATATAGGCCAAAACATTCAAGTAGAAAAAAAAACTCCAATTGAGCAATTTTTTCTGCAATTTTGTCCTACATTTTATAAGCTGAATGTTAGCTCACCACAATTCTTTGCTTAGTGAATGTACCCCATATAATTTCTACTGTATTCTTTAAAAAGTGTCTCCAATCCTTTTGATTTTATCAGAATAATGCCTTATTGACATTATTCTGTAGGTCGTTACCCCAAATGAAATGCTCAAAGAGAGTTTTCAATGACGTTTTTATTCACCTTAATCGAGTGTCATTAACCCCTTAAGGACCAAACTTCTGGAATAAAAGGGAATCATGACATGTCACACATGTCATGTGTCCTTAAGGGGTTAAAGCTCCCTGATATGCTTGGTACATTCACATCTGACGTCACGGGAGCCTCGCTGATGTTCAATCAAAGGCTTCTCACAGAGAAGCCTTTGGTTGGAGGATTTAACGGGCTCAGAGCGCATGCATACAATTTGAGCATGCAAGTGGAGGAGAAATGGGAGTAAGGAAAAGAAAACGGGAAGGTTAAGAAAAAATATATACCAGTGCAGGGGACAAAGATGCGGGAGGGCTAAAATCAGTGTGGGGGGAGAGGACAAGAGCTTCTCAGCTCTAAACTGTGAATTGTGACGACTTCACAACTAAGTTGTAAAATTGAGGACAAGTTTGAGATTTTTGTATGCTATTTTGGCCTAAATGTTGCAAATCGTTTGTCAGGCATCCTAGTGGTTCCCAAACCCAGGCCTCTATGCACACCAACTGTCCAGGTTCTGTCCACTTTGTAATAGAACTGTGAAATGCCTGAATCCACGATGATTGGCGTGAGGACTGGATCGAGAACCGCTGAGATAGCCATAACATTCTGTTCAGTATCCCTAGTCTTTGGGAACTGGATCCAGCATTAGGTTTACCTGGCAACGGACTGCATGACTTTAGTAGACGTGTCCTTTAAGGTGTCCTTCAAGTTGTCCTTCAAGTTGCTGAAGAGACGGCCCGCTCCCCCTTTCACAATGTCTAACAGACCACCACCATAGTTGGACTCCATGTCTGGAGAGGAGGCTCCTGGAACAAATAAAAGTGAACTCCATTTTATATTAAACTCTTGAGGTCAAGTTCAACCAGTCAAATTTGGAAAGATTATTGGGGAAAATGGTAAATTTGGAGGTATTAACTGGGTCCTAGTGTTCTGAATTCTACGATGGGCCATTGAATGCAATAAGTGTGCACATGCCATGGGCTCTTTTATAGTGACTTGGATGGGTTCTCTTGAAGTTTGCTGTGAGACATGGGTATTGCAGCCATGAACATAGAAAGCTCCAAATAATTCAATTCACTAAACGGAGGCATTAAGCAACTAGTTTCATTCATGTATTTTAGGTATAAAACTACTTGTGATCTCTGAACTACATGTTGACGAACTGTATTTGGGCAGACATTTATGTGACATTCACAGCACTCCTAACAATGGGAGGACCATAATTAGATGAGAAATCTCAAAAAGTTGCAAAAAAAAAAAAGTTGCAAAAAAATCCAATAAAGAGTATCTGCTTGGTAATTCTTCTATTTTTCTATCTGTATTTCTAGGTGTTAAAAAAGGGGAGTTATTCCCAACCTGAAATTGGAAAACCTGTGTTTCTATCGTTTCTATATAGCATTGCTGCTAACAAGTTTCAGTAAATCACTCCAATTTATATCCAGATTTTACATATATCCAACAAACATAAATGCTTGAAAAGGATCAGTCTTGTATCCTATAACGACAAAAGGTCTTGTTTTACATTATAAGGCTGAAAACATTGTTTCACGGAACTGCCTCCCACACATTTTCGTGTCCTGTATCCCTGCTTTGTGTACTGATTAATGGTCTATGTTCTACCAGCATAGAATATGAATTAAAATAAAGAATTGAAGGAATGTTCCTTCTGATTGCGTCTATTCATATAAGCTATTTTTTACTTGGCATATACATTACATATTTTATTTCTGATTCATGTAACAAGATAGATGGAATCTGTCTGTTACAAAACATTATTACAATAAAAGGGATGTGAGTATTTACAAGTTATATTTTAAAAAAAGTGTCTGCTAGTTGTTCTATCGCAGTGTAATGTATATTGAACTATTAAACATTCATGGTTCGTACCCTAGTTCCCAGCTGTAGATGAGATTGATAAATTCACTTGTATGGTGTGTTGTTTTACCAGCCTACTTGTTAGGTAGATATGTTATCATACAAACAAAATTCAATTTATTTATCAAAATAAATTAAAAGTATCCTAGCATTGTAATAAAAAAAATCTTCAGCTGACCTGTGCTGCAGTTAAAGAGATGTCCGTAAAGGGTGGGTTAAGGAAGATGTAGGGAGAATTACTGCTAGGAAAAGTCATTCCTTTTATTGACACACTCACTAACATGTATAAAATGAAAAAGCAGGAGGGGTATAAAATGGCACAAAGTATCAATATGTACGAAGGTAAATATCTCTACATCTCTTTATACATAGATACACTAAATGTGCTTTAATTCTATTCATTTAAAGTGATAGAGGCAAAAATTGCTCAAATAGATAGAAGCTGAAGAGATATCTGGATTTAGGGCAGGATCAGGGTTTTATAGCCTGTATCCCATTAAAGGGCCTGGCTGAGCCCTAGGGTCCACATGAGACCTTGTAGAGATATGTGGTCCAGTTGAGGATATATAGCTATCTCTTCTAAACACACAGCATTGTGTACCTCACATACGTGTGAGTGTGTTTGTGCGTGCACCTTGCAGTATGTATGTATTTATGTATCTGTGTGGTGTGGCATTGTGTTTAGGAATGTGTGCATGGTGTGGCATTGTGTATCTGTGTGTATACGTAAGTGTGTGTGTCTGGCAGTCAGTATCTGTGTGTGTGTCTGTCTGGTAGTGTGTATCGGTGTATTTCAGTTTTTTTGAGTGTATATCTCGAGTGAATCCTTTGGTGTGCCTGTAAATGCAAAAAGCGTCTAGACCAAAATAAAGGGCTATGTCAAGTTCGGATCAAAGCATTGCTTTTTGCATTATTATTCAATAAAACTGCTTTGCTTGTGTACACTGTGAGTGCCTGAAGCCTCTGTTTGGATTTATCTGATACAAAGGATTTGCTTGTCCTGCTTCAGTTAAAGCACCCTGTGGTTTCTGGAAATTGAGTGTGGCTATTCATCCTTTTGTGGTAGTATTGTAATATTATTTTGTATTTTTATTGTAGCATATTGTAACAATACAATTTTTGTGGACCTAGCACATACTTGAAAACGAGAGAAATCTCAATGTATTCTTCCTTGGAAAATAATTTATAAATACATAAATAAATAAAACATTGGTATCCATATGTAATGTTTTAAGGAGCTCCCCTCCATGGCTCTTTGGATGACGAAGTCTTGAATTATATCTCTTTGTGACTCCTGGTATATTGTAAAGAGTACTCAGTATTCTAATCTGTTTCTCATCAATAAAGAGGTCATTCGAAAAAGAACATAACTAGCGGACTAGAACAGACAGGTCTGCCATATGGCCTTGTCTAGAAACACATCACTCCTGAACGGTGTGCCTTCCCTTCTGTGCTAATCCAGTTTAATACTATTAAGTATCAGGTTTTTTTTGTTTGTTTTTTAGAAAACCCCAAATAAATATACATGCATAAAAATAGCAGTGTCCTTTCTACACAGTATGAAATGGAATTAATAAAAGCGTAATCAATATTAAAATTCAGGTGCATTCTAGACAAATACATGGGTTACAAAGTACAGACAATTTATTATACAGATAAATATCTCCGTTAGGATAACTGACACTTCCCACCCCTTTTATTTGGGTATCGGGGCTTAACCCAAGCAAATGAATAAATAAATAAAAATATAATTCACTCCTTCCCAAAAGGAATAAAAAGGACCAATTCCTTTAGTGTAACAAAAATAGAATAATAGAATAAAGAATGTGCAATTTTTTGTGCAATTTACAAAGTTCAGACCGCCCTCCCTATTAACTTCTAGAGGTAAGTATTCCACAATCATAACAATCACAATACAGCATGATATCGTTACCTCTTGAGAGATCAGCAAATTGAAGTCTATTACAGAATAAGTTTTCATAGGTGCTGTTATAATTGTACCTGCCTCGATACAGTTGCTAATTGTGGACACAAGGGAAGTATTACTACAGAACAAGGACTACCAGATGTATGACCATGCAAGTCATTGCCAAAGTTTGACAACCAGGCAGCAGGCTTGCAAATGTAACAAATGTAAAGAATTCCCATATGTATTGACTTACTAACCTTTCTAAATATGGTTAGAATAACTAGTTGTAGAATCGTATTAACAGCTTGTTGTTTCAAGGCGAAATGTGATTGCAACCTTGGAGTGAAAAGGGGAAGTTTTCTCCCTGTTTGTGACATAGTTGATGCACTCAACCAGTTTGTTTGTTTGTTTGCCTACATTTGGATCATTAATCATTTTTACAAGTATCATAATTTTTGGCAATCCATTGAACATTCATCATATACTGATTTTATAAGAAATGACAGCTAAAAGGCAGGCTATTCTGCAGTTTGTGCTAATTGTTGAATATCCATTCAAGAATTGTATGGGTTTTGTATACTTGATATATTAATGTTTACATTTTAGAATGTTAATATTTATTTATATTCTGTATAAATCTGGCCTGTGCTAGGAATATACATTTAATTTAAAATCTTTAGTAATTAATAAGCAAGCACCGTAAACAAACACTTATTATTAGTTATTACAAGCTATTTGCACCGCCCCAATCAGGAACTTATGGAGTTAAACACAAAATTCAACAGATAAAACCACTTGGCCACTAACCTGTTCGTACAAAAAAACATACTATACTGGGCAATATGCAAAATAATCAGTAACATCTCCCTCTTAGACTATTAAATATCATGTCCCAGATGTAGGCCGGGGACTTAGCAGATCCAGTAACTTACCAAGATATGACATATAGCAATTCGATTCACATCTTGACAATGTCCAATGTATGGACAGAACACATTGATGTCACAGAGGTGCACACACTGCTGAGCCAGAGAGCAGAGGATTTATTTATATATCGCATTTATAAATAGTGTCTTACTTTGACTTAGTCATCCTTCGTCATTTTTACTATTCAGTAGCTGTTAATTTTAGAATATCATACGGGGTTTATAACGTTATAGTGTAACATTATTATTAATGCAAAAACCTGCAACTTATTTTGTAAATATATATATCTTTGTTGTAAATCATTCTTTAGGCGTCTCATGGGTTCTGTGAGCATGTAAGGAGCGAATGGAGTGAACATGGTGAAATGCTGAACTTGAGTCTTTTTTCAATCTATGTAATTAGGTAAATATGTACTAATATCCCAAATCCTGTGGGACAGTCCTGATTTAAGACTCATTGATTATTTTCTAATGCCAGCATAAAACACAGCACAAGCTTGTCATCATTAGCTTAATAAATATTATAAATAATTGCAGTACATTTTTGCATGTGAGAATGATTCTGCAGCATTCTGTGCATGCGCAGCCCTGATTGGCTGATTGCTCTCACATGTGAGAAAGATTCCGCAGCATTCTGTGCATGCGCAGCCCTGATTGGCTGATTGCTCTCACATGTGAGAAAGATTCCGCAGCACTCTGTGCATGCGCAGCCCTGATTGGCTGATTGCTCTCACATGTGAGAAAGATTCTGCAGCACTCTGACCATGTGCAGACCTGATTGGTTGACTGGCTAGTGGTTTGTCAGCTCAATGAGCATGAATTTGTGGCTCACACGTCTAGTCTTTATGGTCCTGGCTCCACCAGTACCTGCACATAAATGTGCTGAGTAACTAACAGACCCCCTTTTACCGCCAGCCCTCCCGTCCAATATTGAATTATTTGCTTACATGCTCTCCCATGCAACTTTGTTTACTATTTATAGGATATGCCAGGCACATTAAGGCACATCCTGGCATCTAATTTTAATTACTGTGGCCTCCATGATTCCAGAAGGATGCATATACGATACATTGGAAAGAATATTTGAGCACGCATTCAGTTATACGGCACCTTGGAAGACAATTTGTTTTCATGACTAACTATGTTTTAATAGCTCATGGTGACACTTATAATATCTCAGTGAAGTCATATCCCCCCTTCCCCCCCCAAAAAAAGCCACGCTGTTTCCATTGAGATGTATGCAACATTCTTTAAACCATCTACTAGCAACTGTGGAAAATACCGTAAAAATAAATCTGTCCAATACAGGTCCTATTTCCAGGGAAAGCTGGCTGGGTTCCCAGACTCACTATCACAATAATTCATATAAAAAGGAAGCCAGTTTAGATAACCTTGTGTCTGCAAGTACGAGTCAGCATTTCTGTGCATTCTATGAGCTCATTCATGATTTGAATACAACTGTATTTCTTCCTACCAAGTGCTACGGCCCAGGAGCCAGTGATTTCTAGATAAAGCTGGACACTAGCAAAGCCTCCTCGGAAGTGTCAGCAATTTACGAGCCATAAACAGATAAATGCCAAACTATAGCTTATGGTACATGTTGATGCTAAGTCATCGGCAGACGAATTCGGTTGTGTCTGCAATATATATAAAACAAGACCCAGCACACTCACTCACTATACACAAACGTCAAAGTATACACTATATGATCATACATTGCATATGCCTGCCACAGTGTCAAAGTGCCCCATTCTTGGCAGGTCCTACTCTAGCAATCTAATGCCTGCTCTTATGAGATTAATCCACTTACTTGGGAAGTCCTTTGTGCTCTTTTCATGGCAAGGTTAAATAGGGTCCGGGAATGAGGCACCTGTGCCAGGGAGAGGTGCAAACCTAGGAGCTCGCCAGAACTCCCAAATATATCAAATATAACCAAGATTGTTGCACATTATAGAGTTCTGCTGTGGCCAATTAATACAACATACAAGATGCAGCAAACTCACTCACTAAACAATTCCAAAGCTCACATAATCTAATAGTTATTTTTAAAACACCTAGCTTGGGCAAATAAATAAATATATATATTATGATGGGACTGCATGGTACATAGTGAGTGACAGAAATTACCCTCTTTCCCAAGTGTCACTGTATCAAGAAATGGGCAGCAAGTACATCCTACCATGGACACTGATAGTATCAATGCTCCAGATGGTGGGAAGATCTGATTTAGTTTTAGCTGAGTGGGCAGAGTGAGCAGGAAGATCCAAAAGATTTTCAAGGTTTGCTGGAAAAGCCTGTGCCTATCTTACTTATTATTAATTATTATTATTATTATATAGCGCAAATAAATTATGCAGCTCTAACTGCAAGAGTTATTCACTAACCTGGACACGCAGGGACAGTGTTAATTTTAGGCCAAATTACTCCCCAAATTAGCAATTTTTGACTAATTCACCACAGATCTCTAGGAGAAGCCTTGATTGGGCCTCCACTCAGCTAAAGTGACATTAGACAGGGGTGCGCCATGCATTTCATTTAACAATGCTATTTGAGCGTTTTTGTAGTGGGGACTTAATGTGAAAAATGGTTGGAGAAACCCTTTCATCAATTTGTTAAACATTTGAATGGTGGAAACATTAGCAGGTACAAACTTGCTAAAAAAAAAAATAAAGAGAAAAAAATAGTGAGAGAAAAAAAAGAACAAGAGTTTGCAGAAATACAATGCAAGTAACACAGGACTAATGTCACAAAGCTGCACTAGAGATATCTTTCAGGACAAATTAAACAAGCAAACATCACCAAGCACAACGCCAGAGGCAAATGACACTAAGCAAATTATCCAAGACATTCCACCAACCATGAGAGGTTCATGGCAAGACATCGGACCCATCGTGCCCTCCTTATACACATCAAGCTAATATTTTGTAACAGTTACAGCACTAGATAACTTGTCACGAAATGTAAAAATGCATACAATACATTCTATAATACATATGTATACATACACGTATTTTGAGAAAAAATCAAATAAAGCCATGCACGGTCTTGGTTAGTGAAAGAGAAATAGGTATTGGTTCAGTAATCAATGAATATATGGATTTTAGAACAAGAATTGACAAGTTCTCCAACGCTTCTGTTCTGGATATTTTCCCATTTGTCTATGTTGTCCTAAATGTTTGCAATTTTATTTTCAGCTCTCAAAAAAATAACTATAGAGCAGACATTTACCATTGAATGCTCACCTCATCTAGTGTTCTCTAAATACAATGGTTGATGCTTTTTAGAATGCATTCTTTGTTACATTTCACAGTGCATTCCATACACACACATAAACCCATAATGTTTTATAATTCAATTTCTGCACAGTCTAAATTATTGTAAAATTACAATTTATAGTAAAATATTAGTTAGATCAACCAGAATTTTACATTTTACAGGGCTGTAACTTTTCAATAATTTTTTTTTACATAAATTAAGTTGTTATATTTAACCTCGTGCAGACTGCCATTACATTTATATATGACTGCATTGATATAAACAATGGGAGTTATTGATAAAGAACAATTCTGGAACAAAGTGCTAATAGAGGGTCCAATACATATTTCTGCTCCCATTATACATGGTGACTGCACCAGAGGGGATATAGAATACGATCTTACTGGTGATTCATCAGTAAAGAGAAGAATATTTGCTAAATTCTAAAAGTTGAGTAATCTCCATGGAAAATAATGGTATTATCAGACATTTGTGTCACTGGTGTCCATCGTGATTGCTGCACTTTTATATCAGTAACGATTTAATAAATCTCCCACCACGTTGTCTCTAATTCACCCATTTTACACCCCAAACTTAATGGCATAATATATAAATTATCAGCATATTAAAACCATAAAAAAAGATTCAGCTCTTGTTCAGAGCAGAGCGCATGTTGTGACTAAACACACACAACTGGGAAAGTAAGCTACATTTCAATTTCATATTCAATGAAATATTCCTAGAATTGTATAAAGGCAGGACAATAATTTTGACTTTGCTTAAAGTCAAGCAGTCTTGCCTTGTCCCTTTAATTCATACATTTATGAAGGCTGTAATGGAGAGATTACACATGAGGTTATGTTTCTATTGAGTAAAAAAAACAGTTACATATTTGCTTATTAATCTCTTGTATGCAATTACCTGTATTTCCTATACCCGTATTAGCTTGAAATAATGACGTACATATAGAATTAGTACAACATGCCTGCGTTTCTTAATATTATAACATTAATTAATATGGTCTTTGCATTTGACTCAAAACCAGATGTTTGAATGTATAACAAACATTAACCTTCTAACTGCAGCTCATCTTCAAACACGTTATAAAACTAGACCACAGCAAATTGGAATTAAAGAGACACTGTCACTTTCTAGAAGTTTTTATACTGCGCTTCCTTATCCCTATGTGATAAATATGCACTTGTGAGGCGTGAAAAATAAAATGAACTGTAGAAATCGTCACTTTTTTATCATGAACCTGGGTGCCACCATCTTGGCTCCATGTCCACCATGGTTATAAACTCTGTCGTTTGTACCTGGCAGTCAGCATAGAGAGAGCATACAGAGAAAAGGAAACATGATACAATCAGTGGATGGGCGTCCAAATAGGCAGCACCAGTTTAAAAAAAAAAAATTAAACATAAACTATGTAATTATTTTTTTCTGTTGGATATTTAACTTTTTTTTTAAATTAACTCCTTTACTATGTGTCTGTGTGATAAAATGTGTTTTGTCCCTTTAAATATAAGTTACTTCAGTTCCCCTTGTTATTCCCGTATGCTGTTGCTAGGTAGAGTAAAAAAAAAAAACCAAAAAAAAAAACCTAATTAGAATGTTGGACGACGTCCCAAAAAATCTGATTGCACTCTATGGGAGATTACTACTTCACTGTCACTGTCAGCCCCCTCATGTTGTTATAGGAGCTCATTAGTGAGCCAAATAGGCGGGACTAACATAACGCAAGCAGGCAAGCCAGCCTACGGGCCTGCCTACTGGGCTCTCATTGGCTGTTTGCACTAGGGCATGGAGTTGTCAGAACTCCACCGCCAGTGGTGCTCCCTCCTTACCTCCGGGCTTCCACTCCTTCTTCTCCCAGCCCCCCCAGCAAAGCTCCAGCTCCCTTGCAGCTCTTTCTTCCCAGCACAGCTCCTGCTCCTTTCCTCCAGCTCAGGACCCAAGCAAAGATCCACAGAATTTTTGCTAGAGAAATTCTATCTAGTATTTTATTGTCAAATAATTTTTCAAAGTAATCTTTTGACAACATCTAGTGGCTAAATTCTGTATAACACTTGTAATTTGAATTCAGCCTCAAAATGACCAACTTCTTTAAAGGACCACTATAATCACCCAGACCACTTCAGCTCAATGAAGTGGTGGTGGTGCCAGGTCCCCCAGGTTTTAACCCTTCAGATGTAAACATAGCAGTTTCAGAGAAACTGCTATGTTTACATTGCAGGGTTAATCCAGCCTCTAGTGGCTGTCTTCCAGCATTCAGCGTGCAGAACGTCCATAGGAAAGCATTGAGAAATGCTTTCCTATGGGCGTTTTTATAACGCGCGTGTCTCTGGCCGCACATACACATTCCGCTCCACTCGGGAGCTGACGTCGGAGTGGGAGGAGAGGTCACTAGCGCTGAGGGAGCCCGGTGCTGGATTAAAGTAAGTAGCTGAATGGGTTTTAACCCCTTCAGTCCCGCGGGAGGGGCGCCCTGAGTGTGGGTGGGACCTAAGGGTTATATAGTGTCAGGAAAACGAGTTTGTTTTCCTGACACTATAGTGATCCTTTAACTCATTAATAGGAAAATGTCTATATGGTTGCTTTCCTATATATGACATCATCCACGCATTTTGGTGGTATGCCATACAGATATATTCCTATTTGGTATTAAAAACGTTTAGCGGCATAGTCAAATCCACGTGTTTAGTCTGGTCCCCCACCAACTTGAAATGTCACCAGATGCCACTGGAACCAATGTTGTTCTTTCTTTCATCCTTTGCAATGTTTGCCCTGACCTTGCTTTGTCTGAACAGCTCCCAGTTCCCCTTTAAGGACTAGAAGGGAGCAGTATATAAACGTGGTTAACCCAAGCAACAGAACATATGTAGACTTCTATGAGAGGGCCTGTACACTAGCCTTCATTGCCATAACTTTTGCTGGCTCGTAAAGTTTTCAAAAATAAATAAATAATTTATATAATTTCAGGAACGCAACTACTAGCAAATGTGAAATTCTATATTCCATAAACTCTGCACAGCTCTCCATTTTAAAACAATGGGGGATATGTATAAAAAGCATTGTTGTCTACGGTACTAAAACATGGTCAATGACAGCTGAAACCAATGGAACCAGCAGAAACATTCCTTTGGTGATCCCACCCCGTTTTACATCATTTCAGAACATGACACTTTCTATACATAAACCCCAATGTCACCAGGACTGACATTATAAATATCAGCAACTTGCTGGCTCAAGTGGAAGCCACAGGTTTTCAGCAAATATGGAGAGGTCCTCATTATCTTCATTAAAAAAGGAATCAGTTATAGCTTGAAACTGTCCCTTGAAATGTCAGACTGAAATGGTAAAAACATGTTTATCTGTGAGTGTGATTATTCATCTTTCTCTGCAGATTTTCGAATTTTCAATAAACTGAATCATGTTTCTCCCCCCATCACCACCACCCACATTTCCATAAAACATCCTTTTGATGACATAAGTAACTGCCAAGATTCTACACCCTAACGATAGGTATAAATAAATCAATGTTTCATAACAAGGAGACAAACGAAGACAAAACATCCTTTCTTGTGTGAAAATGCAAATGTTTAACAGCACAAAGTCCTATTCTTTTCAAGGTCATCTAACAGATGCAGCGATACAGGAGACATCGCTGTTTACATGGAATTTGGAAAAACAGAAAGCAAGAATTATATACTATATGTGAGTTATAGGGGCAATAAGCATGTTTATGAATACATTATATTAAAAAGGCGTGAAGGGTTTCATGAATTCTTCAGTGAATAACAGTTACATTTAAGGGGTTATGAAAACGATAGTGGTTAAAACATTTTGAGCCCATCTTCCATCCAAGGCTGCCGGTGAAAATCTCAGAGCTTTGCATAAGTTTTTGGGTGGAATTTAAAAATTCAGACGGCTGCAAGAGGGCTATGTTTTTGGCATAACCTATCTCTGATCTCTCTAGACGGTCTGCATTAGTAGACTGGGGGAATCTGGATATAACATAATAATATCTATGTGCCCTCTGCCTGTACTAGAGAGGGAAACATGATTGAGCGTCAAAATAATTCTTCAGTCTAGACCAGCGTTTCCCAATTGGTGTTCTGCGGAACCCTAGGGTTCAACTAGAACAAAATTGGGGTTCCGCTGTGATTTTCTCATCGGGTGGCCAATGCAGTTAGGGCCACCCGATCGGTATTGCTGAGCAGGGGCCCGGTCAGGCACCGCAGACGTTTAACAGTGCGACTGGCCCCTGTAGTGTGGGATGCTGGGAGGAACTGACAGCGTGTCACTTCTTGCCAGGCCCACAGAGCGGCAGCCTCTCACCGGGAGAGATGGCAGGAGAATGGAGAGAGCAGTAGCCAGCCCCAGCACCCAGCAGCACTATAGCCCCAGCAGCCAGCAGCACTAACAAATCACCCTCCTGCAGATAAAAGGTAACCTTACAGGAGGGTGACTGCAAATATAAACATTATAGTGTGTTTGTGTGTGTATGTGTGTGTGTAACTGTGTGTCAGTGTGTATGTATCTGTGTGCCAGGTTGTGAGCCTGAGTGTGTGTATGTGCCAGTGTGTGTATCTTTGTGCCAATGTGTATATCTGTGTGTCAGTGTATCTGTCAGTTTGTGCATCTTAGTGTGTATGTATGTGCAAGTGTGTGTGTGTGCCAGCGTGTGTACCTGTCAGTGCGTATGTGCCAGGGTGTGTATATCTGTGTGTCAAGACGTGTATCTGAGTGTTAATGTGTGTAACCTGCGGAATGCCGTATAGCGCAAGGCTAACAAGGCTGAGTCAGAATTTTGATTAATTTAAGAAAATTATTTAATTGTTTATTTAATTAATTAAAATATTCTGCAAGGAAATAAAGATGTTACCACTGTAACAAAGCGTTTAATTACTAACACTTCCTAGCACTCATGAACACACACACTGACTCATAAGTCACCAGAGATTTCCAAGCCAAGCCAATCCATGTTCAATCGATGTAAACATTTCTAAGCAGATCTACATTGCTATCTGTTAATTTTAACAGCTAACCACATTATAATTTCCTTGTAACAGGATGCTACTAAAGGGACTCTGTCATGAATTACATGCAGAGTCTATTTTAATCTACTAATTATTTAATCTCAACATCTATCTATCCAAAAGGGCAGAAAATGTATACGTCCATAGCTGTAGCGAAGATGTATACTATTTATCTAATAATCCATTGTAATGCCAACCAACAATATGAACATGTTTTACTGCACACCTACGCCTTACCTGACATGTTTTCTGACTTGAAAGCAAAGTATTCTGGGACAGAACATGAAGGATGCTGGGTTATACCGGAATGATATCAGCCAATAGCAGCATTGCACCCACTTTATAAGACCTGTACACACACAGCCAAGTGCTCTGTTGTGGTTTCCATCACACAAGACTGCATTTATATGCTATTGTGTTTCTGCCTCTGGCTCGTTACTGAATTCTGTATTACTCCTACGCTTGGCTCCCTTACTCGGATTGTTGCTTTTCTGGAATCCTGACCTTGAGTTATCCTGACTTTGCTTCACCTGCCTTCAGGTGTGTTTAGCCATTTCTTAGGTATCTGCATTAAGCCTGGCTACCTCTAAGGACCGGTAATACACTCTGTCCTTTCTTCCAACATTACTGTCTCAGGTTTTGCGTGTTGGGTATACATTCTGGGGAATAGGTGTGTTTTTATTATATCTGCTAATATCTACATTTACTTCCCACTCAGTAAATATAATGCACAGGTGACGTAACTCACAGATTAGCAGGATACTATGCCATTTTCCATTTAGTAAAGAATGCTATTCTCCCGTTACACTGACATCATAATAAACTTCATAATCCTCTATAATTAGCACAGGGTTTCCAGGAATTAGATTAATTGTCATAGATGATTACAATGCCCCACAGCATCACACTGCACTCAATGTACACATTGTTGCTAGACATGACTAATTCCAGACTAGGTCAACTATGGAGGTCGATATGAAGAACATCAACAACAACACAGCAAAATGGACTTTTAATGCATTATTCCAGGGTACAGGATTTTGAAGGACTTGTGAGATACACTAACACATGACACACAATCACAACCCAACACGATAAACACTCACCCCCGACCAGGAAGATAAGAAACAAGCCACACAGGCAGATATAGCTAGCACGTACATAACGCAACAGGAAAGCGACAACATCACTCATGGGGGAACTAAACGACCGCAGGCGGCCACTCTCTCTTTCCTGAAAATTTGAGTATTACAAGATACATGAACTTAATCTAACCATAGTGGACCTGAGAACCCTAAACACACTTCATCATCATAACAATAACAATACACACCAATGGAGACCTGCGAGTCTCAACGAACAGTGACACACTCACGACATAGGCGATCACCACCTACCCCTATATAACCCGACAAAGACAACACCCCCCAACACAAAGCTCATAACCACTCACGGAGAACATGAGATAAGAGAATGGGGGAGCATACTCGAGACTACTTAGATTTAGACTACTGATATATGTCAACAGACCTGTGAGTCCAGCCGATGCGAGCCTGATGTTTCAGCAATTATTTGTTTCACCAGAGACCTGTGCGTCTCACAGTTCAAATGTTTAATGGCATATTTATCACTCATAAAGATTATCTTTCTTTCGAAAACAAAAACCAGATCTACAATAGACATAAAAAGTTAATCTGTTCGGAACACTATTTATGAATATTGGTCAAAGTTTGTAACATAAGCGATGTATTGTTGAATGGCAACACAACGTAACACTGTAAACCCAAACTATTGCTTAATAAAAACATGATTTACAAATTAATGCATTATTGTGATGTAGTATTATGCATAAAATGTATTGTAAATAATGCAATTCTCATCATTAAGGATTCTATAAAATAGAAATTAACTCTAAAGGGTAAGGGTGTGATTAGTACTCTATGAAGGGTGTGAGACAAGAAGCATAGATATTAGCAAGGCTGGTGGTTGCAGCTCATTACTAAGGCCCCATGTAGAGAATTGCGCTGAAGGAGCTGTTTAAAAGGTAAACTCTGATTATTATTACCACTATAGATTGTTGGAGTGGTTTTGTGGTTTTGAGTGGTTTTAGCATGGATTCACAAATAGCACTGTTATGACATATAATAAATGTGATTTTAAAAAATAGAAATGGCCAAACAACCTGCTTAAGGATTTTTGTAATTAAATGCATGACGTTTCAAGAATGAGAATCATAAAAAATAAAAAAAACAGTCAATATTTTGTATTATAACTAAAAATAAAAGATTACGTGTAATATAAACTCATTGCGTATTATTTTTTACAATTATTATATACAATGTAACGTAAGCCAATAAATTGTTGATCGTGCCTTTTGGCAGCTGGGCTGTCCCTAATTTCTGGGTCAAACCATTCTTGAACAAAATTGGAACAAACATTGGAAAAAAATGTCCCAACTCCCTACTGCTCACCAATTGCTGATGCAGATATTTCACTTCAGATTAGCAATATCAATTTCATCCATATTTTAAAAACATTCATTGTGCGAGTGCATCAGCTGACCTTTAAATGTCATGATTTGGCTGCAGCGGATTTTAGCCTATGATTGGGAAACACCTTATTTCAAAGGTTCGTGATAGATACTTTTTATTTTTTTACTTTATATGATTAGCTTTCAGTCTCTTTGTAAATTTTTTGCTAAACGGGGGAACAGAGAAGTGTGTTCCTTTTCCCATTCTTTTTAGGCAAGTCAACAGTAAGAGGCCTCTCTTTCTACGGCAGTAGACCTTTGCTCCCACGTTGGTTCACTGAATACTATTTATTATCATATTAACTAAAAACAATTAGACCATTTAGGTTATGACAATGTAAAATGTCTTGCTTTAAATCCGTGCCTTGCTATGAGTTCAGAGAAACCAGTTGGCCTTTTTCTGTGATCAGCTCACTTCAAAGCCCATGAGTATTACTATGCCCATCTGAGTTCAAAATGGAGTAAACTAGCTTGTTTTTTTTATCAGCTTATTCTATACCTGTAATTGATACTATAATTGTTTTCTTGTAATGAAAAGGAATCAAATATCATCTATAAAATGTACAAATCTATACATGTCTATACAAAGCTACATATGCTAAAATCAAAGCTTTAAAAAAACAGACCTCTCCCACTGATCTGCCAATCATTCCCTGCAATATTACACAGCAATATAAATAATTAAAATGTACAGAGACCTGCGCAAGTATCCCAATGCATCTTTATCACAGTGTATTTGGAGAAATTTGATTGATCCCTCCTCCCTCCTGAAATCTCTCTTTTAGTTAAGTAGCCCTTTTATTACTATTTATTTTAAGCAATTTTCGAGCCCATATAATAAACAAGCACACTGGAAGTATTCACTCACACATGCGTAGACTTCACTACTGCATGCACATGTTTACAGTTTAATTGCAATGTATATGGGAGTGAATGAGTAACATCAAGCATGATGTCATCTTGCTAAGATGCTGAGTTACAGCAAGCAGGACAGAGAGATGGGGGAAGAGCCTATCCTTAGGGGGGGAAATTTCTGATGTTCTCACGTGGGAGTGTGGAAAAGAGGAGGGAGCTGTATTGTATGCAATGCCTGTTTGCTGTAAGTGACGCTCTCTGTGTCAGCTGACACTCTCAGTCAAGGAATAAGGTCCAAAGTAAAAACTAGATTGACTCCTTGCCATAGGATGGTGCCATAACCACTATAAATCAAATTGTACTGGTTATCACGCTTTCATTCTTTAATAAAATTTATATAGCGCTCTTATCTAGAGCTTATACATTGTTATTGTTAGAGACGTTGCTCCTAAATGTCCATTTTGAGCAATATAGACCAGTCATGCAAAGTTTAGACTTTCGATTTTATTAATTAAACAGCTGCTAATTTGATGTGAAATGTTTTGGCTAAAATACAGAGATAGAAAGCACATTTACTTTCAGGATTTTTCATTTTTACACACTGTATCTACCAAGGCTTTTCACTATCCTCTAGTGATTTCCATTGTACCAGATACCAACAAAATATCTAATTATCAACTCTCCATCATCATTCATTCTATCACAACACGTTTTGGAAGAGTTTATTCTGTAACAGCCTGAGCAGTCGGCTACCTGGAGAATACAATTTGTACAATCCAAATTTTTCTGTGCTCTGGAAAAAATAAATACAATGGGCTAGTATGCTAAGTTTTTCTGCAGTAAAAAGGACAGTGCAGGCAGACTGGATTATATGGAATATATAATTTTATGCAAATGAAAATAAAACTGCTTGTCCAGGCAAACCCCACATGAGAATGTGGCGGCTATAACTAAATGTTACAGCCCTAGGTGCAAGCAGCAGATCTGCTGCCCTCTTGGCTTCCAGGCACACTCAACAAGATGCCCTGAAAGAATGTCCGCACATGGGTGCAGTGTCTGCATGCTCCTGGTTTCTACCCTTTCTGTAGGAACTTGGAGTAGGAAGAACCATGACAGAAGCGAACCAGAAGTGGAGGAGCAGGGCCTCCGAGACAAAATGGGGGGGAGGGGGGGTGCCACAATGACTGAAATGGGATTGCTTCCAGTGAGGGGCAACCGAGGACAATCTGCTGTGTGTGTGTATGAATATATATATATATATATATATATAAGCATGTATTTTTGTGTTAAGCAGTTCGTGTGTGTATGTACTGGGCAATATGTGTTCATGCATATATTAGGCAGTGTTTGTGTATGTATGTATATAATAGAAAGTGTCAATGAATGTTTGTGTGTTAGGAAATGTGTGTGTATATATATATATATATATATATATATTCAGGTCATTGAAGTGGTCTGGGTGCAATGTGCCATATCCCTTAATCCTACAATGATAATTATTGAAATGTCTGAGAAACTGCAATAATTATTCGTTAGGGCTAACTCCACCTCTACTGGCTGTCCACTAGAGGGACTTCTGGGTGCCTAGACGGCTTTTGGTTGTCTAAACGACGCTGGACGTCCTCACGCTATGCATGAGGACTTCCAGCATCACCGGAATCCCCATAGGAAAGCATTGATTAATATTTTCCTGTGGGGAAATCTTAAAGCAAGCGCGGCCATTGCCGCGCATGCGGATTAGGTCTCCCCTGCCGGCTGGCGATAATGGGGGAGGAGCGTGGGCAGAGCCTGACCCAGCACCGAGGGACATCGGCGATGGATTTAGGTAAGTGACTAAAGGGGTTTTAACCCCTTCAGCACCACGGGAGGGGGCGCGTGGGAGGTGGGCACTGTAGGAACCTGTAGTTTGCTTTCCTGGAACTACAGAATTCCTTTAACCCCTTAAGGACACATGACATGTGTGACATGTCATGATTCTCTTTTATTCCAGAAGTTTGGTCCTTAAGGGGTTAATGTCAAAATTTGGTATCAGTTAAAATAACAGAATTTCAACCAGGTTTAGACTTCAGTCATCAAAACTGAATGACCATTTCTGATTCAGTGTGCTCCGGTGTCTGCTTTAAAATCAGTAGTTATCACATTGTATATAACATATAGGCTTTGCATGGTTGTTAAACACCAGGCTTCAGACAGATAGAGTAAAAAAATATAGGGTAGGGGAAACAGCGCTAAAAAAAAACAAAACTATAAAGATGGTGTATAAGAGGCAGCAAACCTGAAGTAGGGCTCCAGAGGATGGCTGGCAGCCTTAGACCTGGGGGGGAAATCCAGTAGAGTGGCCTATTGCACCAAGAGTAGAGTAAAATCACCTTTCCCTAACTAACAAAACACACACTTACTGACAGGCACACGCACACACACAGACAGACACACTGTTACAAGCATACTGACTCACACAGACAGACATACTGACACACACAGGCATACTGGCTGACACACACACGCAGACAGACAAACTGGCACACAAAAAATTGTAATATACTGCACTATTATTTGTATATTTTTTCTTCTCGTTTTATATATACATCATTCCTTGAGATTATTGTAGAGGGTAAGTGTGTTTTTTTTAAATATTGGAAAACACAATTTCACCTCACATTATTATATAGCGCTGCACTCTCTAAAAACTTAAGGACCCAAAAGGTGGAAACACCAGCAAGGTCCCAAGTTTTTTTCTGTTTTTTTGGTGTTTATGTATAGCTAGAGCCATAGCCAGAGACATAGTCAGAGACAGAGACAGAGACAGGGCCAGAGACATAGCCAGAGCCAGAGCCAGTGCCAGAGACATAGCCAGAGACATAGCCAGAGCCAGAGACAGGGCCAGGGCCAGAGACATAGCCAGAGACATAGCCAGAGCCAGAGACAGGGCCAGGGCCAGAGACATAGCCAGAGACAGGGCCAGAGCCAGGGCCAGAGACAGAGCCAGAAACATAGCCAGAGAGAGGCCAGAGACAGGGCCAGAGACAGAGCCAGAGACAGAGGGCCAGAGACAGGGCCAGAGACAGAGCCAGAGACATAGCCAGAGACAGGGCCAGAGACATAGCCAGAGACAGAGCCAGACATAGCCAGAGAGCCAGAGCCAGAGACAGGGCCAGAGACAGAGACATAGCCAGAGACAGGGCCAGAGCCAGGGCCAGAGACAGAGCCAGAAACATAGCCAGAGACGGGGCCAGAGCCAGAGACAGAGCCAGAGACAGGGCCAGAGACAGGGCCAGAGACAGAGCCAGAGACATAGCCAGAGACAGGGCCAGAGACATAGCCAGAGACATAGCCAGAGACAGGGCCAGAGACATAGCCAGAGACAGAGCCAGAGACATAGCCAGAGACAGAGCCAGGGCCAGGGCCAGAGACATAGCCAGAGACAGAGACAGGGCCAGAGACATAGCCAGGGCCAGAACCAGAGGCAGGGCCAGGGCCAGAGACATTTGCGGTCTCTTTTTTAACCCTTTTATGGTCTACACACTGCTGTGATATTTACAACTCTTCACGTGTCCTATAAGTGGGGATTGTACCACTGTACGCCATTCATACTAGAGCTGGTTTTAAGCTCTGTTACACATGAGTAGGGCCATATCAGACCCTTTACGTTTATATACAGATTTTTGGGACTTTTTGCACTATTATCCTTTTTATGTTTCCACATACGGATTCCTAAAAGTTGTCCCCATCCGGCTCCTCTTAAGAACATTCTTCTCCACAGACTTGATTATCTTCCTGGCAAGTTATGCATTAGATCTCTTTTATTGGGATGTTGATTATCATCACTGTTGTGGACTCTTTAGATATTTATTATATACTTTTTATATTTCTTTTTAAATTCAAAATCTATTTACATAGTTTGTTACTTGGTGCAACCTTTCTCTTTGTATTGTTCAGACAGATGATTCTGAACAAATCCTACGGAATGCAAATTTGCTAAATAAATTCACCAGCATTTTGCATGCCGACCTTCAGGAACCCGCTATATCTGCACATTGGAAGCAAAAACAGCTAGCCAGCAAATAATTAAAATATTTAAAAATAAAATATTGATTTGACAGATAATATTTATAATATGTATTTTGCAACATAAACCTTTCTGATTTAATTATGTACAACATTTCCCACAATTCTAAGCCTTAAACCTGTGATAATAATGTTGAACATCCTGCTTCTCAATAACAGAATATTAAGGTTCTTAAGCCAGAGAAGCAAACATTCATAGTAATCACAAATGGCTAGTTGATTGCTATATCATAGGAAATGAATCCTCTAACTTTAAATATAATGTCACTACATTTAACATTCATATTCTACCTAGTATAAATGAGCATAGTAATTACTTGAAGATTACTATGCCAGTCGGATACTGCCATGGAGTGCCAACGGAACTGTGGGTAAAGCTTCCTATTGGCACTCCAATGTTTTACAATGGCAGTACTAAGACATTATATGGTTAAATAGTAAAGAACTTTATATATTACAGGTATATAATATCACATGCTATATGATCCTCTCAGGCATAGGATGCAGGGCAGCCCTCTCAGGCATAGGATGCAGGGCGCCCTATCGTGGTAGGATGCAGTGTGTCCCACTCAGAGGAAGGATGCAGTGTGTACCTCTTATGGTAGGATACAGTATGTGTGTACCTCCTTTATTAGGATGCAGTGTGTACCTCTTATGGTAGGATACAGGATGTGTGTGTACCTCCTTTATTAGGATGCAGTGCGTACCTCTTATGGTAGGATACAGGATGTGTGTGTACCTCCTTTATTAGGATGCAGTGTGTACCTCTTATGGTAGGATACAGTATGTGTGTACCTCCTTTATTAGGATGCAGTGTGTACCTCTTGTGGTAGGATACAGTTGTGTGTACCTCCTTTATTAGGATGCAGTGTGTACCTCTTGTGGTAGGATACAGTATGTGTGTACCTCCTTTATTAGGATGCAGTGTGTACCTCCTATGGTAGGATACAGTATGTGTGTACCTCCTTTATTAGGATGCAGTGTGTACCTCTTATGGTAGGATACAGTATGTGTGTGTACCTCCTTTATTAGGATGCAGTGTGTACCTCGTGTGGTAGGATACAGTGTGTGTGTGTACCTCCTTTATTAGGATGCAGTGTGTACCTCTTGTGGTAGGATACAGTATGTGTGTACCTCCTTTATTAGGATGCAGTGTGTACCTCTTGTGGTAGGATACAGTGTGTGTGTACCTCCTTTATTAGGATGCAGTGTGTACCTCTTGTGGTAGGATACAGTGTGTGTGTACCTCCTTTATTAGGATGCAGTGTGTACCTCTTATGGTAGGATACAGTGTGTGTGTACCTCCTTTATTAGGATGCAGTGTGTACCTCTTATGGTAGGATACAGTATGTGTGTGTACCTCCTTTATTAGGATGCAGTGTGTACCTCTTATGGTAGGATACAGTGTGTGTGTACCTCCTTTATTAGGATGCAGTGTGTACCTCTTATGGTAGGATACAGTATGTGTGTGTACCTCCTTTATTAGGATGCAGTGTGTACCTCTTATGGTAGGATACAGTGTGTGTGTACCTCCTTTATTAGGATGCAGTGTGTACCTCTTATGGTAGGATACAGTGTGTGTGTACCTCCTTTATTAGGATGCAGTGTGTACCTCTTGTGGTAGGATACAGTGTGTGTGTACCTCCTTTATTAGGATGCAGTGTGTACCTCTTGTGGTAGGATACAGGATGTGTGTACCTCCTTTATTAGGATGCAGTGTGTACCTCTTATGGTAGGATACAGTGTGTGTGTACCTCCTTTATTAGGATGCAGTGTGTACCTCTTGTGGTAGGATACAGTATGTGTGTACCTCCTTTATTAGGATGCAGTGTGTACCTCTTATGGTAGGATACAGTGTGTGTGTACCTCCTTTATTAGGATGCAGTGTGTACCTCTTGTGGTAGGATACAGTGTGTGTGTACCTCCTTTATTAGGATGCAGTGCGTACCTCCTATGGTAGGATACAGTATGTGTGTGTACCTCCTTTATTAGGATGCAGTGTGTACCTCTTATGGTAAGATACAGTGTGTGTGTACCTCCTTTATTAGGATGCAGTGTTTACCTCTTATGGTAGGATACAGTATGTGTGTGTACCTCCTTTATTAGGATGCAGTGTGTACCTCTTATGGTAGGATACAGTATGTGTGTACCTCCTTTATTAGGATGCAGTGTGTACACTGCCTCTTGTGGTAGGATGCAGTGTGTGTGTACCTCCTTTATTAGGATGCAGTGTGGCACCTCTTGTGGTGGGATTACACGGTATGTGTGTACCTCCTTTATTGGGATGCAGTGCGTACCCTCTTATGGTAGGATACAGGATGTGTGTGTACCTCCTTTATTGGGATGCAGTGTGTACCTCTTGTGGTGGGATTGATATGTGTGTACCTCCTTTATTAGGATGCAGTGTGTACCTCTTATGGTAAGATACAGTGTGTGTGTACCTCCTTTATTAGGATGCAGTGTTTACCTCTTATGGTAGGATACAGTATGTGTGTGTACCTCCTTTATTAGGATGCAGTGTGTAACTCTTATGGTAGGATACAGTATGTGTGTACCTCCTTTATTAGGATGCAGTGTGTACCTCTTATGGTAGGATACAGTGTGTGTGTACCTCCTTTATTAGGATGCAGTGTGTACCTCTTATGGTAGGATACAGTGTGTGTGTACCTCCTTTATTAGGATGCAGTGTGTACCTCTTGTGGTAGGATACAGGATGTGTGTGTACCTCCTTTATTAGGATGCCGTGTGTACCTCTTATGGTAGGATACAGTATGTGTGTGTACCTCCTTTATTAGGATGCAGTGTGTACCTCTTATGGTAGGATACAGGATGTGTGTACCTCCTTTATTAGGATGCAGTGTGTACCTCTTATGGTAGGATACAGTATGTGTGTACCTCCTTTATTAGGATGCAGTGTGTACCTCTTATGGTAGGATACAGTGTGTGTGTACCTCCTTTATTAGGATGCAGTGTGTACCTCTTGTGGTAGGATACAGTGTGTGTGTACCTCCTTTATTAGGATGCAGTGTGTACCTCCTGTGGTAGGATACAGTATGTGTGTGTACCTCCTTTATTAGGATGCAGTGTGTACCTCGTGTGGTAGGACCCACCGGTGAAGTACATTGTTGGCACTTACTCCTTTATTAGGTTACTTTTGAGTGTGTACCTCTTGTGGTGGGATACAGTGTGTGTGTACCTCCTTTATTAGGATGCAGTGTGGTACCTCCTGTGGTGGGATTACCTGTGTGTGTACCTCCTTTATTAGGATGCAGTGTGTACACTGTGTGGTAGGATACAGTGTGTGTGTACCTCCTTTATTAGGATGCAGTGTGTACCTCTTATGGTAGGATACAGTATGTGTGTACCTCCTTTATTAGGATGCAGTGTGTACCTCTTGTGGTAGGATACAGTATGTGTGTACCTCCTTTATTAGGATGCAGTGTGTACCTCTTGTGGTAGGATACAGTATGTGTGTACCTCCTTTATTAGGATGCAGTGTGTACCTCTTGTGGTAGGATACAGTTTGTGTGTACCTCCTTTATTAGGATGCAGTGTGTACCTCCTATGGTAGGATACAGGATGTGTGTACCTCCTTTATTAGGATGCAGTGTGTACCTCTTATGGTAGGATACAGTATGTGTGTGCCTCCTTTATTAGGATGCAGTGTGTACCTCTTGTGGTAGGATACAGTATGTGTGTGCCTCTTTTATTAGGATACAGTGTGTACCTCTTATGGTAAGATACAGGATGTGTGTACCTCCTTTATTAGGATGCAGTGTCTACCTCTTATGGTAGGATACAGTATGTGTGTACCTCCTTTATTAGGATGCAGTGTGTACCTCTTATGGTAAGATACAGTATGTGTGTACCTCCTTTATTAGGATGCAGTGTGTACCTCCTATGGTAGGATACAGTATGTGTGTGCCTCCTTTATTAGGATGCAGTGTGTACCTCTTATGGTAAGATACAGTATGTGTGTACCTCCTTTATTAGGATGCAGTGTGTACCTCCTATGGTAGGATACAGTATGTGTGTGCCTCCTTTATTAGGATGCAGTGTGTACCTCTTATGGTAAGATACAGTATGTGTGTACCTCCTTTATTAGGATGCAGTGTGTACCTCCTATGGTAGGATACAGTATGTGTGTGCCTCCTTTATTAGGATGCAGTGTGTACCTCTTATGGTAAGATACAGTATGTGTGTGTACCTCCTTTATTAGGATGCAGTGTGTACCTCCTATGGTAGGATACAGTATGTGTGTACCTCCTTTATTAGGATGCAGTGTGTACCTCTTGTGGTAGGATACAGTATGTGTGTGTACCTCCTTTATTAGGATGCAGTGTGTACCTCTTGTGGTAGGATACAGTGTGTGTGTGTACCTCCTTTATTAGGATGCAGTGTGTACCTCTTGTGGTAGGATACAGTATGTGTGTACCTCCTTTATTAGGATGCAGTGTGTACCTCTTGTGGTAGGATACAGTATGTGTGTACCTCCTTTATTAGGATGCAGTGTGTACCTCTTGTGGTAGGATACAGTATGTGTGTACCTCCTTTATTAGGATGCAGTGTGTACCTCCTATGGTAGGATACAGTATGTGTGTACCTCCTTTATTAGGATGCAGTGTGTACCTCTTATGGTAGGATACAGTATGTGTGTGTACCTCCTTTATTAGGATGCAGTGTGTACCTCGTGTGGTAGGATACAGTATGTTAGCATGCAGTTTGGCCCTCTTAGGTAAGCAGGAGAGTTGTGTCCATGCGTTGTCCTGGTGCTGTAATCTGGCTGTTTTAGCAGTTTCATTGTCTATAGAAGGTGACATGCTGCTATGGTATTATGCAATCAGCAGTACTGCATGGAGCTGAACCACAGCTGTCCAATGTGCTGGGATATGGCTGCTTAATCAGGCTCCTGGTGTGGCCCTTCCAGGGATAGTATGCAGTGAGGGCAAAGTAGAGGGAAAGTGTCATGTACTGACGGTGCCATACAGTGAGAGTGCCATGCAGTGAGTGTGTCGTCTACTGAGGGAGCCATGCAGTAAGTGTGTCGTGTACTGAGGGTGCCATGCAGTGAGTGTATCATCTACTGAGGCTGCCATGCAGTGATGATGTAATGCACTGACAGGCAGGTGCAGTGAGGGTGATATACAGCTGCAATGAGACCAGTCTGCATGGAACTGTACCTGAGCTGTCCATGGTGCTGAAATATGGCTGCTTGCTCAGGCTCCTTCCAGGGACAACATGCAGACAGGGACTATCATACAATGAGGATGACATGCAGTGAAGGTGCTATGAAGTTGCAGTGAGGGTGCCATGAATTGAATATATCACACAGTTGCAGTGAATATATCACAAAGTGAGGATGTAGTGAATGTATCACGCAGTGTGGATGTTGTGTATATCACACAATAAGAGTGCAGTGTATATATTATACAGTGTATATTATACACAGCGAGGGTGTAGTGTATATGACACACTGTGGGGTGCAGTATATATATGTATATATATATATATATATTTGTTTAAATTTATATATATATATATATATATATATATATTAATAATACAATTTTGGTGCAGTGTATATATAATGCGCAAAATATATCACACAGTGCGGGTGCAGTGTATATATAATATAGTGAAGATGCAGTGTGTATACCATGCAGTGAGAGTGCAGTATATATACCATGCAGTGAGGGTGCCATGTATACCATGCGGTGAGGGTGCCGTGTATACCATGCAGTGTCTATATATAATACAGTGTGGGGTGCAGTGTATACATTATACAGTGTGGATGCAGTATATATAATACAGTGAGGGTGCAGTGTGTATACACCATACAGTGAGGGGTGAAGTGTGTAGATACCATGCAGCGTGTATATACCATGCAGTGAGGGGTGCAGTGTGTATATACCATGTAGTGAGGATTGAAGTGTGTGTATACCATGCAGTTATGGATGCAGTGTGTGTATATGCCATGCAGTGTGTATATACCATGCAGTGTGTATATACCATGCAGTGGGGGTGCAGTTTGAATACCATGCAGTGAGGGATGCAGTGTGTATATACCATGCAGTGAGGGATGCAGTGTATATATACCATGCAGTGAGTGATGCAATGTGTGTATATACCATGCAGTGAGGGATACAGTGTGTATATACCATGCAATGAGGGATGCAGTGTATTTATACCATGCAGTGAGGGATACAGTGTATTTATACCATGCAGTGAGGGATGCAGTGTGTGTATATACCATGCAGTGAGGGATGCAGTGTGTATATACCATGCAGTGAGGGATGCAGTGTGTGTGTATACCATGCAGTGAGGGATACAGTGTATTTATACCATGCAGTGAGGGATGCAGTGTGTGTATATACCATGCAGTGAGGGATGCAGTATGTATATACCATGCAGTGAGGGATACAGTGTATTTATACCATGCAGTGAGGGATGCAGTGTGTGTATATACCATGCAGTGAGGGATGCAGTGTATTTATACCATGCAGTGAGGGATACAGTGTGTATATACCATGCAGTGAGGGGTGCAGTGTATTTATACCATGCAGTGAGGGGTGCAGTGTATTTATACCATGCAGTGAGGGGTGCAGTGTATTTATACCATGCAGTGAGGGATGCAGTGTATTTATACCATGCAGTGAGGGATACAGTGTGTATATACCATGCAGTGAGGGGTGCAGTGTATTTATACCATGCAGTGAGGGGTGCAGTGTATTTATACCATGCAGTGAGGGATGCAGTGTGTGTGTATACCATGCCTGGAGCTGTACCTGAGCTGTCCATGGTGCCGGTCTCTCCTGGCTGTCTGCTCGGGCTCCTGCCGGCCGTGGTTGCTGCTGCTGTCGGTGCTGCTCCTGTGGCCCCCGTGCCGCTCACTCCTTGCCTCCCCCCCGGCCGCTCCTTGTTACTCGGGTCCCCGTTGCTGTCCACCAGCTGCAAAGATTCATAACCATCATTATTGGCCTTTTTCCGGTAGCTGCCGAGCAGGCTCATGGGTCAGTCAGCAAGAAGCAGCATTCCAGTGAGTGGAGGGGGGATCACTGGGTCACCACCTTCCCCACTGCCAGCCCCTTAAAATCCCCTCCCCCTTCCCTGCCAGCCCCTTACAACGCCTCCCCCTCCCTGCCTCTTGCTGCCAGCACTCTCTCAGCCTCCCTGTGCCAGCCCCTTCCCTGCTTACTACTGCCAGCCCCTTCCAACCTTCCCCTGTGCCAGCCCCTTCCCTGCCTACTAATGCCAGTGCCTTCTACTGCCAGCCCCTTAAAATCCCCTCCCCCCTTCCCTGCCAGCCCCTACAACGACTCCCTCCTGCCTCTTGCTGCCAGCACTCTCAGCCTCCTGTGCCAGCCCTTCCTGCCTACTACCTGCCAGCCCTTCCCTGCTTACCACTGCCAGCCCCTTCCAGCCTTCCCCTGTGCCAGCCCTTCCCTGCCTACCAATGCCAGCGCCCTGCCAGCCCCTTTTGCCTCTCCCCTAGCCTTTCTCTGCCAGCCCCTTCCCTGCTTACTACTGCCAGCCCCTTCCAACCTTCCCCTGTGCCAGCCCCTTCCCTGCCTCCTACTGCCAGCCCCTTCCCTGCCTTCTACTGCCAGCCCCTTTTTACCTCTCCCAGCCTTTCTCTGCCAGCCCCTTCCTCTTCCCTGCCTCCTACTGCCAGCCCCTTCCAACCTTCCCCTGTGCCAGCCCCTTCCCTGCCTCCTTCTGCCAGCCCCTTCCAACCTTTCCCTGTGCCAGCCACATTTTTACCCCTCCCAGTCTACCTATGCCAGCCCCTTCCCTGCCTCCCGCTGCCAGCCCCTTCCCAGCCTCTTTGTGTCTGCCCCCACCCCTCCCTCTGCCTGCCTATTCTCTGCCTGCCTGTGCCAACCCCTTCCCTGTCTCCCTGTGTCTTCCCCTTCCCACCACTCCCTCTGCCAGCCCCTTCCAACCTTTCCCTGTGCCAGCCCCTTCCCAGCCTCTTTGTGTCTGCCCCTTCCCACCCCTCCCTCTGCCTGCCTATTCTCTTTCTGCCTGTGCCAACCCCTTCCCTGTCTCCCTGTCTTCCCCTTCCCACCACTCCCGGTACCAGCCTTTACCCACCCTTCACTGTGCCAGCCTCTACCTACCCACCCTTCCCAGTCTCCCTGTGTCAGCCACTTCCCAGACTCTTCTCTGCCTGCCCCCTCAGTGTGCAAGCAAAAATCCCTGTCTCTGTGCCACCCCTCCCTGCCTCCCAGCTTCCCTGTGCCAGTCCCTTCCCAGCTCCCCTGTGCTAGGCCCCTCCTGACCTCCCTATTCCAGCCCCTTACCTGCCTCCCAGCCCTCTTTGTGCCAGCCTCCCACCCTCCTGACTCCAACCCCATCTGCCTGCTGCTAATGGGGGATTACACTGTGCTGGGCTCTGCTCTCAACCAGGCAATCAGCTTTTTCAGAGGAAACTACTGGTCCTTTAGGGGCTTTGTGGCCCCCAGCCAGCTCTCCCAGTCACTGTAATATAGGTGCCTTTGTCTTGAATGCCTCAAGCAGACAATGTAACCCCCCTCCCCCTTGCATTTGCTGATGCAGACCAGGTAATATTTTAAATGTTTTCTGCAAACTGTTTTATTGTCTCCCTTTACCTCTGCATTGGAGCTTAGAATGAAACCATATGGTTACAAATCAGGGGGTAGCTTGATGCAATCACTCTCTTTTTATTTCTGGGATTTAAAACCTTTCTTTATAATGAGTTACAGAGGAATTAGCCTGTCCTCCTGTGGCCTGTTTATTTAAATGTGATCAAGAAGCTGAGTAATCTAACATTCAACTATTAAAGATGCTCCTTAAATAGGCATTAAGCTTTATTTACACAAAACCTTGTAATGTCCAAATGTAAAATAAAGCAAAGGTACATTTAGAGCATATCTATGACACATAACATAAAACGCAGAATTCCTGAGTGTGTGTTTGTTGCAAAATAATTGCAGTTTTATTTAGTTCGGTATTGCTACATATTTGCTTATTTTAATGATGGGCAAATTGAATTTAGCAGTACATATAAAGTGTGGAATTGTCCAGTGTTATCCTATTGATATTGAGGAGTAAAGGTTGAGTCAGTGATAGTGAATTGTAGTGAACACACATCAGGTTTTGGGGGGGTTGCCTCTTCTGGCTATATTTGCCTCTTGGCACTGTTCACTATTGAGACTACAAGTGCAAGAAGCCAAGCATAGTTATTCCCCAAACGGTGAATTATCACACAGTCACTGGCAAATAAAAGTCAACATCACTAATTGTTCTTAATCCCTTAAAGGGACACTGTAGTTTCCAGAACCACAACAGCTTAATGTAGTTGTTCTGGTGAGTATAGTCAGTCCCTGCAGGCTTTTCAATGTAAGCACTGGCTTTTCTTAGAAATGGCAGTGTTTACATTTCTGCACGTCTGAATGCTCCCCATAGAGGTGCATTAACGTACATATCCGATTTCCTGGCACTTCCAGACCCTGCAGGCTCCGCCCACGCTCCTCCCCCGCCGACGTCAGCCTATGGGGATTCCGGCGACGCTGGAGATCTTCATGCATAGCGTGAGGCCGTACAACGTCATTTAAAACACTTTTCTAAGAACACGGAAGTCCCTCTAGTGGCTGTCTGATAGACAGCCACTAGAGGAGGACTTAACCCTGCAAGGTAATTATTGCAGTTTATGAAAACTGCAATAATTACACTTGCAGGGTTACACTTGCTGGTGGGAGTTGACACCCAAACCACTCCAATGGACAGAAGTGGTCTGGGTGCCTGGAGTGTCCCTATGAGGAGATGCTGATTGGCGCAGTGCAGTGTTTTGCTGCACATGCACAATAGCCTCCCTATGCTTTCCCATGGGAAAGCTTTGGATTGGCTGAGATCATCAAGTTTGATGATCTCAGCTATGGAGGTTGAGCGAGGCGGGGCCATCTGCGGGCAAGGCCGGCAAGGCATTGGGGAAAGGTGACTTTAAACACCTTTTTACTATCCAGAGGGAGGCCCAGACACCTAAATAGCTATCTTAACACTATAGTGTCATGAATATATGTTTGTTTAAAGCAGGACTGTAGCTCCTTAAGTCATTCCCTCACCCCTGTAAGGATAAAAGGATGCACATACTAGGGCGAGGGCTGCACACTCTGCCAGAAAAGTGAATGAGTTTATGCCTACACCAGGGTGAAAGTAATGTACATGGTATGCTCTAGTTGTGCCAGGACAAGCAATCTCAGTTAAAAAAAACCAAAAAAAAAAACAATACAGAATTAAAAAAAACCTATGCAATAACTGACTAAAGTGAGAATTGCAAGTTTATTCAAAGGAAACTTCAAATTTAAGGTCAAAATAATCGAATTGGAAACATTCTCTAAATCAGCTATGCTTCCAGTTTAACTACTTTGGCCTTAAATTTGAAATTCACTTGGAATTCTCAATTTAGTGAAGAACCCTGTAAATTGGTTATTGATTGTGCAAAACACAGACGTGTGACGGTTCTACTAAAACAAGGTACTATAGGCATTCAAACAACGTTAGCTTAATGAAGCAGTGTTGGTGTATGGATTATGCCCCTGCAGTCTCACTGCTCATTTATCTGCCATTTAGGAGTTAAATCACATTTGTTTCTGTTTTTGCAGCCCTAGCCACACCCCCTCTGGCTGTGACTGACGCAGCCTGCATGACATTTTTTTTATCACTTTCAATCAGATGTTCACTTGCTTTAGAAGTTTTTATCTTCTGCTCTGTAAATTGACCTTTAATCGCACTGCAGTAGGTTATTAACTGTAGCTGTAGCAGGCTATTAACAGAGCAGGAGATAAGAAATTCTAAATTAAACAATGTTCAATAAAGGAAGGTTAACCCCTTAAGACCGGAGGGCGTACTATTACGCCGTATTCTAAGCGGCTCTAAACGCCGCCGGGCGTAATAGTACGCCCTCCGGTCTTTTCCTACTTACCCGGTCGCCGGCGATCCCACGCCGGCGATCGCGGTTGGGGGGACTCCCAGGGAGCCCCCCGCGGCACATCCAACCCCCTGGAAGCCCCCCGGCCATGTGAGAGTAAGGTCCTTGCGAGGACCTCACAATCACATGGCCGGGATAGCTGGCTGCAGCATTGCCAGCAGGGGGGCTGCCTGTAATGACAGGTGGTCCCCCTGCTGGCTGAAAATAAAATAAATAAAATGAAAAGTGTAAAAAAAAAAAAATTATATACTTAGATCATATATATATATATACACATATACATACACTATTAATTTATATATAATTATATATATATATATATTAATACCAAATTACACGTAGACTGATACTGATTATATATATATATAATTATTGTTATATATATATTTATATATAATATAAAAAAAATGTAAATACGTTAAAAAATAAAATTTAAAAAATAATTACAAATAAATAATTAAAAAATATATAGATGTGTGTTATTTCGTTCTAACTGTATTGTGAAATTAATATATATATATATATATATCAAAATACACGTAGAACGGAATAATATATATATCTATATACATAAATATATATGTATATATCACTATATATATACTATATATAAATAAAAATATTTTTAAAAAATGATATAGATATATACATATATGTATACATACGTATATATATATACATAAAAGTGACGTTTTTTGCATTTTTCACGCACAAACAGCACTTACACGGACGATATTATTGCTGCGATACTTTTTACTGTTTTGAAACACAAATATTTGTGTTCAGCGAAGTCTCCCGAGTACAACAGTACCCCTCATGTACAGGTTTTATGGTGTTTTCAAAAGTTACAGCGTCAAATATAAGGCTTGCGTTTCATTTTTTTCACATTAAAATTGCCAGATTGGTTACGATGCCTTTGAGACCCTATGGTAGCCCAAGAATGAAAATTACCCCTATGATGGCATACCATTTGCAACAGTAGACAACCCAAGGTATTGCAAACGGGGTATGTCCAGTCTTTTTTAGTAGCCACTTAGTCACAAACACTGGCCAAAATTGGCGTTTTTGCATTTTTCACACACAAACAAATACTAACGCTAACTTTGGCCAGTGTTTGTGACCAAATGGCTACTAAAAAGACTGGACATACCCCATTTGCAATACCTTGGGTTGTCTACTATTGCAAATGGTATGCCATTATGGGTGTAAATTTCATTCCTGGGCTACTATACAGTCTCAAAGGCAACGTAACCAATCTGGCGAATTTCAATTTCAAATGTAACGTGCTATATTTGACCCTGTAACTTCCCAAAACGCCATAAAACCTGTACATAGGGGGTACTGTCTTACATGTGAGACTTTGCTGAATACAAATATGTGTATTTTATTGCAGTAAAAGCAAACAGTATTATGACATTGACCATTAAAATGTCATGTAGAACTAAAAAATTTTTAAAAAATCATATTTTCTCCCATTTTTTTCATATTAAATTATGTTTCATAGCTAAATATTTGATATTAAATGAAAGCCCTGTTTCCCCTGAATAAAATGATATATAATAAGGGTGGGTGCATTTACTATGAAAGAGGTGAATTACGGTTGGACAGACATGTAGCGCAAATGCCAGGTTTTGTTTACATTTTGTTTTGTTCACAACGTGTACATTTGGCTCCGTCCTTAAGGGGTTAAGCATTAGATGTCTCTTTACAGGAAGTGTTTAGGAAGGCTGTGCAAGTGACATGCAGGGAGGTGTGACTAGGGCCGTATGAACAATGTTATTTAACTCTTAAATGGCAGAGAATTTAGCAGTGAGACTGCAGGAGCGTGACCTATACACCAAAACTGCTTCATTAAGCTAAAGTAGTTTTGGTGCCTATAGTGCCCCTTTAAGGGACCGACATTTCTCACATTAAAAAAACGGAAAAATTGTGGCACTATTATAATGGTAATTTTATGATATCAGAACAGTGAGGGCTTATACACTAAATGCAGATTTATTTTTGAATTCACTGCAAGTTTAGTAAACACAACTCTGCCTGTCAAACCAGGTAGAGGATAAATGCAATCCTCTAGGTCAGGAGTGCTCAAAAGGTAGATCCCCAGATGTTAGAGAACTACAACTCCCATGATGCTTTGCATGTTTCTAGCGCACTGGCACGAGGGCGCTAGATTAGAGTGAGCGGCAGGAAGGAATCACACAGCGCTCCCTCCTACCAGTCACTCAGTGTAGCATGGCCGGGCGGAGCGGACCGCAGTACGGGAGCTTCTGTTTCCTGTACCCGGCCAGACTGACAGGAAATGCTCACTGAGAGAGCACTTCCTGTCAGTCTGGCCGGGTACAGGAAACCTACTACGCTCGGCCACGCTACAAGATAGGTAATAGGCATACCTGGGAGGGAGGGGAGCGGATCACTAAAGAGTGGAGATTGAGGAACACTAAAGGGTGGAGGAGGCACTAAGGGACAGGGGAAGGAAGGGGGAGGACCACTAAAAGAGAGGGAAGAGAGGGGATAAGAACACTATGGGGGGACACTAAGGGGAACGGGGTGGGGCACTAAGAGACAGGTAAGGGGGGAGAGGAACACTAAGGGAAAGGGGAGGGTGGTAAGTGGAACACTAAGGGACAGAGAAGTGAGGGGAGAGGAACACTAAGGAACGTGGAGGGAGAGGAACACTAAGAGGCAGGGAAGAGGATCACTAATGGACAGGAAGGGGAGGGGAGAGGAACACTAATGAACATGGAGGGGAGGGGAGAGGAACACTAAGGGACGTGGAGGGGGGAGTAGCACACAGAGGGGCCTAAGTGGGAAGAAAGACACATAGAGGGACATGAGGGGGGAGAAAGACGCACAGATGGGCCTGGGGGTGAGAAAGACGTATAGAAGGGCTGGGGATGAAAGAGACGCACAGAAAGGCCTGGGGTGGAAATACAAAGGGGATATGGGTGAAAGAGACACAGAGGGGCTGGAGAAGAGGAAAAAGAGAAACAGAGTGGCTTGGGGGAGATAAACAGGCTGGGGGTGAAAGAGAAACACACAAATGGGGCTGGGAGAGAAGGAGGCACACAAAGGGGCTGAGAGAAGTAGGACACACAAAGGAGGGTTTTAAGAGCTACACAAGGGAGGTATAAGACACACTGTGATGAGAGCAACCTCGCCACATTGCATTGGAGAAGCCGGGTTGCTCGCCTGTTACCTTTGGATTATGGCCCCATGTAAAAAGACCTCTTTTCCCCTGCAGAAAATACTTATTCGTGCTTTTCTGCCCGGTGTTCGGTAGATTCAATCTACCGAACAAACGCACGAATTACTCGACCACCTGGGAGCTGGAGTGTGTTTAAACACGCAAATGCACAGCGGTGTTCGACGCCTAACTCATGGAACTAAAAACGGACACAGTTTGGCGCGAACACTGCTGAAGCCGCCGACCTCCCTTCTTGTTCGGTGGAAGTACACGAAAGGCCCGGTATTCGGTAGTTGTACCTGACTGCATTATACCCCAGATAGGAATCCCATGGAGCTCATTCGTATGAGAAATGACTTTGTAAAGACTTTGGCTCCATGGCGATTGAACTGTATTCGTGTGGTCTGAGCGCCATTCGCTTAATAATGTGCGCTCAGACCTGAGCTATCTGGGGATATGTTAAATGTATAGTTTTATTGTAACGTGTCTTACATAGTGTATTTTAATAGTAATTCTTGTTTTAGTATCCCCACGTGCATAATGGCGATTTGCCTTTGTCCTGGGAGATAATTGAATTACTTCTCAATTATCTCCAGGGCAGAGGGGAGGAAGCCAGGATGCATTGTGGGAATATAATGTGACTGTGTGTACTATTTTGCTGATTGTCTGTCTTTTGTCCCAGTCTCCCATTTGGTCCCCTAGGGGAGTGTCCACCAGGTGGGAGACCTGCATAAATACTGGGCAGGTAGCCCTCATTAAACAGACCACTGCTTGACCCTCAACACGGAGCCTTGTCTCGTCTTTGGGGGGATTTACTGTATGCTGATAGAGACTGATTGCTAGGAGTGTAAGCCGCTTGGGTGCTTTTCCTATTCGTCTGCTAGCAGCTATTCGTATGGTTCCAGTTCGTGAGTTTGGAGTGTTATATTGTATGCAGTTCGGGAGATTGGAACATTCCCTTATTTGCGGTTCGTGAGTTTGGTGTTCTACAGTAGCTGTGCCTGCATCTCTGAAAGGGGACGTTCGCCGAAACGGTTTTAACCCCTTGTGTGCTGAAACGGTCCGTTACACACACAATGGGGAAAAATAGGGGATAAGATACACTAAAGGGGGTATGACATTTAAAAAGTGGGATAAGAAACGAAAGTCAGATTAAGAAGCACACAGGTGAAGATGGTTTCTTTGGGGGGGTGCCAAAATCATCTTAGCTTGTGCACTTAAAAATCCCTGACAAGGCATCATGGAAGTTGTAGTTTTAAAACATCTGGGGATCTACCTTTTGGGCACCCCTGCTCTAGGTTATGCTACAAAATGGGTAGGAGCCACAAAAGGGGAGAGAGCAAGGAGTGAGTAAGAGACACATAAAGGGGATAAGAAACACTAAGGATGTAAAACATTAAAAGGGCGATAAGATACACAAGATATCGTGGATAAAAACACAAAACTGGGAATTAAAATGACCAACGGGGGATAGACTGTAAAAGAGGGAAAAATATTTTTTAAAAGGGCCAAAAAAGGATGGGTAAGAGGGGTTAAGAGACATTCAAGCCCAGATGCATATTTTGGAGGGGGTGAGGCGAGGGGGTAGAAGAAGGTGTCTTTGCCAGTGTAGCCAACAAATCATTACATCAGCCCTGGTTACAGATTGACAATTATAGCCCAAATTTTTAATTTGTTTTTTAATTTATTACAATTCACTGTTTAGTGACTTAACCCTTATGTGTTAATTTTTAACTTTCCTACACATACCATATCTTATATATTTTTTAACCTTTTCATAAAAAACAGACAACATATCATATTTTAAACACGGGATGGATAGATATCGTATAAATGCTGGGCAATACAGTAATGTAGTGCATAGATTGCTGTTTAGGGATACTGAAAAATGATATACATTTACACAATAATAGGAAGAGAAAAATCTGTAACGGGTTATACATTGTGCTATATAGTGCACTATTTCTGGTAGGATCTAATATTAGCTTTTTATTAGAAGTCCCTCTAGATTGTAAGCTGTTTGAGCAAGGTCCTAATTAACCTATTTTTCCTGTCAAAATTTGTATTAGCTTGTCTCATATTTTGTCAAAGTACCCTTAATAACATTGTAAAGCACTGTGGAATCTTTGGGCACTATATAAATGTCAATAATAATTGTTCTATCCCTTTTTTAGATGTTTCATGTTTTTCCATATTATTTGTTAGAAAGAAATATAGCAGTCAATGTGTAATCTTCAAATATAGATTCCCACAAAGCTATTTAGAGACCTGCATTGGGGTAATTTCGATATATAAAGACGCCAGAGGATCTGTGAAAGTCACTAGTTAGATAATAACAGCCACCTGTGTTAAACTGGACGTATTCACTAAACCATGAATTGTAGAGAATTTCAAAAGATTTTCACACTTTATGTCTCATATATTTAAAACTGCTGTGTAAGAGTCAGCCTTGGGCATAGGCGTGCGCACGGAGTGTGCCTGTTGTGCCTGGGCACACCCTAATCCCCGCGGCACGCCTATGGAGTGAGACCGGCAGGGGAGATCTCAGGATCTCCCCTGTCGGCTCATGCAGAGCCAGCGCTATCCGAGCGCCGGCTCTGCTCTCAGCCTCCCTCCCCACTGCAGCAGGGAGGGAGGCAGGAGAGGAACCGGGGAGCTCAACCAGCAGCTCCGCCGGGTTCCTCTCGCAGGTTTTGAGCGTTGCCACACACACGAGGTACCACTGTATAGTAAACTGTTATTTACAGAAGTGTACGTAATATCTACCCACTCCTATATAAAATGCTACGCTGATAGTGGTGACTGGAGGAAGTGAGAAGCTGTAGATGCCTCAAACTGCTTACACTACACTTGCCATATTTACACTCTTTTTGTAGGGTTTGTGTTCCTACCCACTATCTAAGAGGAGATACAGGCACATGGTAAATTAGAGAGTTAGTTTACATTGAACTAGACTTAGAGGCAACTCATGTGTAACATTTTACACCTTGCACACCTTGGAGTCACAGCTCCAAAGAGTTGTAAACCTTCCGACATCTATCACATTACTATATGATTTAAATTAACCTCTTCTGGCCATACCACCTCTACCAAGTAGCCAATTCATATATGCATTACACAAATCACATTAAACAGCAATATTTTTAAATTGGGAACATGACCTTAAAAAGTCATTTAAGAATTCAATTGGAAACAGAGTATAAATTGGGCTAAACAAAGTACAACCTGATCCAGCTTTATTATAAAGTATTTTACAGGTGGTATATGGTTCCAACTAAATGGAATAAAATATATAGTGACAATTTTGACCAATGTTGGAGATGTAATAAAGCCAAAGGATCTCACTTTCACATCTGGTGGGAATGTTCAGATTTAGATTCCCTAGAAAGAAACCTTAAAAGACAGTCCTCATTGAAATTACCCCACGGCTTCTTCTTTTCCATCTAGACTTTCCTCAATGGGAGAAACCCTTTCTTATCTAATGATCCATATTATGTTGGCAGTAACAACATGTATAGCGAGAAATTGGAAAAAGCAAGAGGACCAAAATTGGAATGAAATTATAAATCAAATAAACTATCAATGTTCAATGGAGAAAGGTTATTACTTAAGGAACAACCAATGGAATCTATATGGCAAACATTTTCCCATGTTAACAAGATTTAGACAATTTCAACAAGATCACTATATAAGAAAGTCAAACAATAGTGAAAAACCAATACAATGTAACAACCGGCAAACTCTACAATACCACCCCAAGTTTTTGTTGCAATAAAAAAAAAAATAATTAAAGGGACACTATAGGCATTGAAGTGGTCTGGGTGTAGTGTCCTTGTCCCCTTAACCCTGCAAGTGAAAACACAACCCTTTTTAGGAAAACTGTAATATTTTAATTGGAGGGCTAAAACTACCTCTAGTAGCTGTCTACTTCTGGAGTGGCCATCACAGTCTCCTGACCTTAATATCATTGCGCCACTCTGGAGCAATTGCAAACGTGCAGTTCATGCAAGACGACCAAAGACTTTGCATGAACTGGAGGCATTTTCCCAAGACTAATGAGCAGCTATACCACTTGCAAGAATTGGGGGCTTCAGGCCAACTATTACAAAAGCCTGCACGCTGTCATTGATGCTAAAGAGGGCAATACACAGTATTAACCCCTTAAGACGGCAGCCAAATGTACAAGTTGTGATCAAAACAAAACGTAAACAAAACCTGGCATTTGCGCTATTTGTCTGTCCAACCGTAATTCACCTCTTTCATATTAAATGCACCCACACTTATTATATATCATTTTATTCAGGGGAAACAGGGCTTTCGTTTAACATCAAATATTTAGGTATGGAACATAATTTAATATAAAAAAAAAATATAAAAAAATGGAAGAAAATAAGAATTTAAAAATTTTTTTTAGTTCTACATGACATTTTAACTGTGAATGTCAAAATACTGTTTTCTTTTACTGCAGTAACATACACATATTTGTATTCAGTGATGTCTCACGTGTAAAACAGTACCTCCTATGTACAGGTTTTATGGTGTTTTGGGAAGTTACAGGGTCAAATATAGCGTGTTACATATTTCAGTTTTTTCACATTGAAATTCGCCAGATTGGTTACGTTGCCTTTGAGACCATATGGTAGCCCAGGAACAGTGGCGTACTAAGGGGGGGGCGGTCCGCCCCGGGTGCCAGCAGGGTGGGTGGTGCCTTGGGAGGGGGCGCCGGCCCCCCTCCTGCTGCAGCCGCCCGAGCGCTCTGCAGAGAGCCTCGGGCGGCTGCAGCTTTGCCCGCCCGGGCGCAGCATGGGGAGAGGGGCTGACAGGAGGGAAGCGCTCAGCGCTCCCTCCTGTCACTCCCTCTCTGTAGCGTGGCCGAGCCCTGTATGGTGGCCAAGCCCTGCGGCGTTTAGAGCCATCTAAATAGGGATGGCATAGAACGCCCTGCGGTCTTAAGGGGTTAAGAACTAAGGGTATGCAGACTTTTGAACAGGAGTCATTTATTTATTTATTTATTTTGCCATGTTTTGTTTTATGATTGTGCCATTCTGTTATAACCTACAGTTGAATATAAATCCCATAAGAAATAAAAGAAATGTGTTTTGCCTGTTCGCTCATGTTTTCTTTAAAAATGGTACATATATTACTAATTCTCCAAGGGTATGCAGATTTTGAGCTCAGCTGTGTGTGTGTGTATATATATATATACATATATGGTCTCTGAAAAGTCAGTGTTTACATTGAAAAGCCTGCAGGGACAGGCTATAGACACCGGTACCACTACATTAAGCTGTGTGTGTGTGTGTGTGCGCGACTCCTAGTGAGTGAGCTTGCGTGTGTATGTGTGTGTGTCTGCTAGTGAGTGAGCTTGTGTTTTTATGTCAATGAGCTTATGGATATCAGTGAGATTGTTTGTCTATGAGGCTGTGTATCAATGAGCTTGTGTGTGTGTCAGTGAGATTGTCTGTGTCTGCATGTGAGTATGCTTACTGTATAATTAAATGTTTTACTCTGAAAGGACCAATATTTTATATTAGAAAAAGCTATATATATATATATATATATATATATATATTACTCAATCATCTGGGGTGGCAAGACATAGCCTTACATATTATATGCGACAATATATGGCGCAATTACTTATGGGGCTGGCATAGATTTTTTTTCCAGGGCTGCTTTGTATCCCCAGTCTGGCCCTGGACACGTTATTCACAAAGGATGTTTGTACATCGGGTGGTGATAAAGTATTGTACATACTTTGTTTGCTATTAGGTTGAGTTAGTTGTGTCTCATTATATGAAACAGTAGTGATTAGCAGCATTGTTATAATGGCACAACACTGATAAACTCCAAGCTTACCTTTCCAAATACTCACAAATTATCTTTTTTACATATGGAATGGTTAAACAATCTCATGAAGCCCATAGAGAGAATGAAATGTTTTATTCAAATTTTCAGCTCTTATACCTTTTGCTTGGCCCACGCACACTGCACCCCTCCATACACACTGCACCCCTACACACACATACTGCATCCCCTCCACACACAGCACCCCCCTGTGTGTGTGTATTCAGCAGTCTGTGTGTTTATGTATTCAGCAGTCTGTGTGTGTGCATTCAGCAGTCTATGTGTGGGTATTTAGCAGTCTGTGTGTTTGTATTTAGCAGTCTGTTTGTATTCAGCAGTCTATGTGTATGTATTCAGCAGTCTGTGTGTGCATTCAGCAGTCTATGTGTGTGTATTCAGCAGTCTGTGTGTGTGTATTCAGCAGTCTGTGTGTGTATTCAGCAGTCTGTGTGTGCATTCAGCAGTCTATGTGTGTGTATTCAGCAGTCTGTGTGTGTGTATTCAGCAGTCTGTGTGTGTATTCAGCAGTCTATGTGTGTGCATTCAGCAGTCTATGTGTGTGTATTTAGAAGTCTATGTATATTCAGTAGTATGTGTGTGTATGTATTTCTCTGGGGGGGGGTTTGTTTGTTATTTAGCGATCTTTGTGTCCCGGTTCTTTGCAAGGCAGGTACTCTGAGCAATTGAACAAACCAGGAAGTAACAGAACAACTTGCGTGGTTGACAGCTAGAGGGTGTAATAACGTTAATCAATATCTGTACATTTTATAAAATGAAAAAAGAGGACACACTCTTCACATATAAATCATTTCAGATTACATGTGGTCCTCATTTTGCGACCTACCTGTTTTACAACGGTTCGCACTTACGACCAGCTCTCTTGCGGTCGTAAGAGATTCCCTGCTATGAAATTTCCCTGCACATAGACATGCGCACCAGAACAAGGAATCCCTTAAATCTTTGTTCGGGGAAATTTCCCTGAGCATAGATTACATGGATTCCCTGCTATGCTGCATTCGTCTTCTTTCGGGGAAATTTCCTCTGAACATAGACAATCGCACCAGAGCAGAGAATCCCTTAACTCCTCACTTACCAACCAATTCAATCTATGACCATAAGTGACGAGTACCTGTATATAAATGTGTTATGCCATTACTTGTTTAATAAAACTGCATTTATAAGAAAACACCACTTTACAAGTGTAAAAAACAAAGGTTTACTTATATTTATTAGAAGGTAAAACTATCCATTTTGTAAAGATATCAGTGCATATCTTCCAAACCTTTTTCTAAAAGTTTATATTCACTTTATTCTGTTGCACAAAATAATCTTTGATCTGTGACGCAGGAGTCCCTCTTTAGAGACAATTCTAGTGTTATTTAATAATATAATTTCTAAAATGTTTTATACTGCAGAGTTTGCTCAAAATAGCTTGCAAACACTTTTTTAATAGCATTACGTTGATGACATTTAATGGCTTTGTTGATAGTTAAATATGATAATATATAAATATAATAATTCTATAAAAATGGTAATAAAAGACTACTGGTTAGCCTATCTAGGTATGAAAACCTGTACGTGAATATATACATTTTCAGGAAATTCTTTTCCTAGAACAGCAATGTTCTATTTATATGTTTTGTTATTTACAGAGCTTAAAGAGCCATAAGGAAGTCATTTATGTCATTACAAGAGAATATTAGTGAAAATAAGATTATCCTAGTGCATATTTCCTGTTAATGGGACATTTTACATATAAATTAAATCTCAACGCAGCAATTCCCGTGCAGTAATTACAATGGATGAGTTTCAGCAGCTGATGGCGACTGTTTACATCATATAGTCCTCATCTGACTGGTTTGCTGAGATGATGGGATTTGTGATCCCATGGAGTACTATTTCCTCAACCCCCATTGGCTCTCCCAACACCTTAATAATGTAAAACAACTTAAACATGCATTGGACAGGCATTAAAGGAACACTGTAAACACCATAACTACCGCCATTGTAAGTAATCAAAGCGGTTTAAAATAGTTTGCCACTGCTCCCTGCTCATGAGCTTCCTTTAGCTCTTCTGAGTCTAGCCCTTCTGTAGAGGGCTAACTGATTGGCTAGCTCATCAGCTTATAGAACAAAATAAGGAAACCATTAAATACTGATTGTTCTTTGTTTTTACCTGGGACTAAAACTTGCCACCTGAACATCACCCAGCGCCATTTATCTGCAGCACATCGTCCCTGAGCCATTTCCTTGCAGTACAGTTCCCTTGAGTCATTAGTCTGAGCTGGACCTGGTCCTGTCAAACTGTGGATGCGACACTGCTGGCAAATTTACAACAGAAAGGGCAGCAAATTGACCCCCTGCAAGTGTTGCCAGTGACCCACCGGGACACCTAAATGGCCAATCTCGGCCTCGGGAGCTTTCAAGACATATTTAATGATAGACTCAAACTTGCTACTGTTTGCCTCATTTCTAAAGGACATAAACAGGCTTCCTTCCCAATGTTTTCTGCACTAATTTTTATATATAAATTTTATAATTACAAAATAAATAACCAATCAAGTCGGAAGGTGAATGCTATGGGTTACATTTTATATATATGGCACTAGAGTCGTTTAGCTAAAGCAAAAATGACAGACGGGTTGGAGAGATCAGGGAATATGTGATAGCATGCCCTTGAATATATAGAAGCTTAGTTTCAGCCAAATAACAGTATTTACTGTATATTGTTATTGCACCCAATTTTAACATTTTGGGACCATGCATTCCCATGCTCCTTGCAAATTAGCATAGTATTTGTTGGTTATTTAAAGGCGTTTTTGAAACATTTTCTAGATTATAAAATTTGCAATTGAGATCCTATGCCAATCTTTCAGAACGTGTATAGATTTTTGTGAGACTGAAAAAAGTACAAATGAACACGTTACATGCCTTGTAAATAAATGAATTAAAAATAGAAATTGTGTATATTTGCAGTATTGTACAAATGTGCAGAATATAAAATAGCAAATCGATGGCAATCTATACACATAACTACTATGTGTTCTGTGCTTCTGTACTTTCTATGCATTCCATGTTTAAACAATATTTTAAGGTGTTTTTGTTTGTTTGTTTTAGTTTTTTGGTTATAAATTTTGAAAAAGTCTGAAATTCACCAAATGTATTCACCAAATGGTGAATTATCGGATTGACCGGTGAATATATTTTAGAACAAAGTAGTGGACTTGTGAATATAGTTTAATAGGTCCTAAAATTTTAAATCAAAGGTAAGCTTCTGAAAATTCATGAAGGGCTGTTGACTAAAGTGTGACGTCCTGGAATTTCAAGTTTAGGCCCAAATGGACAAACTTTGCCAAGTAACAATTTCACCCTATTATGTTCTGCAAACTACCTGAAAATGACAGCCCCCTCCTTGCAAACAGTAAAGGAAGCTTTAAAGATAATACCATTCCAACAGGTAGAAACATTTTAGTAAACTGCACTGATAGTAATCCCATCAGGGTCCTTAATTATGAGCACAGTATTTGACCATTTTTAGTTATCTATTTTTTTCACACCTACTGTATGCCTTTTATACTAATATTCCAGAACCTGTTAGTTAAATGATATTATCTAAAGTGCTTTATTACCCCAACATGTGTAAAAAGTGTGTCTGCATAATTTTAATTATGTTTGCACAGCAATCTTTACACAAAATTTCTTAAAGGACCACTCTAGGCACCCAGACCACTTCAGCTTAATGAAGTGGCCTGGGTGCCAGGTCCAGCTAGGATTAACCGTTTTTTTAATAAACATAGCAGTTTCAGAGAAACTGCTATGTTTATAATAGGGTTAATCCAGCCTCCAACTCCTCTAGTGGCTGTCTCATTGACAGCCGCTAGAGGCATTTGCGTGCTTCTCATTGTGAAAATCAATAGATTTTTTTTTTAATAGAAATTGAGTCCAGAATCTGAAATGACGCTGGACTCCGTGAGGACGTCCACCATCATTTCAGTGCGATTTTCTTACTGAAAATTGCAGGAAGACAGCCATTAGAGGCTGGATTAACCCTGCAATGTAAACCTGCCAGTTTATCTGAAACTGCTATGTTTACAGCTGCAGGGTTAAAACTAGGGGGACCTGGCACTCAGACCACTTCATTGAGCTGAAGTGGTCTGGGTGCCTATAGTGGTCCTTTAAGGTTCAATACTGAAAGTCCATGTTTTTTTATACCGACCTTCCTTTATTGTCCAACGTCATGTTTGAAACTTTTTATTCACTAAACTTTGAGATTTAGTAAATTGAAATCTGAATTGCAAAATTAAGATTTCAGCAGTTAAACTTTGATTATATGAGACTGGGATAGTCTTTAAGTGTCTTTAAATGTCATTGAGGGACAATTCAGAGTTTAGTAAATAAAGCACTTAGTAATTAGAGTTATAGTTTGTGCACCTAGCAATTATATCTTTTTCATTATTTTGTTTGCTATCAGGTTTCCATTTAAGACAAGAATGCACCACCGTAGGTAAAATGGCAAGACAGACGGATTTAGCAATAGATTCTTGCTATCCGTAAACTAAGGATTAATCTTTAGCACTGAGAAGCATTGTAGCCTGTAAACAGATAGTTTTAGTTCAGTCAGCAAAAAATATTTGCAGGCTATCACAAATGCATAATGCAGTATTCAAGGACAGCACGCAAGCTACCATTTAGGGAAACCCCTCCTCTAAATTGGGCCCACTGGGGTGACGTAAACAGAAACAGAGAGATATGATGCATTTCACAACTTGATACAAACAAGGCATTTAACACATTCAGTCCTGGAAAGGTTAAGCGACCCTGTTGTGCTGAAAGAGATAATTTTAAGTACAAGCAAAAAACTATATACCACCAAATAAGCCAAGATTTTTGAGCAAATAAGACCTGGAAAGATGAAGTTCTAGCATTTTATATTAAAATATTGAAATATCAATTTAACTAATTAACCCTTTTCTCTCCAAGTAAAATAGAGAATTTAACCAATTTCAAATTATTGTGTGATGGTGTGAAATATATAAATATATATAGAAGTAACTGGTTTGCATTTTAACTCTGCTCGTATTATTTATATCCACAAATATTAACACAAAACCTACACAATTTAGATTTCATTCAGCCTATGCCATTTCTATTTTGGAATTGAATATAATATTTATTCAGATCATTGCCATGTTCGGCATTTTGATGAGATACAACGCAGCAATAGAGTTAGAATTTATAAGATTACACACGTGGTGATTTATGGAATGAAGTATAAATCCCATATAAACATTGAAATGTTGGACCAGAGGAATGTTCTATGTACATTGCTACGGAAGGGTTAAACCCTGCAAGGTACCAATGCACAGCATCGATGCTTTATGGTACCGATATTTTATTTTTGTCCATCCTCCATTGATTCCTCCGAGAACAGCTATCGCACAGCATTAAACACTTGCCATCTGCTCTCTAATGTATTTTCACCATTTTGCACAGGATTTAACGAGAGTTTTAATGGCCATTGCTTCTTACCTTGATATGCAGATCCTCTCATCCTTTCAGTGTTGTGGCTCAGCCGGAATTTCAGACGGATTGTCAAATGCTGAGTTCTGATTTGTCATTCAAATCCTGTCAAAGGTCACAGGGCCATCGACCATGTAGCCCGGCTAGTGAATGTGTGACTTATTGTCAGTGATTGCGTTTCGTGCTGTGGTTGGATTGAATGGATTTAAGGCAAGGCTTAGAGAGTTGTCACAGACACATTCTAAAACATGGCATGGAATATGTGTTTGCTTCTTTTAACTCCTGTATGCTTCTGTGAATTTCTTTCACCGTCCAATCATTTGATTAGTGTGTTCTATAGATCCCTTTTGTTATTAAACAAAGCTGCAGGATAGCAGTCATAAAGGCGAGCTTAAAAAATGCTTGCTGATTCAAAAGCAGGCCTGGAATCTCTTTGGGGTTAATCCCTGTTTTAATAAAGAGTCACGCGTGTTGCCTTTTACCATTCATTCTTCCATTGGTTGACCAACTGCTCTGTTTTTATCACTAGGGCCTACAGCACTAATTACCAGTTCAAATTATTTAATTAAATGTTTGCCATCCCTGACTGGCGTAACCATCAAATACTGTTGGTAATGAATAGGTTAAATTTTAAAGCAAGTATAGAGTACGCCAATCTCTGTAGTGTTTTATACAGTAATTACAATGGCGTAGCGTCCAGTCAAATACATGATTATTGATAACCTTTGCCAGACTTATTTTACCCATATATAATTTATAATTAGTGAAATCATTGTTCGTCCAGTGAAATAAATCCTTGATACTGTATCTCCCGCATGCTGGAATAATTATTATTTGTAGGCACAAACTTAGTCTACAGCGCTGTACATTCCAAAGCCTGCGCCTTCTAGGAGTTTATTATTACTGTTAACTCATGGAAAATCTGTATTTGTAAAATCTGTATGTTAATGTTCTCAATCTGGATGACACATTGCGTAGTGTATAGATTTTTCACCCTTCCCCCTCCGAGATGCTAAGATTTCACACATATGCTGCTGGATACCTTTGAATGTAAACACAATTCATCCCCAATCCATAACTCATAGAAAACATGTGACATTATATCGCTAGCTCATAAACATACATTTTTGGACACCTATGGAGAACGCCACAGGATACTTCGGGGGTTTATTTATTAAAGTACAGGTGTAAATATGCAGGGTTTTGTCTCTGAATATTTCTGATTAAATATAGCTGACACGGTGTAACTGGATGCAGCAATGGAGCACGGCTGCACTAAACGTGTGTGGCCTGCCAAAATGCAAAATAACCAAGATGTTAAAAATCTCCATCTTAACTGAGTTGAGAATCATTGGTTTGTTTTGACCTCACGTTTACAATTCTGAAGTCAAGCTGTTTTGGATGCACTGACCAGCCACAAAATTAAAACCACGGACAGGTGAAGTAAATAACTGATTATATTGTCACAATGGTATCTGTCAAGGGGTGGAATATATTAAGCAGCAAGTGAACAGTTAGTTCTTGAATTGAATGTGTTGTAAGCAGGAAGAATAGGCAAGTGATAAGATCTGAGTGACTTTGACAAGGGCCAAATAGTGATGGCTAGATAATTGGATCAGAGCATCTCCGAAACGGCAAGTCCTGTGGAGTGCTCCTGGTATGCAGTGGTTAGTATCTACCAATAGGGGTGCAAGGAAGGACACCTGATGAACCGGTATCTTGGTCATCGGCGTTCAATGCTTATTGATGCATGTGGTAGGTGAAGGCTAGTTCATTTGTTCTGATCACACAGAAGAACTACTGTAGCTCAAACTGCTGAAAACCATAATGCTGATCATGAAAGAAAGGTGTCACAACACGCAGTGCGGTTTCCAGCATATTGAGCTGCGTCGCCACAGACCGGTCAGAGTTCCCATGATGACCTCTGTCCACTGCTGAAAGTGCCTTCAATGGAGCCGTGAGCATCAGAACTGGACCATGGAGCAATGGAAGAAGGTTGTCTGGTCTGATGAATCACATTCTCCTTTAGATCAGGTGGTTGGCCGGGTGTGTTTGTGTCATTTACCTGAGGAAGAGATGGCAGCAGGATGCACTAGGGGAAAAAGGCAGGTCAGTGGAGGCAGTGTTATGCTTTGGGCAATATTCTGTTGGGAAACCTTGGGTCCCGGCATTCATGTGGATGTTATTTTGACATGTACCACCTACCTAGACATTGTTGCAGACCATGTAAAACAATTCATGGCAATGGTGTTCCCTGGTTGCAGTGGCCTCTTTCAGCAGGAAAATGCCCCGTCCACACTGCAAAAATTGTCCAGGGATGGCTTGAGGAACATGACAAAGAGCTCAAGGTGTTGCCTTGGTCTCCAAATTCCCCAGATCTCAATCTCTATGATGTACTGGAACAACAGATCTGATCCATGGGAGCCTCACCTCCAAACTTGCAGGACTTAAAGGATCTGCTGCTAATGTTTTAGTGCCAGATACCACAGAACTTGTGGAGTCCATGCCTTCACGCATTAGAGCTGTTTTGGCAGCACAAGGAGGACCTACATGATATTAGACAGGCAGTTTTAATGTTGTGTGTATACTTCCAGTGAAAAAAATATAGATATTTTTTTCAACATTTACCATAATTTTCTTTTCCTGGATATATCCATGGCAGCATTAGGGTAGGGTAAGATCTGCCCATTTGGTTGTTAAGGACAGGAAATACAATCTTTACATCGTGTTCAGCACATCCTCAGTATAGTTCCAAGCTCCTGAAGGTAACAATGGATACCATTGGATATGGGAGAGAAATTCATGCTACCATGGATATACCCGGGAGGAGGATATGTGGTAAGTATAGAACAATTTTCTATAATGCTGGACAACCCATGGCAGTATTGCCATAGGATAAAACGCACACTAAATCCAAGGTAGGGATTTTTTTTTAAATGTAAACAAAATACAAAGTACTGCAAAGTACAGAAGTAATTTATTTAGCTGAAACTGAAGTTAGGACAAAATGTGACACTCTACTATCAAAGGCATGATGAGAGGTGAAGAGGAGTGTGACATAATGAGCAGTTAAAAACAAATAAGGAACTGCATCAATCCCATCACTCTGAGCCAGGACTCAGCACCAGGTCCCAAATACAATATGCAAAAAGTACAAAGAGGTTCAAGCACTCCAAGGTTCAGAACGACAGTTTATTGAAGCCCAATGTCACACAACGTTTCGACCTACACGGCCTTTGTCAAGCTTGAAGATTTAAAGATTTGACTTCCTGTCCTTAACAGCAATATGGGCAGAGCTAACCCTATGGTAATACTGCCATGGTTCGTCTAGGACAATGATAGGCAACTGTTGGCACTTCAGATGTTGTGGACTACATCCCCCATAATGCTCTAACACACATAATGCTGGCAAAGCATCATGGGAGGTGTAGTCCAAAACATCTGCAGTGCCGAAGGTTGCCTATGCCTGGTCTAGGAATACATAATTAAATATCACCCAAAAGATGATCAGCAAAACAACTGCTCGAGAGACCTGGAGCTGATAAGTCTAAATAGGACAAAAAATGAGTATATAAACAAATCGCGATAAAATATTAATAGAATATAAAATCCTCTGGGAAAATGCAACACAAAAAATGATTGCTCGAGAGGCTGATAAAAGCTAAATAGGACAATGCATGTGTAAATAAACAAATCTTAACAAGATAAATTACGAGTGTAGCTAAAACTATTAAATACATAGGTTGAAACAAATCCCAATGTCAAGTGTTTTTATAGCAGCAAGGCTAGTGACATATTGATACAATGTAGCAAACTGTATTTTGCTACCATATAAAGATACATTGTAGCTAAAATAAAGGCACACTGTTGCTCAATAGTCTATTATTCGGCGTCCAAATTGAACAATACCAATTTGGACGCCGAACCTGTGCCAGATATTCGCCAATCAAATATTACTCTGCATATCCTTGAGTGGGGATTATTCCACTTCACGTGCGCAATATCAGAGCTGGATTTTAGCTCTGAAAAGTGTGAGTAAGACTATTTTTTACTATTTTATAATTTTATTCCTCTATATACTGTGCCATTGGAGTCCTGTTTTTATCTTCCTTCTCTCTACATATGCTCCACTGAATTTCAAGCATATAGCCGTGAGGACTTAACTCCAGTCTACATCCCAAGAATCCCTTTTCCACATGTGGGACCTATCATTACGGATTTATGATAAGTTTCTTGGACGATTGGAATTCATTTATTTTATTTTAATATTTTAATATATTTCAATATTTTAGGCGCACCCTTATTTTACTGGTTTTTTTTGTGTTCCTTTTTAATACCAGGGGATTAGAGGGGATTCCCCTTTGAGGAGTGCCGCCTTCCTATTATCTTCTTTTGTGGCAATTTAGCGCTGATTTTCTCTTCATGTTTTTTCAGGTAAAAATATCTCTAATAAGACAGAGAGGTATTTTTTTAAACCCCTACATACTTTTTAATAGGGAACACATGGGGTGGGTGACAGCATTGTAACATGGCTGTGTGAGATACAAAACTAAATACAAATATACAAAAATACGTCCTGGGCTCAAACTCCCACTACTCCTGGGTGGCAGGAACAACCATAGTACCCACCAGCCCAAAAACTAACAGTAAAACCAAAGAAAATAGTTACTTGTGCAGTATCGCAAATCTCTGTGCAAATCTAAATAAATGGAGGTAATTTAGTAACTTCAATAGTCATTAAATGTAAGCCCACCTGCCATGTCAAGGCAAACATCTTAGGTGGGTCCTTGAGTCATACACTAACAATTCACCTTGCTTCCTTTAGCTTCAGGTAAAAAAAAACTCTAATAAGACAGAGGTGTATTTTACTAAACCCCTATATACATATTAACCCTTAATAGGGAACACACGGGGTAGGTGGCAGCATTGTAATATGGCTGTGTGATACAAACGTGAATACAAATACACAAAAATAAGTCCTGCGCCCAAACTCTTACTACTACTGGGCAGCAGCAATGACCATAGTACACACCAGCCCCAATACAGACAGTAAAAACCAAACAAAAGAGTTACTTGCACACTATTTTTAGTATCACTCCAATGGCTATTAGATTGGCAGCTCACCTTTTTTTCAATGCCTGACAAACATGGGGGTTTTTTACTTTTTGTCTGTCATTGAGCAGATAGTACTGATAATAGTAATTTACTAGCAAAAAGCAAGTGAACAATATTTAGCAGATATGCATTCTACCAAATGCATTATGTTCTAATTTTCTTTAAACACATCTGGCCAAAAAGTAAAGATTCAATTTGTTTGACCAAATTCTGGCATTGTCTTTAAGAAATATAAAAATTGCCAATCTGGTTGCAATATGGCCATTTTCAGCAAATGTCTATTCGGATGTCACTTTTTAATTAGTTTTAGTGAATGATCCTTAGAGATTTTACAGAGCGTTACAGAGATATTTTTTACTTTACCAAATTTATTTTATCTCATTTTAATATTGTTTAACCCACAGTGTTGCATGAACAACATTTTAAATATATAATTATAAAATAGTTTTCTTTAACCCCATAATTCGCAATCTGACTGTGACGGACCGCCTGGCACCCAGACTGGGTACCTTCGTCAATCGCTGCTTCCTAGTACTTGCGAGCAACATGAGCACTGCACTTGAACACCATAACCACTGAAAACACAACAAACTGCGGCAGCTTGGTTGGGGTCTTGCTGTCCTCCACCCACCCTGAACCCAAGACCAGCTTCCAGTGAGTAGACCTTTCCTAGTCCAGAGAGCGAAGCAGGCTGCTCTTATAAGAGCAAGTGTTGCGATCCAAGGGAGTATAGTGATTATAGCAATCACCAGAGTGTGAATATAGCTCTCCAATCCCCCAAACATGAGCCTAGACTTCATGACGGGTAAAACGAATCTCACTTTAAAGGATCACTATAGGCACCCAGACCACTTCAGCTTAATGAAGTGGTCTGGGTGCCTGGTCCAGCTAGGTTTAACCCTTTTTTTTATAAACATAGCAGTTTCAGCCAAACTGCTATGTTTACAAATGGGTTAATCCAGCCTCTAGTGGCTGTCTCATTGACAGCCGCTAGAGGTGCTTCCACGCTTCTCACTGTGATTTTCACAGTGAGAAGACGCCAGCGTCCATAGGAAAGCATTGTGAATGCTGTCCTATAGACTTGCTGAATGCACCCCAGATCAGTTCAGGGGTTCAGCCGGTGACGGAAGAAGAGGGAGGAGAGGAGGAGGAGAGCTCTCCGCCCGGCGCTGGAGAAAGAGGTAAGTTTAACCCCTTCCTCCCCCCAGAGCCCGGTGGGAGGGGGTCCCTGAGGGTGGGGGCACCCTCCTGGCACTATAGTGGTCCTTTAATGGTAGCCACAACTGGCCTTTTATGACAGTCCCCATGCAAGGGGCACTCCCCTTTGGACCTGAGAGTAAACCACAGTAGAAATAAATACACAATCACATTGGCTCTCAGGTCCAGGACACTCCCATATAAAATCAGATAATCCCTCCTCTGTGCCTGAGAGATAATTGGATCAGGAACTGTACTAATCTAATCTAATTATCTCCAAGCACAGAAAAAAAACACTTTTTCCCAAACACCCCAAAAGTACCCTAAAAATACATAAAACCACACATCCCCTGATAGCCCTGATCTGGGGGACCAACGTATCCAAAAATCACCCAGATCAGTTCAGGGGTTCAGGAATTTCCTGGAAGTCTTCATTTTGACCGACCGCAGGCATGGTCCCATGCCCAAAACAGTTCCAGAGAACTAGGGATACCGGTCGGTCTCTCTGTCTGGAGTACAAAAGTACATAACACACATGAACAGAGCCTTTTAAAGTGCATTGGGCAAGGTATATTGCAGGGCCCATAGTCCTGAGGCAAGAGGCTGGCCAGCAGGCCCCTCCAAGAACCCGTGACGAGGTTTGGTACGTCACACTGACATTATAGTGTGAATTATTTCCTGTAATTCACATAAATGCCTTGTATTATAAATTACAGGATTATGTTGAACTGGGGCTCACACTCACATCTGCCTTCACATTTTAAAAATTCTATTGTCGCCCCATGTTTCGTTACCAAAGTTAAACGTGTTCATAGTGTTTATTTCTCATAGATAAAACCAATGACAACGAACAGCTGCAAAACTAGTGTACACCGAAAAGACTATGTTTTGTGCCCATGTTTTTTCTGATTATGAAGCCAATTAATTGCTCTGTACCACATATGGGCTTTTGCACAAGCCGCACTGTATAAAATGCATACCCTTTTGTCATTGCAAAAATAAAGAATCATAAAAAAAAATTAAAAAATTCTATTGTCATTTCACCGCAATAAAATTGTTAATGTATAAATGATGTTGCAACGGATTTCTTTCACTCCAAAAGTATTACGTGTTTTAAAATGCTTTCAAAATATATTTTATTCAATACATTTCTTAAACGAAGAACAATAGTTTAAGTTTGAGAAAAAAACATTAATATGTTTGCACAATGAACATTCTTCTTATTATATGAGGCTTTTTGTTTGTATTTTTGTGTTCAGTTTTCGAGCTGTCGTTGGATAAGTATAGATATGGATTTATCTTACGGCTTCTCTTACTGCTGGAATTTTTAGTATGTTAAAGGGACACTGTAGGCACTGTGTATGGTGACTGGGATGCTCTGGTGCCATAATTTAATTCAGCATTAAACAGTTTTTCACATTTTTATGTTTAAATGCTAAAGAAGAATCCTCAGCAGTCCATCCCCTCTGTGTTGCTTCGGCTAATGAGGAAGTATTAGAATGAGTATCAATGGGCAGCTGAGATTGTCTGAGATTGTCAGCTGACTACATTTAGCCTATCAGAGCTCCAACTGACGGTATGAATGGGTATGACTACAAGGAAGTGTGTAATCTCTGCTTTAGCCACACCTCCAGGAGGCGCTGGATTGTGGGTGGCCAGGGACACTTATTTAGTGTTAAACTGACCTAAAATTGTTTAACACTAAATGGAAGGACAGTACCAGGGAACTCCAGGCACTATAACCAATTCAAAGAGATGCAATATTTATAGTGACCACAGTGTCCATTTCTTTCTTTTTTTAAATTTATAAATCTTTATTAAAGGACCACTATAGTGCCAGGAAAACATACTTGTTTTCCTGGCACTATAGTGCCCTGAGGGTGCCCCCACCCTCAGGCACTCCCTCCCGCCGGGCTCTGGGGAGAGGAAGGGGTTAAACACTCACCTTTCTCCAGCGCCATGCGAGGAGCTCTCCGCCTCCTCTCCTCCTCTTTGGCTGAATGCGCATGCGCGTCAGGAGCTGTGCGCGCATTCAGCCAGTCTCATAGGAAAGCATTCATAATGCTTTCCTATGGATGCTGGCGTCTTCTCACTGTGATTTTCACAGTGAGAAGCATGCAAACGCCTCTAGCGGCTGTCAATGAGACAGCCACTAGAGGCTTTAGAGGCTGGATTAACCCTCAGTGTAAACATAACAGTTTCTCTGAAACTGCTATGTTTATAAAAAAAAGGGTTAACCCTAGCTGGACCAGGCACCCAAACCACTTCATTAAGCTGAAGTAGTCTGGGTGCATATAGTGGTCCTTTAAGGAATTTTCATTTTCCAGTTTACTTACATTAACAGATATTAATATATTATTACTCTTGAACATTAGCTATTAAAATCTTCGTTCTAGACATAAAACATATACAGTGTCCCTTTAATTAGTTGTTGGGATTAAGTCCTTTTTCTCTGCAAGTTACATAATAGTTGAAGGGAAATTGTGTGCAAACCATTCTGATATTGCAAACCTGAAAACAAGCTGTTGTTGGAAAACAGCCCTTATATAACACAATAAATTGGACAAACAAGAATTGTTTTAATAAAAAATATTTTTTAATTTTTTTTTAGATTTCATTACAGTTATGCTGTTCTGATAACTCTGGGATTTTAAAAGCAATAACGTTGGCCTGTAACCTCACCACTTAATTGTGTAATTCTTTCAATGTGTAATCTATCATCCTGGTCAGCACCAGGCGGATCACCAGGTGTAGAGAAATGTGGTTTCCAAGTAACTATATTTGTATGTGTCAGATCTCAATTTTCTCTAAACATTTCTCTGGCTTCAATTTAGTGGTTGCCCTGTTGTAGCATCTAACTATAGAGGAACTGTTGGATTAACAGCATAAAACTTGATAGACTTTAGTCTTTTTTCAACCTAGATTACAATTACGTAACTGTGTCACTACTCCGTGACTGACATCCTCTCTTTCCCTCACCTAGTAAGTGCTATAGAAGTGTACATTGAGTTGAGTGATCGTTACATAGTGATAATCTCAGTTTATCAAGTTTAACCTCTACAACTTTGTTCAACTTTTTATGCTGTCGATCTAAAAGAAGGCAACAAAACAATTTGGAGCAATGGCCAATTATGCCAAAAGGGGGGGAGGAGGGGGGAGAATCCTTGTTCTGAATGAACAGTTTAAGCATTTCTTTAAACTTTTCCCGATTTTAATTTTGTAGCCCTTCTAAACACTTTTTTTTTACTAGTTTTCAATATTCATTAAAACAGGTGTCCAGAATTACACCACATGTTCAAGGTAGGGTCTTACCATTGATATATATATATATAGACAAAGTTATACTTTGATCATGTGAATAAATATGCCTTTGTATACATGACAGCACCTTACTAGCCTTTACAATGGCAGACCAGCATTGTATACTATTGCCTAGTTTATCTAGCAGCAGACTGGAATAAAAGTACGATTTTAAGATATTTGGGGGGGGCAGGAGGGAAGCAGAGGGCTTCGATAGTGATTTTAACACCTTAGGGTCAGGAATACATGTTGTTCCTGACCCTATCGTGTTTCTTTAACTTTCCTTTAAAGTCCTAAGCCTGTGAAATGCATGGCCTTGCATTTATCTGTATTAAATCTCATCTGCCACTTGGCTGCGCAGTCCCCAATTTATCCAAATCTCACTATAGAGAAGTAAAATGATGTTCAGACTGTACTATCTTACCTAGTTTTCTAATCGGCAAACACGACACTTGACTTTTGAAAGTCTACTTCAAGATTATTTATAAACAGATTAAAGAAAACTGGTCCCAGGACAGAACTCTTACCACTTTTTTTTTTAATTCTTTATTTTTGCGGGTAGCATTGTAAACACTTTACATCACATGTTCATAATGGGCATATAGGAGATAAGAGGTACAACAATCAACATGGGTGTAGAATTGACCCAGTTTAAAAAATTTTAAACACTGTAAATCCATGCTTTCCTTAACCCAAGAGGTACTAACGGGAAACTAGGGAAAGCGTATATGAAGCTTTATGTGCCTGCTGGCTGAGCTTTGCGTCATAAGTGGGGGTTGTGCATATTGCACTTATAAAAGTATGACTTCCGTGGAAAACCTACCAATGGCTTATAGATTTAGCCGGTTCCGGCAAGGGTGATATGTAAACAGGGTGTATGTCTAGGGTGGAACGTGTAGGTGAGTGCTCATGTTAATAGGAGAGCAGCATAGGACACGTTCTGAGATGATGTGGTGGGGGTACAGTATCTATATTAATGAGCAAGTCATTTGCTTACGGAGCCAGGGTGAGAGGTAAGTACCGGTAAGTGGTGAATGCAACAAAGGAATCAGTGAAAAAGAAGAACTGAACATTAATATTTAGAATATTAATTAAGGATTAAGCCAGACACCACCGGCACTGCCCTTCGGGGCACAAATGGAGTAATCCCCTCCACCGTCCCCGTTGGATGTGGGTTTTCTTGGAGAGGCTCCACTGGTAGGTCTAGGGACTGTATGAAGCCAAGTGCCTCCCAGATATGTGACAGGAGGTGCATCTTGCCGGGCTTGTCCACTAACAGTCGGTGTGAGCCCCATTTGTAAGGGATGTTTTGTTCGCGTAGCAGTTGAGTAATGTGTCTGAGAGATCTTCTAGTGTATTCTTTGAAATATCTCTGTAGAAGACCAGGTGCGCTCCCACAAAGGATACTGTTGGAGAGCCTCTTGCGGCGCCCATAAGGGCCTCTTGGTCTGTGTCCTTTACAAATTTAAGCAGGAAATCCACAGTTACTTCTTGGGGTGCATTGGCAGCCTTTGCGAGGCAGAAGCAGGTATCCATCACGAGCTGTTTGGCCTGTTTTGTGCAGAAAGGTGGCAATAAGCCTCCTGCAGTAGTGAGGCAGTTCGGCGTTAGAGACCGACTCCGGTACTCCACGTATTCGTACATTGCGTGCTTTAGCCCTGTCTTCCATGCTGGCTAACTGTGCTGTCAGATCGGCACATTTCTTCTGCAGTGACCCTAGGGCAGTATCTGTGGCGGACTGCGTCAGTTTAGCACTTGCCATGTTCCCCTGCACTGCCTCCACTTGACTGGCAAGTATGGTAACCTCCTCCCTAACCGGTGCAATATCTGCCTGAAACATGGCTTTGATGTCTTTCCTCAGTGCCTGTATGTTGGCTTTGGTCGAGGGAGCTGAGTCACCCTCCTCCAGAGATGTCCGCGACACCGAGCGTACCTTGGATGCAGCAGGAGGGAGATATTGGAGGCTGTCATCATCCGACGTTGGAGTAGGCCCCAGCCAGCACCATCTTGGGAAGCACGGTCCGTGGCGTAGGTCGCAGAACAGCTTCAATATCTCTGGAGCCTGAACCAGAATCAGCATGGTTTTTGACATTTTTCTTCCCCTGTTGATTAGCTGTCCAGGGAGCCCCTCTAGAACCCGGTAGGTAAGGTAATAGCTGCATGAAGTTGTGGAAATCGGGGCAAACTCTCAGAGCTGCAAGGGTAGACGTCTAGCTTGCTCGGGTGCTGGCTCCATCCCCCTTCTCCCGCCACTTACCACTTTTGTACAACTTCAGAATGTTCCATTTGCAACTATTCTCTGTTCTCGTTCTTTAGGCCAATGGGATATAGCTACTAGAGGCAGTCCTAAACCTTTAATTGCAGTTTCTCTAAAATGGCAGTGTTTTAAATTGCAGGATTAAGGGGACAGGGACACTGCACCCAGACCACTTCAATGAGATGAAATGCTCTGGGTGCCTATAGTATCCTTTTAAGTTAGTTTGGCATGACCTGCCTTTCATAAAACCATGCTGCTTCCTACTAACGATATGATTGTTCAAAATGAATTCCTGAATATTAAAAGGACACTATATTCACCAGAACAACTACAGCTTATTGAATTTGTTCTGGTGAGTAGAATCATTACCTTCAGGCTTTTTGCTGTAAACACTGTCTTTTCAGAGAAAATGCAGTGTTTACATTAGAGCCTAGCAATAACTTCACTGGCCACTCCTCAGATGGCTGTTAGAGATCCTTCCTGGGTCATGGCTACCTAAAATGCATCCAAACATTCAGTATCTCCTCCCTCTGCATGCAGACACTGAACTTTCCTCATTCATTAATTCATTTCATCTCTATGAGAATATGCTGATTGGCCAGGTCTGTGTTTGAATTGTGCTGGCTCTGCCCCTGATCTGCCTCTTTGTCAGTCTCAGCCAATCCTATGGGGAAGCATTGTGATTGGATCAGGCTACCACTTCTGATGATGTCAGCAGGCAGTGGGCAGGTCTAAAGGAAACAGTGACAAAGTAAGCAGCTGCAGACTTGAATACAAGTAATATTTTACTATATTGAGGGGGACAGAGGGGCTAGATGGTGGCTTTAACCCTATTGGGTCAGAAATACATGTTTGTGTTCCTGACCCTATAGTGCTCCTTTAACTCTTATAAGCCCTTTAAACAAATTTCCCACCTACAGATATTTTAAGCTCACAGGTCTGTAGTTTCTGGGTTGAGATTTTAAACCTTTTTAACAGTATGTACCAGATCTGCTATTTCCTCAATCCTCTGGTACTATTCCTTTAAGAAAGAATCCTGATTGATTAAGTTCTGCTTTTTCTGAACAAGATATGTCTTATTTTCATATTATCAGTAGTTCTGCTCAGCCCTGCAGCAGCTCATTGAGAGGAATATGGAAGGTGAGAATGTCATTTTGTCGTTTTTACTATAGTTTACATGACACTCACCAACATAGGTCGTAACATCTTTCTTACATCTTTCTTAGTTTGATAGAGCCTATAAAATAAATAGCTTTCCCACAATTTATATTATTTTGTAAGTTGTTTTATCTTTGTTGAACTGTTCAAGAACGAGGTGGTGTCAATATTGGCAGACTCTTTGATATGGGCAGAAGTGCCATTTTGTGTGTTACTGGAAGGTGTGCTCTGTCCTAGACATCGCCGGGTGCCATCTTGGTCATGGGCCATTTTTGTGTGAGGTAGGGGAAGGTTCTGCTGGTGCGTGGATCGCTACAAGTGAGTGTTGTCAGAAATATATATATCATGCCATTTGGAAAAATTATTGAAAAAATCATAAATTATTTCAGAGGACGTTAACACAAATTTCTAAATATTTTATTGCTCCATATATTATAGACAAAAGCCTATAAAAATGAATACCTATGTTGTGCGATAGCTTTTATATTGGAGGAACACACACCACACACCTCATCAATCTGAAGAAATAAGCTGTAGATTTTATCAGCTCAAACTGTGAAAACCGCTTATTCATGACATGTTCTCAAGCAATTAAAGGATAATTGTATATCACGCAGCATCTAGACACGCGATAGATGACTAAATAATCAATAACTTCACATGCAGCCAGCTGCTGGTGTGAGTCATGAACCCATTTAGCAGAGTTATGTCCCAGAAAAGACAATTCTCAGTTACTCATCTTTAAAAAATATTTATTTAGTTAAACAATAATGCAATTAGAAAACCATTTAGAACCAGAATTAAATATATATATAAAAATATATATATATTTTTGTTCATGCATTGTAAAGATCATGCATAAAAATGTGTATGTAGGGGGGCAGAGCCTGACTGCAGAGGCAATCTGTCGCACTAACTGGGAGCTCCAAGATACAAATAAACAAAAACGGAAAAATCCCCAAACAACAAATCCCCAACTCACAGCAAAGACCCTCTGTATACCCTCTGAAGACATGGGGCGCAAAACAAAAAAAACAAACATGGAGAAAACCACCTCCGGGCTCACAATAGGAGACATGTGGAGACAGGCCCATGGTGCAAGCGGGCCCAACATGGTGGCGCTCCACGGAGGCTGCTCCCACTTCTCCGACGACCTCTCAGGGGAGGAGTACTTGCCAGCACCCAAGTCGGGACGATCATCGCAACTGACCACCACCAGCCTGGACTCTGCACCGGTGACCGCAGCGGTCCTCAAGCAACTGCTCGCGGATCACCACAACAGACAAAGACATCTCCGCACCACGGGGCGATCTAAAAAGGTTGACAGCCCACCTGACCACACTTGAAACCACAGCCGAAACAAACACCCGTGACATAGGTGAACTTCAACGGGCAGTACATGACTTGCACCTGCAACATCAGAATCACGAACACCACATGGCGGAACTAGAAGACACCAGGAGGCGAAACAACCTTAAGTTTAGAGGGGTCTCTGACACAATACCCGAGAAAGAACTGCCGCGGGTTATTAAGCGTATACTCGCAACAATACTGCCACCCGCACAAGCCCACAGTATCAACCCCGACTACCTGTTCAGGATACCCAAACCACAAAGGGCACCAACCGCGGCCACACGGGACATTATAGTCACTTTCCGACACAGAAACGACAAAAAGGCAGATGCCCTGCGGGGAAAATAACCCTCCAATTTGAAAACATGCCTCTGAGCGTCTTTGCCGACCTCTTGAGCGATACCCTGGCATGGCGGATGTCCCTCTGACCCCTCACTACACTTCTCCATCGGCACAACCTCCAATACCACTGTCGACCATCCCACACACTCACCGTCCAGCAGGGGCCTGACTCTCACAAGATCCGAGACATTAATGACGCAGCACCACTCCTGCAAGCACTAAGTATATCACGGGACTCTCTTGTCCAGCCGGGCCAAGAGAAAACAGCCTCCCCAAGGCACATGTGGGACCTGAACAGAACAGTCCTGTTCGTAAAGCAAGGGTCTAACAACTGAACCCTACGTGGCAGTCACCACCTAAACGAGGTCGGACGGAAACACTGCATAATTGCGATGTGGCACGGACTTGAACGCCACCCATGCCTCATACCCACGCAGGGCTTTGGGTAACTCTTTCTTCACGAGAACGGTCATACACCTCTTTGGCCCCTCGAACTAACCCTTTAGACAGCTGTTTACTTTAATTTGTTTACATTTCATTTAATGTGTTATATATTTTATCTCAACTGCTGGGTTTCCTTGTGTTAAGCCCCGGAACGCAGCACAACACAGCTCTCCACAGAGCCTGCTCTGCATTACAATTTATATCTCACATAGCCATAAAGATCATTGTATATGTCATAGTTAATTAACGTTCAACACCTACGCCTAGCCCAATCGAACATCCACGAGAGTCTACCGTCCCAACCGGTCACCCAGCCCTAGCTACTATGCAGCACTGACACTGACAGATTAAACCAACAGGTCACCACATATAGGCCTAGACACCAGCGCAGGAGGATGATAGACGGTGCGCTGGAGCTGGTTACACATAATCAACACATAAACTCTAGCGGTAAACTGTGTTATCACGGCATGGGATCACTCAGCAGAACAATGTGCTCACAAACCTCACACATGTCTATCAATCACCCTTTTTATCGCCATAATTATTGGAGCTTTTTCAGCACAGTTCCCTATAGGCCTCACATGGGGGGGATACAGAGACTATACTCACAGGCTTCTCTAACGAAGGACACGGCACACACGAGCCACTCACCCATGTACACTAGTCAGGAGCACACTCCCATCCACTGACGGGCTCCATCCCTCTCGCTAGAGATAACTATCACCGTGCCAACGGGGGCATCGGCCTTATGCTACAATGGGTTCTGTTTTTACCATTTACATTGTTTATATGGTTTTCTCTGATGGCATGCAATTCTATTCTCACACATTACACCCCTCTGGGGCAAACTATTTAACCTGCAGCCTGATATAACTGCAATCTTACAAATGGCTTAACACCCAAATATACAATGTTCACAGGACACTCATTGGCCACAACCTCTGCTCAGCATATCATCCAGCGCAACAGTGCTCACACAATGGATCTGCCCACAGAGCACACAGACACATTCTCAGCTGTTCATTTATACAGCATCCTTATTAATACGTGTGTCTCCCCTGGCCCACAGAGTGACTACACATATCCCAAACTATACCAGAAGCAACTACATTGCTGGATGTATCCCTCGCATACAAACAAAACTATTATTCTATGTCCAGCTAAACCTAACTTGCATAACTTTCTTAAACTCCTCGCAGGACGCTCTTCACTTTAGAGGAACACTTCATTTTATCACGAACACCTCCACGCTACGCTAAGCCTTTGCATGTTGATGTTTATGTACCATAAAAATAATGTGCAGATACTCGTTTAACATATATATGACGTGAACGCTGTTGTGGCGTCTGATCAGGGCTGCCATCAGAAATGTTGGGGCCCCTGACACAGCTCAAGGTCTGGGCCCCCCGGTGCCTGCACCCGAGTCCGCCCAAAGTGCTACCCCCCCCACCCCCCTGAATCCGCCCATAGGGATGCAGTGTCTGCAGGGCCGGTGCAAGGATTTTTGCCGCCCAAAGCAAAAGTAAAGTTTGCCGCCCCCCCATGTGACATCACAATGCTCCACCCATATGATCTGCCATGTTAACTAACACCAGTGCTGCAGTGCCGCCGTGTTTACATTAAAAGGCCTGCAGGGACAGGCTAGACACCAGAACCACTACATTAAGCTGCAGTGGTTCTGGGGACTATAGTGTCCCTTTAATGTGAGGTAAATTAGAGATTAGTGCCACGAATAATATACTAGACTGCCTACTTACAACCAGATGAGGATGATGATGGGCTCTAGCTGCCGTCTGGCTCAACTGGTCTGGTGTACAACAGGCTCTCTGGAGGCGGTTTGTAACTGTGGTCACAAAAATCACTGTTCTGGGAGAACGGGAAGCAGCTCCATATTTTTGAGGGCCCTTTACACAGCTCAAGGTCTGGGTCCCAGGGTCCACCTTCATGTTCCACCAATGAGTTTGTTCACAGGGAGTGGAGTGTGTGTGTGCGGGATGTCCTGATGTGTGTAAGGAATGCATTGTGTGAATCTGTGTTTGTATGTGTAAGGGCTGCAAGATGAGTTTGTGTATGTATGGGATGCAGTGTGTGCGTCTGTAAGGGATGCATTGAGTGTTTGTAAGGGGTGCATTGTGTGTTGCTGTGTGTAAGGGATGCATTGCTTGTGTACGTGTATCTGTGTGTAATGCATTGTGTGCTTTTCTGTGTGCAAGGGGTGCATTGTGTGTGATGGATGTCAGTCTCTCCCCTTCCCCCCCGTCAATTTCCTTCTCCCCCCCCTCCCTCCAATTTCCTTCTTCTCCCCCTCCAAATTTCCTTCTTCTCCTCCTCCCTCTCATTTCCTTCCTCTACCCGTCTCTCAAATTTCCTTCCTCTCCCCCGTCCCTCAAATTTCCTTCCTCTCCCCCGTCCCTCAAATTTCCTTCCTCTCCCCCGTCCCTCAAATTTCCTTCCTCTCTCCCTCCCTCAAATTTCCTTCCTCTCCCCCCCTCCCTCAAATTTAATTCCTTTCCCTCCATCCCCTCAAATTTCCTTCCTCTCCCCCTCCCTCCCTCAAATTT